>OZ021723.1:5455123-6055123 GCA_963978545.1 Linyphia triangularis | reverse complement strand
TCCTATTTTACGTGTTTGGCATTAAGTGCACAGAATTTACTGCAATTGCGACTTTCCATTCTTATAAAGGCTCTAAATAAAGTCTATATTCATCTATTATGAAAGAAATTAAAAAATGTACTCTGATGCTAAACAGAATTTGGGACTTTCATTACGAGTCAATAATACACTTGAAAGAATTTAAGCATGAACTATAACTGGATGATGTAAGTAATCTTAGCCATAGCAATTTCCCTTAAAAACAAATATTTACATTTTTACCTGGCCATCAGTATTTTAGTAGTTATTATAATTCCTTTGGGAATAAATGGGAATGCATTATCTAGAAAACACATAATTTCAACATTCATAGTCATATTCATTGCACATTCTCATCTTCTTTTAAAAGAAATGGCATTCTTGGAAATAAACAGACTTACTCCTGGACACGCCACGATCAAGTTAAAAGCAATTATCCAACTTCAATGTGGTTAAGGGAAAAAACGCTTTCAACAATAACAGCGATCGTAGTCAAAAGATATAAAACCCCGCCTTTGGAGAAGAAAGTAAGCACTTCTATCAGAGCAGAAGAATAACACTTTTTTTTCTTCAATTGCAGCTGAAATTCGAAACGAAAACGCGCCATTTAAAGTTTTTCGTAGCGTGAACGTAAACGTTCCATTTTAGAGAATACTAGTTTATCTCTCAACAAGAAAAAGGGGGGAAGGAGAGGAGGGGGGTTACGTCCAGCAACCTATACGAGGCCTTAGGACCTCGAAAATCACAGGTTGCTATCCCAAACGATTATTAGAGGCTTTCTCTTGTTCCACCGTTTCCAGATGTTCTCGGCGATTCCAAAACATGTTTGTCGTGATACGCCTATGAGCCTTAACCGTAATTTATGTGCAGAAAATGCGGATTATTATTATAGCCCACGACAATAAGTGAGAAAGAGCACAAAAATAAGGAATTGTTGAAGCGTTTTCGACTCCAAGTCTGGAATTTCGTGGCCACAGACAAAGGTAGTTTAATGAATATAAATAATAACAATAATCCCGAAAACAATTTCGCACAGTTCGGGAGCTTTAAAAAAAAAAGGGGGGGGGCTGGAAATAACTGGCTTCACGCACGTTATGAAATTAATTTTTTTATTTTTATTTTCCCTCGTTTAATATGCCATTGGATAGAAATACAAAAATAAATGGCGCATGTGAACATCACAATAGCCGGGGTGAACGAGTGGTTTTTAAAAGCAAACTCGTTTTTTTTTGAAAAATAAGGCAAGGATTTAATCTCAACAATTTAAGGTAAACGATTGTTATAAAATAAAAAAAAATTAAAAAAAAAACACAAAAGAGGTGAAGTATTATTGTTTGTCGTTTTCATCTGTAATAAACAGTCTGATTCTTAGTATCTGAGAGAGAAGTATTTCTTTCTCGAAATTTTAAAAACAAGTTCTAGGTTTCGGAGGTTTGAGTTTCGTTTCGTAAATATGATGGAATTCTTATGCTGTATTAAAACATGGTATGAAAGTTGGTTTTAAAGCGCTTTATTCTAAAATTAAAAACCTGGTTTTTGCTAGACATTTAAAAAAAAAAAAAAGAGTTTAAACGGAATGATTTATTTTGTCTATAGTAGGAATTATGATTTTTAAATACTAATATGTAGACTATGTGTGGTTTAGATGTATTTATTATGGAATATAATTTGTTTTTATTGCTCGTAAAATTAAAATTTGTAAAAAAAAAAACACTTTCTTTAAGTACAACTTTTTCCCCAATTGATTAAACTTTCTTTTAAACAAAAAAAAAAAAAATCTTGCTCTAGTAATGAAAAGATCTTTTTGAAGCATCTAACAAACAACTTCGGAAAATCATAAATCCAAAAAGCATTGTTAAATGTATCATCCCTTTTAAAGTATTTGTAAAAAAATCATTAAATTTTAAGTTATTAATTCTAAATGAATTTGAGCAAAATACAAGTTTTTGTCTACTTCTTGTAAAGAATATTCACAAATGAACATTAAACATTAACAGGTGACGCAGTGAGTTTTCTAAAAAAAATTAGGTAGGAATTTTAGGGGTAATTCCAAAAAATTTAGGGATAATTTATTAAAATTTTAGGGGTAATTCCAAAAATTTTAGGGATAATTTATTAAAATTTAAGGGGTAATTCCAAAAATTTTAGGGATAATTTCTTTAAATTTTAGGGGTCATTCCAAAAAATGTAGGGATAATTTCTTAAAATTTTAGGGGCAATTCCAAAAAAATTTAGGGATAATTTCTTAAAATTTTAGGGGTAATTTCAAAAACTTTAGGGATAATTTCTTAAAATTTTAGGGGTAATTTCAAAAATTTTAGGGATAATTTAAAAAAAAATTTAGGGGTATTTCTTTTGAAGTTGATAGAGACTCCTAAAATAGACATTCTTTTCAAAACATATTTCAATACCGGCAGAAAACTGCCCATTTTCAAAAAAAAATTAAATAATTAATAATTAAAATCTTAAAAAAGGATTATCTCCTCTGGAGGATTATCTGAGTTTTTTCCGAGGATTTTGGAGGAAAATAGAGGAAATTTCGGGTTTTTAATTTTTTTTTAAGGAATTATCGAAAAATTTCATAAAATTATGGAATTTTAGAGAGGAACAAAAATTTAAGGAATATTAGGAAATTAAGGGCGAATGCGACCCCTGCATTAATGTAAATTGCAGTGCTAAAAATAAAAAAGGATTATAATTAAATTCAAAATATATTACACAGGCGCCTACTTATTAAAAAAGATGGACCAAATACGAGTTCTTCTAGGTAAGTCCTGTCCAACAATTCTTTACAATCCTTAAGCCAATAATCTAACTAGCCAACACTTTATAATCCTAAATATAGATCAAGTTGCTTTATAGAGCTCTTTTCATTAGATAACATTTAAAAAGAAGTGCATTCACATATGCGAGTTGTTCTTTTCATTATAGACTGAGAGGCGACTGCAATTTTTGGACCCCATCGAACATCATTCTGATTTTTTTATAGAAATTAGAGAAAAGTGAGTAGATTACGAATCCACTGGTCTGCCGTGGCAAAAATGGCCAAAACTGATCAAAAATCGACTTTTATTAGGTTGAACTACATCCAATTGCCAAATGAGCCATAATTTGCCAAATAAAGAGCATTTTTTTTTTAATTTGGTAACCCTCACTCTTTAATTATCAGTTAAGAAGGTTGCAGGCGATTCAGATATCTGGCGACGGTCTACTTGCATCTATTAAAAGGGAGCCAAGTTGGCAATAAACATTACTTCAATGATGACGTAACTGATGTTGCCAATTTGGCTTACTTTTAAAAGATACACATTTTCCAAGCCAGAGATCAAAAATCGTTTGCGCTTTTTCTCATTGAAAATCAAAATGCAGGGTTGCCAAAAGAAAAAGTTTGTTCTCTTTTTGGCAAGTTATGACATATTTGGCAATCGGATTTTAGTTCAACTCATTTCAAGTCAGTTTTTGATCAGTTTCGGCCATTTTTGCCACGGCAGACCAGTGGATTCCTAATCTACTCACTTTTCTCCAATCTCTATAAAAAATTCAGAATGATGTTTGATGAGGTCCAAAAATTGCAGTCGCATCTCGGACTATTAAGGAGTCCATGGTTTTCTGGTTGAAAACAGGACGGACATGAAAAAGACAGACGATACATAAATCCACTTGCTTTTTATTAAATTTGTTTCATCTTTAGGTATGTCAACTGTTTCCCAAACTTGATACTTATTCAATATGTTAAGTCTGCAAAATCTTCAAATATGTCGAGGCATTTGAATTTGCGTTTTCATTTTGTCACGGATTTATGATAGGATAATGTAATTACACTGAATTATATACAGACTGAATACGTGATTGCAGATTTTCTTACCAAAGTTGTCCATGAAAAAAAATTGTTGTATTCACTTAAAAGCATTTCATTGGTATATAAAAGTTTTTTTATGTACTGTTATCTGTCATTGTATTGCATGCTATGTTTATATATTTGTGATAAAACATGTTGTTCGCAGGTGGGGTGTGTTGGTATTGAAGCGATCGAATATGCCAACTATGTAAACAATAACAAAAAATAGTTAACAGAAGTAATTATTTATACTTTATATCGATTTTTATTGGGTTTTTTTTTGCAATTTATTAAAATGCAAGTTAAAATTATTAATGGTTACTTATTATATATTTATTTCATGGATATACTACCCCGGATACTATCATATTCAACACGAAAACATCAACAAATGGCGTTTAAATGTTTGTGAATAAAATCTTTTTGTATGTTACTTCCTTATTTACCCCATGTTATTTACCCCATACTATATTTGTTTTCCTTATTTACCCCATGAAATTTACAATATGCAAGATAATCCCATTAGTAGTATTTCTTAATTTTTAAATACCCGCATCTATACAACTTTAGCTTTAAAATCTATCGCCTTATCCCCAACAATACATTTCAAACCTTAATTGAATAAATATCTGGCTGAATATATATGCTTAAAATTTTGCATCAAATTACAAATACCCTTCTCTAAAGTACTAATATTTAGATTCCAAAATCCACGTTAATATTTCCGTTTGAGCTAACACCTGTCAATATTAGAAGAAGTACATCGTTTTAATATCCAAATCAGTTATCAAAAGTTTATATTATCTCGCATACAGTACACGATTCTTCCGCAAAGATATTATGATCTTCAAATCGTCTGCAAGAAGAGGATACTGAACTTTTTATGTCAAGACCAATTTTCTTTATATCGATACTAATGTTCTTTATATCGATACTAATGTTCTTTATATCGATACTAATGATCTTTATATCGATACTAATGATCTTTATATCGATACTAATGTTCTTTATATCGATACTAATGTTCTTTATATCGATACTAATGTTCTTTATATCGATACTAATGTTCTATACATCGATTTTATAAATCGATACTAATGTTCTATACATTGACACTAATGTTCTTTATGTGTTATATATCTATACCCCTAATGTTCTTTATATTGATACCAATGTCCTTTATACCAAGACATTCTTTATATTGATACTAATAATCTTTATATCGATACTAATGTTCTATATATCGATACTAATGTTTTTTATTTCGATACTAATGCACTTTATACTAAGACATTCGTTATATTGATTCTAATAATCTTTATATCGATACTAATGTTCTACATATCTTTACTAATGTTCTTCATATCGATACTAATGTTCTTTATACCAATACTAATGTCCTTTATATTGATACTAATGTTATTGAGATGTAAATAAGATATTAAATTACAGAATTATAGTTACACATAACCTACTGACACATAAAACTTTTTTAATTCACCTTCTTTTTACAAATCGCAATCCTATACACTTTTAACGGTTAAGGGGACTGTTAAGTCAAAAATAAAAATTCTTCAATTTTTGTCTAAAATTCATGAAATTGTTTGTGCAGTTCAATAGCAATTAGATGAAACACAACCTAAAATTTCAAAAATTTATATTGATTTTTTTTTAAGAAATTAAATTTTTATTGAAAAATTTAGCGTTTTTTCCGTAATTTTAAAAACGCTCCTTGCGATTCAAATTTTTTGCAATCTGTCTCAATTTCTTTGTACAAGCTAATTGAATAAATATTGACATAATTGTGCATGGATTTTGAATTTGACTCATTAGTTAATTATTTAAAAGTAAAACATTCGTACAACGGCAAAAAATGTAAACTTTTTAAATAGAAGCATTACGAAAATTGCTGTAAAACAATAAAAAAATACCAGATTCCAAAATCCATGCACAATTGTGTTCAAAATAGTATAGTAAACAATATCTCCAAATTAAAAAAAAATACATCAACTTTTGAATCGCAAGGAACAAATCGAATACCCTAAAAATCTTAAAATACACATGAAGAGAAAAATGCAATTTAAGAAGTTGAAATACATACGATTTCTGATATGCGCGCTTACAAAAACTCAATTAATATTCTTAGTTCTTCTCGGATCAGCAAAAGTAAGGTATGTACTGAAAGCTAGAATTGAAGGCTATATTATTTCCACTATAATACAAAAATAGAAAATTTTGAAATTTTTGCCTTAACAGTCCCCTTAAGCGTCAAAGTAACGCTGTCAAAACTATTTTAAAAATAAATATAAACATCCGTTATAGTTCTGTGGTCTAATTCCTTAATTTACATCGCAGTAATGTAAAAAAATAGTTTTGAAAGGCACTACCCTTTCTTAATTGATATGGATTTTAACCAAACCGATACCCACATGTCAATAATAGTAGTTAAATAGTTACTTAGGATATAACTTTAGAATGCTTATCGTAACTAAAATCTGACCTGATACTGAATACCAATAAATGTATGTTGTAGCATTATAAAGAGGCTTAACTGTAATTAAATAAGAGTAGGCATACATGTATTCTAAAATTTCATTTACTACACCTGAATAAAAATGTTAAGTCAGGTGCAGTTTCTTCCAATAAGCTTGCTCTTATTGAAACCAACTTGTGAATTTTCATATGACGAATTTTCATTTTAATTAAATTAATTCATTTTCAAGTAAAAGTTTCATGAAGCGAAATCATTATCAAGGATATCAAGTTGATTTTTAAAAAGTAATTTTTCCCCCCCTCAAGTAAGGCCGATCAAACGGTATAGTGGTTAGCGTGCTAGCTTCTAGACCGCGAGGTTGCGGGTTCGAGTCCCGTGTAAGGCATGGGCGTTTGTAAATGTATGTTGGCTTGTCTAAATGACGAATGTTTCGGCGCATTATAGCCCTCGTGTTGCTGACGGCGAAAGATAATCTGAATACAACCAACTTCAAGTAAGTTTTCAGTTAAATAAATTTATAATTTTCATTAAAGTTAAACAATTATGAAATGAAATTTCAGTTGAGTTTATCATCAAGTGGCTCGTTATCGAGTACTAAAGATTCATCGAGTTTGAATTATTATCATTTAAAATTTCAAACTAGTTTATCATCGAGTAATTCAATTAAATGAATGCATTCGACAATTGTATTGAATGGATTCGATACTAACCTATGATACTGCGCCTGTAAATAGGAGAATTCTTCTTTAATTCGATCACACGTTTCCGCAACTGTGAACTTAAAAGGCTGACCTGCGGCTGGCGGGGGACCCTGCAACACAAAAAATTCACATTACAAACAGAAAACGAATCATATTTAATAGAATTTTTTCATAGAAAATAGAGAGAGAAAAATTCACATTTAATAAAAGAAAATTCACATTTTTAACAGATAAGGAAATTCACATTTTTTTAACAGATAAAGAAATTCACATTTTTAACAGATAAGGAAATTCACATTTTTTAACAGATAAGGAAATTCACATTTTTTAACAGATAAGGAAATTCACATTTTTAGCAGATAAGGAAATTCACATTTTTAGCAGATAAAGAAATTCACATTTTTAACAGATAAAGAAATTCACATTTTTAACAGATAATTGAATTCAAATTTTTAACAGATAAAGAAATTCACATTTTTAACTGAGATTCAAATTTTTAACAGATTTTTTTTTTTTTTTTTTTTTTTTTTTTTTTTTTCATTTTAACAGATAAAAATTCACATTTAAAATAGAGAGAAATTTACATTTAAATCCTATTTAACATAAAATAAAATTCATTTTTAACATATAAATATCTTATTTAACATTACAAAAATCACATTTAACTTAAAAATAAATTAATATTTAACGTACAAATACAGGCAACTTAACAAAGAGAAACAACGAACGTATAAAACAATTCATATTAGAAGCGACAAAGCTATTATACTAAAACAAAATGAGCATTGCTGAGTAGTATTGACAGCTAAATGCTAAAAGCATTCAGTACAAAACTCCACTAAACCGCTATTTAGAGAAAATCTATTTAACATGATTTATGTTTAAAACCATATTGATAAGTCATTTATATTGATACAAAATTTACCACATACATAATTGGAACAACAACATTGAAACTAAAATTAAAATTATTCCACGATGTCTAAAAGGGGATGTTACTATTTATCATATGCTTGAGTTTGGCTTAATATCTATTCATTTCAAAGACATAATTGATAAATATCTAATGGATTCCCAGTAGACTGTCACTAGTTATTTTACTTACAGTTAAACACGATATTGCATAAAATTAGGAAAAATAAAGTATACTCCTATTTAACTACTCTAATTCTCACTATATGCACACCTGATTAGTTGGTTATTTATATTAGAGATGTTTTTGTGCCTGAAGTAAACGACTGCGCTGAAACGTTGTTAGATTTGGCACTCGACTTAATAGGGTAGTCTTTTAAAATAGAAACCTCCCCGCATTTGCATCTCGAATGGGAGAAATCCCAGAAAACTCCCCCAAACAGCACGACAATCGAAATGAGACTATTTCTCACAATCGCCAACGTATCTATTCATTTTGAAAACATACATACACACTTGTGAACTTGAATACATGAAATACGTACCATGCCCTTTTGCAAGGATTTATAAACAAGACCCCTTACTTTTAGTAACGCGGCATAGTTTTACTGAAGAAATCGAAATTTAAAATAATAGTCGCAATTATAAATTTCTTTTGTAAAGTATGCAAATGATATGAATTTTTATACTATTTAAAATTAATCATTTAATGTAAGAGTAGTAATGATATATATATATACATACATTATATATGTATATACATACATTATATATATATATACATACATTATATATATATATACATTATATATATATATACATACATTATATATATATATACATACATTATATATATATATACATACATTATATATATATATACATACATTATATATATATATACATACATTATATATATATACATACATTATATATATATACATACATTATATATATACATACATTATATATATATATACATACATTATATATATATATACATACATTATATATATATACATACATTATATATATATACATACATTATATATATACATACATACATTATATATATACATACATTATATATATATACATACATTATATATATATATACATACATTATATATATACATACATTATATATATATATACATACATTATATATATATACATACATTATATATATATACATACATTATATATATATACATACATTATATATATATACATACATTATATATATATATACATACATTATATATATATATACATACATTATATATATACATACATTATATATATATACATACATTATATATATATATACATACATTATATATATATATACATACATTATATATATATATACATACATACATTATATATATATACATACATTATATATACATACATTATATATACATACATACATTATATATATATACATACATTATATATACATACATACATTATATATATATACATACATTATATATATATACATACATTATATATACATACATACATTATATATATATACATACATTATATATATATATATATATATATATATATATATATATATATATATATATATATATATATATATATATATATATATATATATATATATATATATATATATATATATGTATTTAAGATTGTTGCAACAGGTAATGACAATTTTTTATCAATTTGAAACAATTTTAACACACTCTCTAGTTCAAAGGCGAAAGTCTCTCCTGAATGGAAATTTCCATCTTCGAATAAAAGTTATATTAAGATTAAACTTAATACTCAAAGATTTCTTGGATAGAAAAAGCAACATTCTATAAGCATTAATTCGAAAATTCTAAGCATGTATTGTAGGTGGGAATCCGAAGTTGTAATCAATGAATATACAACCATAAAAGTATTTCTTTTGTGAATGAATGTATATTAACAAATAAACATACATAATTTTAGTTTCAAATAGAACCTGAAACATGTCGATGAGGATTAGACGTATATGAAATAATTTTTAACAAAATTTCTTTGAACTTAGTAGCACTGCATCTCTGCTTTTAGTTCGTTTAATATATAAAGGTGATGTCGTAAATATAATTGAAATAGTTAAATTGAAATAGTAATATATTAAAGTTAAAAGTACAAAATGATAAGAGGATACGTTTAAGTAATACGAGAGATTCGGAGGGAAATATAGAAACGGGAAACAAAAAATGAAATGAAGGAATCTAGTTTTAACGACATTTTTATTAATATATTTTTCAACTCTTTTATTTCAATTCTTAAGTATGGAATAGAATGAACTACAGCAGAATCTTGATTAACCGACCTAATTCGGACCAAAGGTAGGTCGGTCGGTTAAGCGAAAATTCCGGATAAATGAGTTGTAAAAAAAAAAAAGTCAATGATTTTCGTTTATTGAATACAGGACTTTTAATGTTTTTTTTATGACATAATTGTTGGAAATGAGTTTTTGTCGCAATAATCTTGATAATCTTTGTTTCGCTGCTCTATCCCGGAGTCTTTTTGAAGGCAATAGTTCAGTTTGATCTGCATCCGAAGGTTGCTCTAACCATGTCAGTTCTTTAGAAAAACAGTTAAAAGCCTCATCATTACTTATGTAACTTTAGAGCAAGGGAAAAGATTGTGGTTTTAAAAGGAACAAATGATTTATTACCCATTTGGGAGATTTTTTATGTCGACTAAATGATTGCCGGTTAACAGAGAGTTCCGGATAAAAGAGGGACGGTTAATCCTGGTTCTACTGTATTTTAGTTAACCCTTGAAGCGGAAATAATTTACAAACTTAGTCATCTCACAAAGAGAAATTCCCAAAATAAAAGCACCGTACAAAGAAACATTCACGCTAAAGAAAGATGATATAAACACAACCCAAAACGTTCAAGAAAAGAGTGTGGACTTTTAAGAATAAATTTGCAGGAAAACAATTGAAGAGAAAAACGTCAAATGAAAGGCCATGTCATGAAAAGGCCAAAGCTCTAACCTTATACTTCAAAATGAACATTGTTTAAGCTACGTTATTACACACAAAGAAGGTCAAAGCTTTAAAATTATACTTCAAAATGAATACTATTTATATGTTATTACACGCACATGAAAAGTCAAAGCTCTAAACTTATACTTCAAAACCAATATTACTTAAGTTAAGCTTCCGTTCCATACACAACAGATCGAGATGAGATTTCAGGTAGAGTTATTCAGAAATATGAACTCAGGATTCTGTGAATGGCAACAAATTGGCGCTCACGGTTATAATTACAGAAACTCAAAATTTTCGAATGGCAACACCTACTTTTTCCTGTCGCAAAATGCTCAGCGCATGTGAAAACCTAGAAGAGCGTTGAGACGGTATGTTTATCACAAAAAATGGACGCGTTATACACGCACAAAAAACAGCCCTGCGAACGGCCAACGCAATGGGGGTGCACAGTGGACATTTTCATATGACAGAGGTCAAAGTTTATATGGGTGCCATCACAGGAAATTTTATTGGTTTTCTACGCTGAATATCTGGGTTATTATAGTTAGATCCAGGGTTTCTGCCAAAACTAAAGGTCACAAATCCCTGACTTTTCAGGACTTTCCAAGACTACAGCAAATAACTTTCTATGACTCAAGAAATCAATTGACAAAAAATAATAGGAATAATAATAACAACCTATAGGAATTTTACTAACAGGAACATAGTAAGTAAATCAATGTATCATAAAATGATTTTTATTTAGTTTTGTTTCAAATTAAGTAGAAAATCCTTGTTTCAGTAACTTCCATATCAGAAGAAAAGGTGAAAAATGATTTTCCATTCTTTAATATTTCAGAGTTAAAAAAGCTAATCAATCTTAAATAATAATAAAAAAAATGAAGAAAGAATAAGTCAATAATAATAATAATAAATTATATAATCAAAAATCAAATGTTTTGATGTCAACAACGCATAGCAAAAGAAAGAAGACGGGAAAAAAAATCAAAAAAATTTAAACACAAGCATATCAAAACTGTTAATTTCATGTCTCATATGTGTGTTTCATGTTTGTTTTTTTCACCCATGAGACCTTACTCGAGTGATGTCACAAATTTGGAGTTCAGAAGTGTTTTCATTGGCTGAGGTTTTTAACTGTGACCGTTGTTTCCATCAAAACGTAAATAAAAACATATATGGCGTTTATAACGCCGCAGTTACCGGATTTTACTTAAAATACTTAGAAATCCATGAAATTCACTGTATTATCATGACTTATGGCCACTTTTTTGCTCAAAATCATGCCTTTCCATAACAAAATTTACCCATTGTCCAAATTCATGACTTTCCGTGACATTTCCTGACCTTCCATACTCGCGGAAATCCTGCAGATCGCATATTTTCAATTTTCAAGCTCGAAACATAAAGAAATCTCTTTGCTATAAAACAGTTAAATATTAAAAAAAAAATCTTGATGCAATAGCGAATATAACTCGATTTTGAATTCGTATGAACATACTCACTTTCAGTAACTACTCACCCCAAAAGATTCCACAGAAATTAAATTTCAAGGAAGAAAACATCTCACTCACCAAATATTTAATCCCTTCGAAGGAGAAAACTGAATTAAAGCCACAAGCGCGATTCCCAAAATTAAACTTAACGCACACTGATCCACTATAATAGTGGACCGAGGAAATAAGCTCCACTATGATTCTATTTAAAATCTTAATCTTTTCGGAGTAACCCTCCCGAAATTAGACACCGGGTCCAGCGCACACCGAGCGATAACTACGTTTCCAAGTGAGAAAGGGAACTTTTAATAAATTGGATCCGAGAGCGGCAATTTGTTTCAAAGGCTGCTTCGTAACAAGTGTCTCTTGGCCAAGGAGAAACGGGACTCCCTTAGGAATATCATCACTTCATCAAGAGAGGAGTTGGTCTCTTTATGAGAGGCGAATTCGACATTCAAATAATTTAAATCTAGTGGCTTTGAAGTGGATTTCAAAAACAGTTCAGAATTAAAATGTAGAATTTCGGGAAGGAAATTAATTTGTTGACATTTCCGTTCCAAACACATTTACTAAAGTTAACCTATGCTAAAAACTATACACGTTGAAAAGCCAGAAAAAAAGGCACATTAGTTTTTTACTTCAATTCTTATTATATATGCTTCTTTGAGAAGGGACTCCATATGGACATTCATACTCAATCTATGATAGTAAAATTCAGGAGTTACTAAAGAGCAATAGACTGAGAGGCGTTTGCAATTTTTGGACCCCATCGAACATCATTCTGATTTTTTTTATAGAAATTAGAGAAAAGTGAGTAGATTACGAATCCACTGGTCTGCCGTGGCAAAAATGGCCGAAACTGGTAAAAAATCGACTTTTAATAAGTTGAACTAAATCCAATTGCCAAATGAGCCATAAATTGCCAAATAAAGCGCATTTTTTTTATATTTGGTAACCCTCACTCTTTAATTATCAATTAAGAAGGTTGCAGACGATTCAGATATCTGGCGACAGTCTACTTGCATCTATTAAAAGGGAGCCAAGTTGGCAATAAACATTACGTCACTGATGACGTAACTAATGTCGCCAATTTGGCTTGTTTTTAAAAGATACAAATTTTCCAAGCCAGAGATCAGAAATCGTTTGCGCTTTTTCCCACTGAAAATCAAAATGCAGGGTTGCCAGACGAATAAGTTTGTTCTCTTTTTGGCAAGTTATGACATATTTGGCAATCGAATTTTAGTTCAACTCATTCCCAGTCGATTTTTGATCAGTTTCGGCCATTTTTGCCACTGCAGACCAGTGGATTCCTAATCTATTCACTTTTCCCCAATCTCTATAAAAAATTCAGAATGATGTTCGATGGGGTCCAAAAATTGCAGTCGCCTCTCGGACTATTATTCAGGAGCTAAGTTCAGTAAATTCACGTGAAATGATTCACTCATGCCCGGCCACAAGTTCTTTTAGGGAAACATCGCTGTCACAAGTACAAAATTTTGTTCGAATTTCAATAATAATGGTACACCTTTTCATTGATAGTACAGGAAACAAAATACTTTTTATAAACTCTTAAATACTATACCCCAAAATGTCAGATTCAACCAAGAATGCAGCACCAGAAACTTACACACGTCGCCGCCGCGTTAATGAGTAAATTGTGATTTGCAATTAAGGTAAATATTTCTTTTACATAAGCTCAATTACGCCAGTTTTTTTTTTTTTTTTTTTAGATGAGGAGGCAGATTTCGTAGTTATCTTATTTTTTCGAAGACGGAACAAAAAAAATGTAATAATTGATTTCATAATAACATCCCAGTCCCCTCAGATCAGGGTCATAGACATGAGGGGGAGGGGGGACCACCCCACCCTCAAATTGTGTGGAAACTTCTTTCACCACTTTCCCTTCTTTTTCTTCTTTTTTTTTTGTGTGTAACTTGTAACATGTATTTAATCAAATATTCGCTCCGAAAAAAAATCCTGGTTACAGGCATGCTCCAGATATTCCGTACCCCCATCAAATGAGTGAATAAAATTTACGTTGACAACCTAACTAAAAAATAAATAATTATATATATATTGTTACGAATTTTTGTACATTTGTAAATATTTCGTAGTGTTAATTTTGTAAATAGTAAAATTTATGTTCATCTCGCGTAAGGCAGTGCAATGGTTCGTCTTGGTTTGTTTCCCAGCAATGAATCTCTCAATGCTTGATAACGAGTTTTACAGAGGTAACTCTGGGAAGCGAGTTTCAAGGGGCAGGGCATTTAACATTATGGTAATGGGAATCTCGCCAAATTGGCGAGATAGAGCCAAGTTGGCGATGGTTTTGACGACTAATTTTTGTCGCCAAATTTTGCAAGAAATCGCCAAATTTTGCAAGAAATCGCCAAATTTTGCCAAACTTGGCAACCATTTGGCGACATTTTTGGTACATGTATCCCATGTATGTACATGTATAGGATTTTTCGACTACTGTCTGGAAAGTTCTCCAAATGTCCATCTCTGGAAGGTTCAAGTATGTTCGCAGCCACTCCTATATAAGCGCGACCTGAGTTGGTTAGTAGTTAGTTGATTTTGAATCACTGAGTTAGTTGTGATTCGGAGTTAGTTGTCTCTCAACGTTCATTGTGAGAGCTATATTCCTGACTTAGTGAGTTGACTGATTTTGAGTCACGGAGCTAGTTGTTAGCCGAGTCCGATAGTTGACTGAAGTTAGTTCTTGGATTTTGAGTCACTGAATTAGTTGACTGAAGATACTGAGCGAACTGTATTGCATTGTCTTTTGCGGTGATTTAGCAGTTGTTGTCAAGTTTTTAACTGCTGTTTTGTGCTCTATTGAGGTGAAAAGAGTTGTATTGTGTCTACTAGAACAAGAAGTTCTGGAGCTGTAAGAGAACTCTGAAGAGTTATTTTGGAATAAATTTCTGCAAGTTTTGTTCTGCTTTGGCGTCAAATCTTTCGAACCCGTACCACGCAACAAATATATATATATATATATATATATATATAATCGTGCCAGATATTATAAATATAAATTTATCTTTGCAATAAAGTTTCATTGAACATAACTTTTGGTTATAAGGATTAATAATTAATTCCAAAAATTGTATGTAATGTAAAAGAACTTTAACAAAAGAAATCAGGCAACGCCTAATTCCAATTTTTCTGAATTCGTAAAATTTCGTATAGTTCCAGAGTTCAAGAATAAATGATAGCAGTGGAATTTGACTACTACTGAAACAATACAATAAATTGTTCTATGTTCAAGAACGAATTATAACACAAGACTCGTTTCCAAGAATTAAAACATCTTCAGCGTTAAAAACAGATAAATTTAAGTTTTCTAGCTCCGCTTTAAAATCGCAGAATAATTTAAAAGTAAAACCAATGACAAAAATAGATTTAAGTACCAGAAACGAGTTGAAGACATCTTTTCTAACACTTTAAGTATCCAAGAACGACGTAAAATGAGATTCTAATCTTCTATGCGATGTAGCATTCTGATCACTTCAAATCGCAGCGAGGTGGCAAGAAACAGGAGAAGGCAACAGAATTAAATTTATATTTCTTCCATCTGAGAAATCGTTGAAAAATACTTCGAGATTGTACTTCAAAAGTTTGTAAAAGCGTAAATCAAGACTAGCTCATGAAAATTTTATTTTATTTTAATATGCCTAAAAAATACATTTTTTCTTCTTTCCTCACATTGAAAGTGCTAATTCATCTTAAACCTTTATAAAAAGTAGTCATCTTAATTTTTATAGCTATCTACTAATGACCTATTTACTGATGACGTAACTGATGTCGCCAATTTGGCTTACTTTTAAAAGATAAAAATTTTCCAAGCCAGAGATCAGAAATCGTTTGCGCTTTTTCTCATTGAAAATCAAAATGCAGGGTTGCCAGACGAAAAAGTTTGTTCTCTTTTTTGCAAGTTATGACATATTTGGCAATCGGATTTTAGTTCAACTCATTCCAAGTCGATTTTTGATCAGTTTCGGATTCGTGGATTCGTAATCTACTCACTTTTCTCCAATTTCTATAAAAAATTCAGAAAGATGTTCGATGGGGTCCAAAAATTGCAGTCGCCTCTCGGACTAATAATGAATGTGTGAATTCAAGTCCAATTATCTTTTATTTTTTTCTGATTTAAAATAATTCTGGCAACAGCAAAGAGTTGCAACAATGATCGCTTGAATGGCATTTATTAGTATTCTAAACAGATTATAGAAACGTGTGTGAAAGCGACCTTTTAGTGACATTGATAACTCCGACAACTTGATAGAATACATTCTCATCGACATCGAATCTGTCTTCCAAGTTTCAATCCGATCATATGATGGCAAATGGGTTAATTAAGGATTCCGCAGATTTGTCCGATGCCCACAACCAAAATTGATGTTTGTACAAAGGATTTAATAGTGGATCATCACAAAAAAAAACAGAAATAAGAACAATCAATTGTTTGTTAAATTTCTTGATGTGTAAAGCAATTTAGGGGTCCGGTACCGAAAATAAATAAAACTTTATTTATGTAAATTTTTATGTCAAAAATTTATTTTATGTATGGGATACTATTTTTATATCTTTGAGAAAGTGTTTTTTTTTTTTTTTTTTTAAATATTGTGTTTAGTTATTTAAAAAAAAAAATTAAAAACCAAGAAAAATCCATAATAATTGATGTTTGCGTATTTTGATATAAGTCAAGAAAAAATAAAAAAAAATTCAAAGTGAAAGCTTTCTGTAATACATAATTATATAAAGAAAATTTTATCTTCACAGAATTTTGATAGGTGAATTAAAAAAAATTTAAAAAATTCTCAAAGTTAAAATATTGAAATTTTTTCTTTTTTTATGTTATCTTTTACGCTAAATGTTATATTTTAAAACAGAATTAAAAAAAATAAAATTCTGTGAAGAAAAAATATTTAAAACTATATAAATTAAATGCTCCAAAAATTTGAATAGTCAATTGTTAATGGTTCTGGAGATATATCGATTTAAATATGCAACATCTGTGAAAAACACTAGTGCTCGAAAAACGCACTTTAAGCAGACGCTTCAATGTGTTAAGCCCATTAGTGATGTTTAAATCACAGGTAATTTTGTGGCGTTCTAATCACCGGAGGAATAAGATAAAAACATCATTCTCTTCAGGAATGTATGAACTATTTTTTTAAATCAGAAAAAAAAATTGGGATTTTTGAAGAAATTTCGGTACTGGACCCCTTTAATCTATATGGAAGTAACCATGTTTAATAGTAATAAAAAAGTAATTTTTCGAACACACTAAAGTAAGGCTCAGATAGACTAATTTCTTGAAATTAAGTCTCTTGATAGGAAATAATATCGTTGTGGTTGCATATTGGATTTTATTACGCTGTTGACTTAACTACTAACTTCAGCTTCAAATAGTATGCATTTTATTTTCTGAGAAATAAAATTGACTTGTAAAAAAAAGTAATTGAATAATGTGTTTCTTACTGCATGCAGTTTTTAATTCATTTGCAGTGATTAAATTTAGTTATAATGCATGTTAATTCAAATCAGTGATAGGCTTCAATACTTACAAAAGTATCTGGTACAAAAACAATTTTCTTAATTCCAAATATTTCCAACAAAACAACAAGATTGTCACACCTACATTTCATTTTACAGTCCTATCGATGTACAAAGAAAAATAAAAAATTATAAAATAGTAAAAAAAAAGAACCAAACTCATGGCTTAAAAGCAGAACCCTAAACTTACATATAGAGGGTCTCAGGTTCGATTACTTCAGTGATCAATCTGAATTTGATTAAGGCAAATCGAGTTGATTGTCACACTCATTAATTAAATTGGGTTTTCTTCCATTCGAGACACAAATTCAGGGCATCTTCCCTTTGAAACACCTAATGGAATACGTTTTTCCTTTGAAACGCAATATTCTGGTAACAATATTTCGACGCTGTATAGTCCACGTCCATAATTTGAAGACATTATAGTCCGAGAGGCGACTGGCAATTTTTGGACCCCATCGAACATCATTCTGAATTTTTTATAGAAATGGGAGAAAAGTGAGTAGATTACGAATCCACTGGTCTGCCGTGGCAAAAATGGCCGAAACTGATCAATAATCGACTTGGAATTAGTTGAACTAAAATCCGATTGCCAAATGCGCCATAACTTGCGAAAAATAGAACAAACTTATTCGTCTGGCAACCCACTTCATTTTGATTTTCAATGAGAAAAAGCGCAAACGATTTCTGGCTTGGAAATCTTATATCTTTTAAAAGTAAGCCAAATTGGCGACATTAGTTACGTCATAAGTGACGTAATATTTTTTGCCAACTTGGCTCCCTTTTAATAGATGCAAGTAGACCGTTGCCACACATACGAATCGTCTGCAACCTTCTTAATTGAAAATTAAAGAGTGAGGGTTACCAAATAAAAAAAATGCTCATTATTTGGCAAGTTAATGCGCATTTGGCAATTGGATTTAGTTCAACTTATTAAAAGTCGATTTTTGACCAGTTTCGGCCTTTTTTGTTAAGGCAGACCAGTGGATTCGTAATCTACTCACTTTTCTCTAATTTCTAATAAAAATTCAGAATGATGTTCGATGGAGTCCAAAAATTGCAGTCGCCTCTCAGTCTATTATAGAAATCATGTGCACCCAAATTTCAGAAATATCTCAAGTTGTCATCACAGAGAAGAAGAGTACAAAAATTTCGATGTTAACAATTCATTAAGATTTATGTGAAGTGTTTCTAATTTAATGTGTACGTATAGGTTAAAAATCGGTAAAGATTTGTGAGACCTCTAAACACAAAAACAGAATAAAAATAACACAAAAGAAGGAAAGCCTTATGATGTAGGAGCATACTAAAATGTAAATATATAATAATCAATATAATAATAACAGTCTTTTATAGCAAACATGATCTTGTAAAAGTTTTTCTCAAAATGCAGTTTCTTCAGTTTGCATTTCATGCTATCAGTAATAACTAGAGTTTAAATAATATTGCTTTATTTTGTTTTTGCTATAAAATCTGCATAAGTTGTTTAATGTTTTGACTCTAAATACTAAGTGATTGGTAAATAAATATATTTTTAATAGAATTTTTGAAGATAAGATTTTGTATAAAAGACATAGATTTTTATCATACATTCAGCTAAAGCAAGATATCACAAAATATACAAACTGCATAATTTTGTTAATAGGGTCAAAACATTGAGCTGAGTATTCAGCATTATTAAATACCAATATTGTATTTGTGAGTAAATTAGATTTTTTGTAATTACCGTTCAAAATTAGCCTAATTAATTGAATAAATGTTAATTAATTATTAAAATTAATGAAATTAAAAAAAAAAAAAAAAGAATATTGAAAATAGTTTAACAAATAATGTACTTTTCAATGTGCAAAGGTCTCATTTTTAAATAGAAAATTTAAAAAAAAAAAAAAAAAAAAAATGTCAATACCTATACGTACAACTTAAAGATTTTATGCCGAACTAAAACACGAAGCAATAATCTAAAATGAAAATCTCGTTAAAAAATTTCTCTGTGTGACACTAAAGATAGTCAAGAGCAATTGAAATTTGTTTGGATGAAATTACGCGGTGATGTCTACATTCTAACAGTTGTATATTATTTCATGAATGCTGAAATGGGAAGATTCCAGGAGGAGTTAAGATTGGACACCTTTCCTCCTGAACCGTTCCTCTACGACATAATGGCATTAGTGGTTAGATTTTACATTTTATATCCTTTATCAAACACAATAAAAGACTAGACAAAAACAGATTAACTTAAGCAGAGTTCATACAGCTAATGAAAAGTAAAAAATAAGTAGTTTTTAAAGACTTTTTAATGATCTTTTGAATGACGTCTTATGGTTTTGTAGTTATCAAAATCCATTGCTTGTTACACATAAATTCAAAACATTATATTAAAAGAATCAAATGATGTTTTAATAGAATTTTATTTACAACATGGACAACTATGTTTTTACGTATAAGAAATGTCCATCCACATTTGAAGTAAAAAGAAGTAAAGTCTTCCTAGAAATAAGTCTATTGCAAGCAACTTGAAGGATAAAACTGCTCCTCCAATAGAAAAGAAATTCAAACTTGTATTAGGACCAACATGGACACCGCAGAAATATTTTCAGGGGGGTGCAGACGGCTCTTAAGGGGTGCAAGACTGTTAATTTTTTGTTTCAACCTTGACTTTCCAATTGGATATCTTAATAAAAATTTCATAAATAGTTAGATTTTAAAATAGCAAATTAAAATGAAATGGACACCTTTGCACCTTCCTGGTGGCGCCCATTTGGACCAAGTACAAATCAAAATTGGGATAACTAAAAAAAATTTGGGGGAAATCAAAAATAAGGACTATAATGGCCCTTTTATAAGGACCTAACAAAAATAACTGGTTCTTAAGGACTTTTAAGTACTTTGGTTGTTGGTTGGTTGTTTTCAGATTATCTGGCGCCGTCAGCAACACGAGGGCTATAATGCACCGAAACATTCGTCATTAGACAAGCCAACATACATTTACAAACACCCATGCCTAACACGGGACTCGGAACCCGCAACCTCGCGGTCTAGAAGCTAGCACGCTAACCACTATACCGTTTGGTCGGCGACTTTTAAGTACTGTACGAACCCTGTTAAGAATACTAAGTAAAAGAATAATGTTAAATTTAATATCGCACAACAAATGCCAATGGAAAGCAGGCAGACACGTGTTAGTTTGCGATCAAGCAGTCGTGAGGTTAAAGTGATTAGTGGGCTGCTGATTAGAGGATGTTAGTCCTAACAAAATGTACCTCTTTGGACATCATGGCCGCAAAAGGAGGTGCACCGTAAGCCGAGAAAGGGGGCATCCCGTCACCCTTGGAAAAAGACAATCAGCAACAGTTAGACTTTTCATTACAAGCATCATTTGCAGTGCTTTCGAGTACTATACTTATTCATAATAAATATTTATACCATATTTTTACTGCGCTGAATAATCAAATGATTAGACTTTTCATTACTTAGACTAAGCATCATTTGCAGTGCTTCGAGTACTATACTTATTCATAATAAATATTTATACCATATTTTTACTGCGCTGAATAATCAAATGATTAGACTTTTCATTACTTAGACTAAGCATCATTTACAGTGCTTTCGAGTACTATACTTATTCATAATAAATATTTATACCATATTTTTACTGCGCTGAATAATCAAATGATTAGACTTTTCATTACTTAGACTAAGCATCATTTACAATGCTTTCGAGTACTATACTTATTCATAATAAATATTTATACCATATTTTTACTGCGCCGAATAATCAAATGATTAGACTTTTCATTACTTAGACTAAGCATCATTTACAGTGCTTTCGAGTACTATACTTATTCATAATAAATATTTATACCATATTTTTACTGTGCCGAATAATCAAATGATTAGACTTTTCATTACTAGACTAAGCATCATTTACAGTGCTTTCGAGTACTATACTTATTCATAATAAATATTTATACCATATTTTTACTGTGCCGAATAATCAAATGATTAGACTTTTCATTACTTAGACTAAGCATCATTTGCAGTGCTTCGAGTACTATACTTATTCATAATAAATATTTATACCATATTTTTACTGCGCTGAATAATCAAATGATTAGACTTTTCATTACTTAGACTAAGCATCATTTACAGTGCTTTCGAGTACTATACTTATTCATAATAAATATTTATACCATATTTTTACTGCGCTGAATAATCAAATGATTAGACTTTTCATTACTTAGACTAAGCATCATTTGCAGTGCTTCGAGTACTATACTTATTCATAATAAATATTTATACCATATTTTTACTGCGCTGAATAATCAAATGATTAGACTTTTCATTACTTAGACTAAGCATCATTTACAGTGCTTTCGAGTACTATACTTATTCATAATAAATATTTATACCATATTTTTACTGCGCTGAATAATCAAATGATTAGACTTTTCATTACTTAGACTAAGCATCATTTACAATGCTTTCGAGTACTATACTTATTCATAATAAATATTTATACCATATTTTTACTGCGCCGAATAATCAAATGATTAGACTTTTCATTACTTAGACTAAGCATCATTTACAGTGCTTTCGAGTACTATACTTATTCATAATAAATATTTATACCATATTTTTACTGTGCCGAATAATCAAATGATTAGACTTTTCATTACTAGACTAAGCATCATTTACAGTGCTTTCGAGTACTATACTTATTCATAATAAATATTTATACCATATTTTTACTGTGCCGAATAATCAAATGATTAGACTTTTCATTACTAGACTAAGCATCATTTGCAGTGCTTTCGAGTACTATACTTATTCATAATAAATATTTATACCATATTTTTACTGCGCCGAATAATCAAATGATTAGACTTTTCATTACTTAGACTAAGCATCATTTACAGTGCTTTCGAGTACTATACTTATTCATAATAAATATTTATACCATATTTTTACTGTGCCGAATAATCAAATGATTAGACTTTTCATTACTAGACTAAGCATCATTTGCAGTGCTTTCGAGTACTATACTTATTCATAATAAATATTTATACCATATTTTTACTGTGCCGAATAATCAAATGATTAGACTTTTCATTACTAGACTAAGCATCATTTACAGTGCTTTCGAGTACTATACTTATTCATAATAAATATTTATACCATATTTTTACTGTGCCGAATAATCAAATGATTAGACTTTTCATTACTTAGACTAAGCATCATTTACAGTGCTTTCGAGTACTATACTTATTCATAATAAATATTTATACCATATTTTTACTGTGCCGAATAATCAAATGATTAGACTTTTCATTACTTAGACTAAGCATCATTTACATTGCTTTCGAGTACTATACTTATTCATAATAAATATTTATACCATATTTTTACTGTGCCGAATAATCAAATGATTAGACTTTTCATTACTTAGACTAAGCATCATTTACAGTGCTTTCGAGTACTATACTTATTCATAATAAATATTTATACCATATTTTTACTGCGCCGAATAATCAAATGATTAGACTTTTCATTACTTAGACTAAGCATCATTTACATTGCTTTCGAGTACTATACTTATTCATAATAAATATTTATACCATATTTTTACTGTGCCGAATAATCAAATGATTAGACTTTTCATTACTTAGACTAAGCATCATTTACAGTGCTTTCGAGTACTATACTTATTCATAATAAATATTTATACCATATTTTTACTGTGCCGAATAATCAAATGATTAGACTTTTCATTACTTAGACTAAGCATCATTTACAGTGCTTTCGAGTACTATACTTATTCATAATAAATATTTATACCATATTTTTACTGTGCCGAATAATCAAATGATTAGACTTTTCATTACTAGACTAAGCATCATTTACAGTGCTTTCGAGTACTATACTTATTCATAATAAATATTTATACCATATTTTTACTGTGCCGAATAATCAAATGATTAGACTTTTCATTACTTAGACTAAGCATCATTTACAGTGCTTTCGAGTACTATACTTATTCATAATAAATATTTATACCATATTTTTACTGTGCCGAATAATCAAATGATTAGACTTTTCATTACTAGACTAAGCATCATTTGCAGTGCTTTCGAGTACTATACTTATTCATAATAAATATTTATACCATATTTTTACTGCGCCGAATAATCAAATGATTAGACTTTTCATTACTTAGACTAAGCATCATTTACAGTGCTTTCGAGTACTATACTTATTCATAATAAATATTTATACCATATTTTTACTGTGCCGAATAATCAAATGATTAGACTTTTCATTACTTAGACTAAGCATCATTTACAGTGCTTTCGAGTACTATACTTATTCATAATAAATATTTATACCATATTTTTACTGCGCCGAATAATCAAATGATTAGACTTTTCATTACTTAGACTAAGCATCATTTACAGTGATTTCGAGTACTATACTTATTCATAATAAATATTTATACCATATTTTTACTGCGCCGAATAATCAAATGATTAGACTTTTCATTACTTAGACTAAGCATCATTTACAGTGCTTTCGAGTACTATACTTATTCATAATAAATATTTATACCATATTTTTACTGTGCTGAATAATCAAATGATTAGACTTTTCATTACTTAGACTAAGCATCATTTACATTGCTTTCGAGTACTATACTTATTCATAATAAATATTTATACCATATTTTTACTGCGCTGAATAATCAAATGATTAGACTTTTCATTACTTAGACTAAGCATCATTTACATTGCTTTCGAGTACTATACTTATTCATAATAAATATTTATACCATATTTTTACTGTGCCGAATAATCAAATGATTAGACTTTTCATTACTTAGACTAAGCATCATTTACAATGCTTTCGAGTACTATACTTATTCATAATAAATATTTATACCATATTTTTACTGTGCCGGATAATCAAATTATTAGACTTTTCATTACTTAGACTAAGCATCATTTACAATGCTTTCGAGTACTATACTTATTCATAATAAATATTTATACCATATTTTTACTGCGCTGAATAATCAAATGATTAGACTTTTCATTACTTAGACTAAGCATCATTTACATTGCTTTCGAGTACTATACTTATTCATAATAAATATTTATACCATATTTTTACTGTGCCGAATAATCAAATGATTAGACTTTTCATTACTTAGACTAAGCATCATTTACATTGCTTTCGAGTACTATACTTATTCATAATAAATATTTATACCATATTTTTACTGCGCCGAATAATCAAATGATTAGACTTTTCATTACTTAGACTAAGCATCATTTACATTGCTTTCGAGTACTATACTTATTCATAATAAATATTTATACCATATTTTTACTGTGCCGGATAATCAAATTATTAGACTTTTCATTACTAGACTAAGCATCATTTACATTGCTTTCGAGTACTATACTTATTCATAATAAATATTTATACCATATTTTTACTGTGCCGAATAATCAAATGATTAGACTTTTCATTACTAGACTAAGCATCATTTGCAGTGCTTTCGAGTACTATACTTATTCATAATAAATATTTATACCATATTTTTACTGCGCTGAATAATCAAATGATTAGACTTTTCATTACTTAGACTAAGCATCATTTACAGTGCTTTCGAGTACTATACTTATTCATAATAAATATTTATACCATATTTTTACTGTGCCGAATAATCAAATGATTAGACTTTTCATTACTAGACTAAGCATCATTTGCAGTGCTTTCGAGTACTATACTTATTCATAATAAATATTTATACATATTTTTACTGCGCTGAATAATCAAATGATTAGACTTTTCATTACTAGACTACGCTTCATTTACAGTGCATTCTAGCACAATATCAAATGATAATAAACATTTAAGACCCTGTTTTTCCTAAACAGAATAATCAAATAGTTAGAATTTTCACTGCTGGATCTAAGCATCATTTACAGTGCTTTTCAGTGTTATATATCTAATCAAAATAAATATTTAAAACACGTTGGTTTTACTGTGCCGGATAATCAAATGATTAGAGTTTTCTTTACTAAACCTAAGCGTCATTAATAGTGCATTCTAGTGCTATACCTAGTGATAATAAATATTTAAAACCTGTTTTCCTAAACAGAATAATCAAATAATTAGAGTTTTCATTACTGGACCTAAGCATCATTTACAGTGCATTCCAGTGCTACACCTAACAAACATTTAAAAACCTGTGTTTCCTAAATCGAATAATCAAAGTTTTCATTATTGAACCTAAGTATCATTTACAGTGCTTTCTAGTGCTATACCTAATACTAATTAGGTATCGCACTAGAAAGGTTTAGTTAAAATAATAAGAATTTTCATTACTGGGCTTAATCATCATTACTAGTTCTATACCTAATCTTAATAAACATTTAAAACAAGTTTTTACAAAAACAGAATAATCAAATAATGTTTCTTTACAAGACCTAAGCATCATTTACAGAGGTTTAAAGTACTATACCTAATCATAATAAATAATTAAAATCCGTTTTAAGTACACATAATCATCAAATAATTATTCCTTGCTTATCATATTAAACAGAGGCTAGTTTGACAGTATAGAAAAATCAAAGGTTTTCATATGCTAGACCTAATCATTCCTTATTTAAAGTTAGGGATTCAACATTACAAATACAGAGGTTGGCAACAGTATACGGAATCATAATCTTTTGATACATTAAATTTATACCTAGTATTTAATCATCACAATACCAGTACCTAATCAACCATACCCTACTGATGTGATACCTAATACCTAATCATTATAATAACGGAACTTGTCTTAATAATACCTAATCATCAACAGCTAGCGATACTATTTTTAATTTATTGAATCAATTTCAGTGAATTATAAGAATTTTTTATTTTTTTTTTCAATACAGGAAAGGTATGAAATATATAGGGATAAAAATTATTAGTTATGTAGGTATGTATAAATACCGAAAAATGTTTGTAATAATGTAATATTGTAAAAGATACATATCCCCCCCCCCCCATCTAAATGTTTAAATTGTTTTATTGTAGCAGGGCATTTGACTAGTTTAAAAATAGATCAAACCATTAATATTTAGAAAGAAAATTATTATTAAAACTACAAACAGAATAAAGAAAAAAGCATAGCCCCGATAACAAAAATTCATTTGAACAGAAAAATACATTCACAGGACAATTTTTTTTTTTTTTTTTAATAAATAATACAGTGATAAAAAAAAATGGTTAACAAAAAGTGAAAAAACTAACATAAATGTATTTGAACAAAAAAAAAATATATTTCTAGGACTAAACATTTTCAAAATAATTAATACAATAATAAAAAAGAAAAAAAAAAAAGAAAAGAAAAAAAAAGTGAAAAACAATTATATGAGATGTTTATACAAAAGTTCAAATTCAAAAGAACCAATTCAAATTTAAAATATATTAAATAGTGAAAAATATTATTAAACAAATTCATATACAAAATTCAAAATGAAAAACTATTCATCATTGAAAAATAATTAAAAAAGGAAACATTTCATAATCAAAAGTAAAATTTCATATTCAAAATACAAAATCTAAAACGAAAAACTTCTGAAAATTGAAAAATATTTTTTAAAAAAGAGAAATTTTATATTCAAAATCAAAAATATTAAAAAAAGAAATTTCATATTCCAACGAAAGCATTTCATATTTAAAAGGAAAAATTCATTTAAAAAAAAAAAAAGAACAATTCTTTACTAAAAAAAGAAAACTTCATATTAAAAAGGAAAAATAAATATTAAAAAGATATATCTATCCCAAAAGAAAAAACAACTATAAACTCAAAATTGAAGCCATTAAAAAACGATGAATACCTAAAACCATGTATAAAATTTGAAGATGACAAACCAACTCACAACACCTACATTAAAAGCGACATTCACACACACAAAAAATCCTCTAAAAAACTCGTGGTCACGTGATATAGTGAAGCATCGAATATTGACATAATCTGTGGCATATCCATCAACTAAAGATATCAAAAGAAGTAAAAAAAAAAAACTGTCTTTACTACAACAAAGACCACTTTTCAGATTGCTTTTCCTGGATTGCTGTTTACTCAATGGTGATAAACTCAAAAGTGTTGAATCCAAAAGAGCTACTTATCACAAAACTCCTATTTGAAGATGACTTAATCTACCAGCTTCCAGATTAAACAGTCAAAGGATGACTTCTCATGTATAAGATGATTCTCTATTGAGTATTAATCGCTTAAGGGGACTGTTAAGGCAAAAATTTCTATTTTTATATTTTAGTGGAAATATATAGCCTTCAATTCTAGCTTTCAGTACATACCTTACTTTTGCTGATCCGAGAAGAATTAAGAATATTATTTGAGTTTTTGTAAACGCGCATATAAGAAATCGTATGTATTTCAACTTCTTAAATTGCATTTTTCTCTTCATGTGTATTTTAAGATTTTTAGGGTATTCGATTTGTTCCTTGCGATTCAAAAAATGATGTATTTTTTATTTTTTTTATTTTGAGATATTGTTTACTATACTATTTTGAACACAATTGTGCATGGATTTTGGAATCTGGTATTTTTTTATTGTTTTACAGCAATTTTAGTAATGCTTCTATTTAAAAAGTTTACATTTTTTGCCGTTGTACCAAAGTTTTACTTTTAAATAATTAACCAATGAGTCAAATTCAAAATCCATGCACAATTATGTCAATAAATATTCGATTAGCTTGTACAAAAAAATTGAGACAGATTGCAAAAAAATTGAATCGCAAGGAGCGTTTTTAAAATTACGGAAAAAACGCTAAATTTTTCAATAAAAATTTAATTTCTTGAAAAAAAAATCAATATAAATTTTTGAAATTTTGGGTTGTATTTCATTTAATTGCTATTGAACTGCACAAAAAATTTCATGAATTTTAGACAAAAATTGAAGAATTTTTATTTTTGACTTAACAGTCCCCTTAGGGGTCCATGACTCAACATTCTAAAATCTATTTTTAGAATTATTTTTCTGAATTTTTTTTATGCACTACTGTATAATGCTTTGAAACTCAAAAACTATTTTATATTTTCAAATTAAAAAAAATATAGATATTTATATTTAAATTAAAAAACTTTAACATTTTGACAGTTCTTAAATTTGATATATTTAAAAACTTTTTTTAAAAAAATCACTTCATTTTTGCCTTAAATTACTTCTTATAATTCATATCATAAATTGTCTTAGTGATGTTTTATTAAAATATTTATAAAAAATAAAAAAATATATATTTTGTGAAAAAGCTATATAAAACTCCATACTATGCTAAGTTCCTAAAACTTTAAAAAAAAAAAAAGTTAAATCGAAATACACAATTCCTAAAAACAAAATTAAAGAAATATATAGGAAAAATAATTGTGGAAGGTTTCATATATTTATAACAAGTAGTTTTTAAGTTATATGAATTTAAATTTAAAAAAGGGATAAAAAGTCATTACAGAGAGAAACAGTTTCAAAGTTTCAAGATGGCATGTCAGAGATACAGTTGTCATATAACAAAAACTTATATATTTCAAGTTCTACTAATAATAAAACAAAATTGTTTTGTCATTTTATTCTAAAATACTTTTATTATTTTTTACAATAATAAAAACAAATTTAATTTTTTTTTTTAATTTTGAGATCCAGACCCCTTAAAGGGCCATAGAGAAGTAATTAATATAACATACGAAATGTGCCGACAAATTGTACTTCGTCATAAAATATTTATTATCTACTTCGCATCTTAGCAATAAAAGATATCTCTATTTTTCTCAATTTTACAATTCATTGTTCAAAGTTAGAAAAGTGCCATTTCTCAAAAGCTATTGTTACTAGTAAAAAACTAAGGGTATAGAATATCCCACGTCTTTTAATTACACTGGAATAATGGTAACTGCATTTAAATTTAACGTGGATGGGTGTTATTTACCATTTTCATACCGCTCGGTTGGTTGGTTGTATTCAGATTATCTGGCGCCGTCAGCAACACGAGGGCTATAATGCGCTGAAACATTCGTCATTAGACAAGCCAACATGCATTTACAAACACCCATGCCTAACAAGGGACTCGAACCAGCAACCTCGCGGTCTAGAAGCCAGCACGCTAACCACTATACCATTTCATTCCGCTCGGATCAATCCGTTTGGGAGTTATGCTGACTACGGACACACATACATTTTATCTAAATCAGTTTTTTGAGATCAGTACGTTCCAAAACGTATAGGAAAGTAAAAAAAGAAAGAAAAATCGACTTTTTTTACCCCAATGTAATCTTTCATTACTCTACGTTAACATATGGGTAATTGAAAGTAATTAACCCCATATAAGCAGTTTTTACTATCAATCCTTTATAAGCATTGCCAACATTTATGTATGATTGCGAACTATTTAAATGATTTTGAGATCTGATCGAGTATATCATATTGCTTGACCACTACGAAGACAACATACTGTTACGAATTTTTGTATATTTGTAAATATTTCGTAGTGCTAATTTTGTAAATAGATAAATTTCTGTACATTTCGCATAAGGCAATACAATGGTTTGTTTCCCTGCAGTGAGGATATCAACGCTTGATAACGGGTTTTACAGAGGTGACTCTGGGAAGCGAGTTTCAAGGGGCAGGGCATTTAACATTATGGTAATGGGAATCTCGCCAAATTGGCGACGGTTTTGGCGACTAATTTTTGTCGCCAAACTTGGCTACCATTTGGCGACATTTTCGGTACATGTATCCCATGTACTATAAGGACTTTTCGACTACAATCTGGAAAGTTCTCCAAATGTCTATCTCTGGAATATTCACGAAAGTTCCCCACACCTATATAAGGACGGCCGTGAGTAGGGTTAGTAGTAGTTGACTGATTTTGAGTCACGGAGCTAGTTGTTAGTTGAGTCCGATAGTTGACTGAAGTTAGTTGTCTCTCAACGTTCATTGTGAGAGCTGTATTCCCGACTTGAGTTAGTTCTTGGATTTTGAGTCACTGAATTAGTTGACTGGATATACTGAGCATTCTAAAGCGAACTGTATTGCATTGTCTTTTGCGACTATTTAGCAGTTGTTTGTCAAGTTTTTAACTGCTGTTTTGTGCTCTGTTGAGGTGAAAAGACCTGTATTGTGTCTACTAGAACGAGACGTTCTGGAGCTGTAAGAGAACTGTGAAGAGTTATTTTGGAATAAATTTCTGCAAGTTTTGATCTGCTTTGGCGTCAAATCTTTCGAACCCGTACAACGCAACAATACATTCCGTGCCATTGACTAACAATTTATTTCTTTACCCCCAACACTTCATACAATGCTGACAGGATCAACCTCAACAAGACAAGTTATAAAAACTATAAAAAAAGTAATAATAAAAACTATTAAAAAGGCTACAGTAAAACTATGAAATAAAAACTAGTAGCAAGTAACGATAACTCGCGTATATTAAAGGTTGTTAAAATGCACCCAGATACAGTTCGAGTAAGTTTCGCAAGGATTCGTATGGTAGTACTCTCTTTAACTAAAAATTGGTATCATACTCATAAAAAATTAAACTAATCAGGTTGTAATAATATAATCCATAAAAACAAAGTTTTTAATTTAAATCCTTTATATGCATTGCCAATATTTATATTCATTAACACAGCCCCGATTCTGCTGTCAGCGTGTGCTTGGTGTTTGCATCATTAAATATTAAAAACATTTCTATCAGCAAAATATAAGTCAAACTATGTTTCTAAATTTATTTAGTAAAACTGAATGTGAATTTATGCATTCACGTTCAAATATATTTTATTTATTCTGATTAAAACAATTTTGGCAACGGGAAAGAGTTTCAACAATTATTTGTTAAAATTATTTCACCTATAGCGTTATTATGCAACGCAATGTTGAATTGATTGGATTTTACTCCTTAATAAATTTATGGATTCGCGCCCAATTATCTTTTATTTATTCAAATTAAAATAATTTTGTCAACAGGAAAGAATTTCAAGAGTAATCGGTAAAAGGGACTTAAAAGTATTTCTAAACTGTTACAGAAAAATTTGTAAAATCGACCTTTTAGTGACTGTGATAGCCCCCAAAATTCGATAAAATGCCGAGTCATCGACATCGAATCTATCTGCCAAGTTTCAGCACGATTGGATTACCGAAAGTGATTTAATTAGGTTGCCGCAGATTTGCTCATAAGCTACACACAAAATCAAAGTTAATGTTTAATAATTTAAAAAGCAAAAGCTGTGTTATCAATGGGTGTTTGGTTGTTATGCCGAGTTCTTAAAATAACAATAACAGGCTTAGTGTTTAAAAACTATTAACTAATAATTTGTTTATAGCGTCAATGGTAAAATTTAAAATAACAATACTTTATTTAAATATTCATATTTCAAATGTATTTCATGTTGATAAAAAGCATTAATTTTACTCAAATGAATTTTAGCTTTAACAGACGTATTAAAAATAAATAACCGATTTTCTTATTAAGAAGTGAATACATTTTTATTAACATAAAAAATTTGATATTTGACATAACAATACACACTCAAGTATTAACTACACTAAACATTTCATAAACCAAAAGAAGAGACTCACATATAGTTCAAGAGTGATAAAACAATGGAATTCTAGAAAAATCTTTTTAGGCCTACATAACAGCCCATGAATAAATTATTTTGAAGAAGAATGCATCAAAATAATGTCTGATATGCATACATATTTTATTTCAACGAAATATAATAGTTATTGCAATGATTTTAATTAAAATAAAGGAACCTTGAAAATATGTATGCTGCATAATATGTTGCAAATTATTTAAAAAATTTTAAAATGCTTTAATTGTATATAACATTAAATACACATTTATTAAAGTAACATACAGTATTAACTACACATAGAAATATAAACAAAGACGTAGCAAAAAGGAAAAACGTATAATAACATTAAAAATATAAATTTTTAATTAAATTAAAATACATTAAAAATTAATTTATAAATTATAATAAATGCATTACTACTAGAATAACATTTTAATTAAAATAAATGTATAAGTACTTGCGAGAATATAACTAATAATCTACATAAATTTAATTTACATCCTTTGAAATATTGCAATTAATTTCATGAAAATGCAGTTCTTGAGTATTACATTAATTCTACAATTTAATAACTACGAAATAAAATATAAATTTTAATGATGACACGAAGATAAATTTTGCCACATAAATTTATTTAAAAAATTGCTGCATCCTGCATTGAAGAATTTTGTTAGACTTATTTTAATAAGACATGGATTTCCAACACGATATATATACATTTCTAAAAGGTGTGTGTTTTTTGTGATGATTCCTTTTTCTCCCTTAACCCTAAAGAGAATCATAATAGCAGCTTCCCGATTCAGAAGCACATGGGTATACCATACCCGTAAGTCTTTGATTAATAATATCTTTCGATTAAATTATCCAATTTAGAATATTTTTTTTTTTTTAATTTAAACCTCAGACAGTGTGGAAAAAAAATATATCCATAGAATGTTTATAAAAAAATAATAGTATTCTTAACCCTAAGTCGGGCTCAATATTGAACCCGACGAGTTCGGTCGCATAAGTCGGGCTCAATATTGAACCCGACGAGTTCGGGCGCAATATTGAACCCGAAGAGTTCGGGAGCAATATGCTTCACAGGCGCATAAAAAAGAATCGCAAATTTATAATCATTATTTCTAATTTTAGTATTCTAAAAGTAATCAATGATTACTGTAGGAATATTTAAAGAAAAAAATATGAAATTTGTTTAAAAAAAAAAGAACACATTTTATGTTTAGAAAACATTACAAGAAATTTTCAGCTTTAAACTAAAGTGTCTTATTATCAGGGTAACAAAGACAAAAAATTTGGTAAAATTTATACATTGTAGTGCATAGTTCAGAAGCCGATATTCACTCTGAAAATCAAAATGCAGTGGGTTGCCAGACGAAAAAGTTTGTTCCCTTTTTGACAAGTTATGACATATCTGGCAATCGTATTTTAATTCAACTCATTCCAAGTTGATTTTTGATCAGTTTCGGCCATTTTTGCCAAGGCAGACCAGTGGATTCGTAATTTACTCACTTTTCTCCAATTTCTATAAGAAATTCAGAATGATGTTCGATGGCGTCCAAAAATTGCCTCTCGGACTATAGGAGAGGCAGATTCCTACCTCTATGAGGGTAGGGGGAAACGAAAGCGTCAGAGCTGTGCCTGTCAGGCCGCTTGCGCCAGACGGAGGGTTAATACCATAGAAAAAATCAGCAAACATTTTTTTAAAAAAAATCTTAAAATAAGGTGTTTTATTCAAACTATCATATCTAGGCGGAATTAATAGATAAAAACTTTTTCCCAAAGACATTTGAAAGGGGACTTAATGTACTTTTAGATACTTATTAGATCATTTAGCTTTAATTAAAAAAATATATTTAGTTAGGTAAAGTTCAATGTTTTTAGAATGATAATGGTTAGTTAACCATAGGAAGTCATTAATTCTTTATTAATACAAACACTTATATTACATTACAAAACTTACGTTATAAATATATTAATGTTACAAAATATCTATATAAATAAAACTGACTTTCTGTCACACGGATTTGGGGACCGTTTCACGTAAAAACTACCTAACGGATTAGGATGAAATTTGGTATATCGTTAATTAAACGACCAGGAGTAAAATAGGCGATATATTTTTAATTTTAATTGAGTTTTAAAATTTCCGAAATAATTTTTTTTTGATGTTTTTAAGCAGACACAATTTAGTATTTCCTGAATGGCAACTGAAATATAAATAAAACTGACTTTCTGTCACACGGATTTGGGGACCGTTTCACGTAAAAACTACCTAACGGATTAGGATGAAATTTGGAATATCGCTTAATTAAACGACCAGGAGTAAAATAGGCGATATATTTTTAATTTTAATTGAGTTTTAAAATTTCCGAAATAATTTTTTTTTTGTGTTTTTAAGCAGACACAATTTAGTATTTCCTGAATGGCAACTGAATGACAATCTTCGTTTGGTCTTTGTAAACTTTCCATTTATTAAACTTTTATATTACTTTTATTTAGTACCAAAAACTGAGTTTATCCGTCAACGACGGGCCACGCAGCTAGTTAAGAATATAACTGAATGCTTAATCCTACACAAATTTTAACTGTATGTTCTTTACACATAGAATTATCACATCTTAAACACTTATTACATGTTTTTCGGTCTAATGAACTGGGACAATATCCACAACGTTTATATTTTTCTAGTTTATTTTATTTTTATTTTCTGATAATAGTGTATAAATACAAAAGAAAAGGGGGGGGGGGGGAAACACACTATTTGTGCAAAAAGTTTATTCAGATAAACTGACAAAATACTGACGTACACACTGTGTGGTGTATACCCATAGTCTGACTACGGTTGCCTATATTTCAGTTAGTATTCACATCTCAAGATGACTATGATGGGTTGGTTGTTTTCAGATTATCTGGCACCGTCAGTATCACAAGGGCTATAATGCGCCGAAACACTCGTCATTAGACAAGCCAACATACATTTACAAACACCCATGCCTAACACGGGACTCGAACCAGCAACCTCACGGTCTAGAATGACTATGATGGGGGATATGTAGTAGGATTAATAGAATTTTTCTCTCCACTCAAAAGTCACTTTCTCAACGTAACCATTTATGAGGAAAAAACACTTTTAATTCTCCCTTAGTAATTCCATACCCAGTGCTTCTCTTGAGGGTTAGTTGGTTGGTTGTATTCAGATTATCTGGCGCCGTCAGCAACACGAGGGCTATAATGCGCCGAAATGTTTCGTCATTTAACAAACCAACATACATTTACAAACATCCATGCCAACACGGGACTCGGAACCCGCAACCTCGCGGTCTAGAAGCCAGCACGCTAACCACTATAACGTTTGGTCGGCCTCTTGAGGGTTAATAATGGTTAAATGATATAACAATTTCAAAAAAGACCACTGCTTCTGATGAATAGTTCAGTTAGTAACTTATTTGAAAATCGAAGTTGTAAAAAAAGTTATAGTCCAAAATTTTTGAAGAGTTGTGACGGTATATGTATACTACTCAAAAGAGAAAAATGCATGTTAAGGAAACCTAATAATATTATATCTTTCAGAAATAGAAAGCAATATCTAACCCGGATGAACATCCAAAACAGTAATTCCTCCAAGAATTCCTAAATGCGTCTGCCGTCATAAGTTTAAAAAAAAAAAAATCCAAAAAAAACACCTTCAAATGCATATTTTGACGCTTTAGCATTCATCCTTCAAAATCACATATTTACAATTATGTTTAATGGATTTGTATGACTTAAGAGCGCGAGTCATTCAATGAAATAAAAAGATTAGATTCTAAGGACTAATCAGAAAACATCAAAACATCTATTCAAGTTTTTTCTGTGAAGGTGGCGGAGGACGGATTTAAGGCTTTTTAAGGTATACGTATAGGCTTCAAATCGCAAAAATCGGAGAAGATTTGTAAGGCCGTAAAAAAACAAAAGCAAAATAAAAACAACACAAAAAAAAGGAAACCTTATGATGAAGGAACCTACTAAAAAGGAAATATATAATAATTAGTATAATAATAACAGTTTTTTACTTTTTTTAAAAGTTATTCTCAGATTGTAGTATTTTCTATTTTGCATTTCATTCAAACAGTAATAACTCCAGTTTAAATAATATTTTTTGAAATTTGTTTTTTTGCTATATAATCTGCATACATAGTTGAATGTTTTGACCCTAAATACTAAGTGATTTGTAAATATTTTTTTAATTGAATTTTAAAGATAAGATTCTGTATAAAAAAAACTTGGATTTTTCTAATAGATTCACTTAAAGCGAGATATCAAAAAATATACACACTGTAAAATTCTGACAATAAGGTCAAAACATAGAGCAGAGTATTCCGCATTATTGAACACCAAAATTGTATCTGTGGGTCAATTAGAATTTTTCGCATTACCGCTCGAAATTAGCCTAATTAGTTGATTAAATGTTAATTATTAAAATTGAAGAAATAAAATTTTTTTTAATGGAAACAGTTTAACAAATAATGTACTTTTCAAGGTGCAAAGGTCTAATTTTTAAATTGAAAATTAAAAAAAAAAAATGTTGAAACCTATACGTGTACCTTAAGAACGTGAGTCTTTCAATGAAATAAAAAGATTAGATTCTAAGGACTAATCAGAAAATATCAAAACATCTATTCAAGTTTTTTCTGGGAAGAGGGCGGATTTAAGGCTTTTTAACTAATAACGGTAGTATACACAATTCCCATTACCACAAATTTAAAAACCTAACATCAGTCTACTTCCTAATCAATTCTTCAATCTCATCCAACAGCAACAGATTCTCCAAACTCGCCCCTTCGCATCACGACCGTTCGAATACGAATCACGAGAACAGCCCCAAATAGCATCACGCCTCGCGTCACCTGTGAGAATCCTCTAATTCCCACATTAGACCGGCCATAAAGGCATGAACCCAAAACTCCCGCGTGATTTCCCCTCTCCCATTACTCTCCATCTCGGAACAACCAATAAATAATAAAAAAAAAAAAAAAGCGAGAAACTCAAACCACGACTTTTAGGAAAATGTCGCTGAACATTTTACGGTCCGCTACTCTCTCTCTCTCTCCTCTATAACTGAGATAATCTCGACGAAATGTTTCGTCGGACGAGCACTTAACCGAATTTACTTCGTTATCTGCTGGAATGGTCTCTCACTCCCTCTCTCTCTCTTGCCAGAGATTAAATAAAATGGCGGCCGCCAATGTTCGGGAAAACAAATTACTGGCACACTGATGGAGAAATCACTTTGTTAGGAGAAGGAGGGGGGGGGGGTATTGTTAGGTTGCTTTTTGGGAGTGCAGTGTTAAAAATGGGTTGGAGAAATTTATTTAACCATCCGTTGGGGGGCAATATGTTGACCGATGAGTTTGGGAGAGCAATGGTCTTCGTGGGACACGTTTAAAAACACAATAAACACATAATGTTAGTGGAAATATAAATTCAAGATGCAGTCTTAAGGAAAGACGCTTATTAAAGATTCGTATTTGGGCAAAGTCACACAGAAAGCATATATCGCCAGTCTTATATATTCACAAAGACAATCCGTTGGTTGGTTTTTACGCTCAACGACCTATTTATTGTTGGTCACAATAACGGCTAATCTGGCCGGAACTTATAGTTTAAGTAGAATTCCAAATCACGACGAACATCCATGCTAACGCGGGATTCAAATGCAGTGTTAAGGAAAGACGCTTATTAAAGATTCGTATTTGGGCAAAGTCACACAGAAAGCATATATCGCCAGTCTTATATATTCACAAAGACAATCCGTTGGTTGGTTTTTACGCTCAACGACCTATTTATTGTTGGTCACAATAACGGCTAATCTGGCCGGAACTTATAGTTTAAGTAGAATTCCAAATCACGACGAACATCCATGCTAACCCGGGATTCAAATGCAGTGTTAAGGAAAGACGCTTATTAAAGATTCGTATTTGGGCAAAGTCACACAGAAAGCATATATCGCCAGTCTTATATATTCACAAAGACAATCCGTTGGTTGGTTTTTACGCTCAACGACCTATTTATTGTTGGTCACAATAACGGCTAATCTGGCCGGAACTTATAGTTTAAGTAGAATTCCAAATCACGACGAACATCCATGCTAACGCGGGATTCAAATGCAGTCTTAAGGAAAGACGCTTATTAAAGATTCGTATTTGGGCAAAGTCACACAGAAAGCATATATCGCCAGTCTTATATATTCACAAACACAATCCATTGGTTGGTTTTTACGCTCAACGACCTATTTATTGTTGGTCACAATAACGGCTAATCTGGCCGGAACTTATAGTTTAAGTAGAATTCCAAATCACGACGAACATCCATGCTAACGCGGGATTCAAATGCAGTCTTAAGGAAAGACGCTTATTAAAGATTCGTATTTGGGCAAAGTCACACATAAAGCATACATCGCCAGTCTTATATATTCACAAAGACAATCCGTTGGTTGGTTTTTACGCTCAACGACCTATTTATTGTTGGTCACAATAACGGCTAATCTGGCCGGAACTTATAGTTTAAGTAGAATTCCAAATCACGACGAACATCCATGCTAACGCGGGATTCAAATGCAGTCTTAAGGAAAGACGCTTATTAAAGATTCGTATTTGGGCAAAGTCACACAGAAAGCATATATCGCCAGTCTTATATATTCACAAAGACAATCCGTTGGTTGGTTTTTACGCTCAACGACCTATTTATTGTTGGTCACAATAACGGCTAATCTGGCCGGAACTTATAGTTTAAGTAGAATTCCAAATCACGACGAACATCCATGCTAACGCGGGATTCAAATGCAGTCTTAAGGAAAGACGCTTATTAAAGATTCGTATTTAGGCAAAGTCACACAGAAAGCATATATCGCCAGTCTTATATATTCACAAAGACAATCCGTTGGTTGGTTTTTACGCTCAACGACCTATTTATTGTTGGTCACAATAACGGCTAATCTGGCCGGAACTTATAGTTTAAGTAGAATTCCAAATCACGACGAACATCCATGCTAACCCGGGATTCAAATGCAGTGTTAAGGAAAGACGCTTATTAAAGATTCGTATTTGGGCAAAGTCACACAGAAAGCATATATCGCCAGTCTTATATATTCACAAAGACAATCCGTTGGTTGGTTTTTACGCTCAACGACCTATTTATTGTTGGTCACAATAACGGCTAATCTGGCCGGAACTTATAGTTGAAGTAGAATTCCAAATCACGACGAACATCCATGCTAACGCGGGATTCAAATGCAGTCTTAAGGAAAGACGCGTATTAAAGATTCGTATTTGGGCAAAGTCACACATAAAGCATATATCGCCAGTCTTATATATTCACAAAGACAATCCATTGGTTGTTTTTTACGCTCAACGACCTATTTATTGTTGGTCACAATAACGGCTAATCTGGCCGGAACTTATAGTTTAAGTAGAATTCCAAATCACGACGAACATCCATGCTAACCCGGGATTCAAATGCAGTGTTAAGGAAAGACGCTTATTAAAGATTCGTATTTGGGCAAAGTCACACAGAAAGCATATATCGCCAGTCTTATATATTCACAAACACAATCCATTGGTTGGTTTTTACGCTCAACGACCTATTTTTGGTCACAATAACGGCTAATCTGGTCGGGACTTATAGTTTAAGTAGAACTCCAAATCACGACGAACATCCATGCTAACCCGGTATTCAAACTTGGTACCTGTAACATGCATTGCCAGACAGCTAACCCTACAGCCATCAGGTGGGTACTTCAACAATCAGAAAATTTACATATTCATGTTTGTAACTTCTCATGTAAGAAGAGCCACCAAGCCACACAGGAATCAATTAACGTATTAATAACGTTTTTATTTAAATCATTAAAGGAGACGTTTCCACTAGCATGACCGCAGCCATCGCTTCTACATTTTACTCTGCTTAAAATCAAACATAATCCTTCGGTTCGTTGTCACTCGTGACTTTTGATTAGTGATGCCATTCAAGAGTTGGAAACTACTACTCGCACTCATAACATTTGCAGTTAACAGTTAATGTCATATTTCAGGACCGACCATCCGAACAAAATTAATAAAACCCAATTGATTTCATGTACACTACTGCCAAGTGATGAACAACAAACATTATAAAAAGTGTCGTAAGAAGAAAAAAGTTTCTAAAAAAAAAAAACACCATATATTTGGCAACTAGTCGGCATGGTAAAACGACGCAATAAATTGGTCCGATCTAATCAGATGTGGCGAACGAAAGGTTAATTTAGACGAAAAGACGTTCTTAAATATAAACAGATTAAAAATATCACTAGATCTGTGAACATGCATACTTGTTAAGTTATTTTTCATGACTCCATGATAAAATAATTGTCAAAAGTAACGAAGCTGTCACTTTGTATTTCAGAATGCTCAGAAGTTGAATAATACACAAGAGGAACCCTATAGGATATACAAATAGTGAATGTGAAATATTACTTTGTATAGTTTCACGATTGCTATTAATCACAATTCTATCCTTTGCATCCTTTGCAACAATTGCATCCTTTGTAGCATCCTTAGTTATTCTGCATCTATAACACTATAGATCGAACTTTTAGTCAGTTACATTCAATTTATAAATTACAACAACTACAAAAATAGAAATACAAGTTGTTTTTATATAATACAACAAAACAAGGTCACCCATTGCGGTATTTTCCCACTGGAACTGTGTGAGATAGTCACGAGCAAAAATACTGTGTTTCAGCAATGAGAACAAGTGGGTTTTTATGTAAGCATGGGAAAGTATCTTATAAAAGATAAAAAAAAAAAAAAAAAATGCTCGCACAGAAAGCAAAAAAAAAAGTCAACTTATCCCAGAAGTAGGTGTTGATAAGATATTCGATCGAAAAAAAAAAGACTATTCCACTATCCGATAAAATTTTGATGCTGGAACAAACCAGATAAATAACATCGAAAAAAGATTTTTGTAATTTTATGTGTTATTTTGATTGGATTTTGTATTGCTATATTTAAAGATTTAACTGAACGTGATTTTTCTAAATATAAACTCCCGTGTAAAACTTATCGAAAGGCTTAAAAAAAAAAACGTCATAAAGGCATCCAAAAAGAATATATAGCTCCCAATAAAGCATTCTTTGTAGCAAAATAATTACTCATAACATTATCTAAACCACAGAACCTATTGGTTGGTTGTACTCTCAATGATCTATATTTATGCAAAATGACTGCTAATAAGGTGAGGTCTTACAGCTTAACGTGGATTCCGAACCACAACGAATCTATGCTTTGCTCGGGTATGCGTTATAGAGAAGAGACTTGTAATACTGCTGTCATAAATAATAATATAACCCATAAAAACAAAGTTTTTAATATAAATCCTTTATATGAATCGCCAATTTCTATATATTCATTAACAAAGCACCGTTTCTGTTGCCAGAATGTTCTTGGTGTTGGCATCTTTTTTTGAATATTAAAAGCATCTCTTTCAGCAAAATAAGCGGCAAACTACTTTTCAAAATTTATTCATTAAAAATGGATGTGAATTTATGCACTCACATCGAAATATCTTTTATTTATTCTGATCAAAACAATTTTATTATTTATTTATTTATTTATTTATTTATTAAAGCAATTTTGGCAACAGGGAAGAGTTTCTTCAATGATCGGTTAAAAACTTTTTCAACGCTATTGGATTACGGCAAATTGGTTTATTAGTATTTCGTAAAACCGACTTTTTAGTGACAGTCACAGCCGCAAAAATTTGATTGAATGCATTGTTATCGACATCGAATCTATCTGCTAAGTTTCAGCCTGATTGGATGACGGCAAAGAGGTTAATTAGGCCTCCACAGATTCACCCGCCATTTACAAACATAAAAAATCGAAGTAAATAAAAACGATTTAAAAAGGCTTTAAAGACAAAAAAATTTCAATGCATATTTTAACCCCTTCTGATTAGTCCTTAGAAAATGCATATGTTAATTTTAATCTATAGATTTGTATAAAATAGTAACGAGTCACTCAATGGAATTTATTGGCTGCATTGGTTGAGAATTTTCATGCGCTAAAATAACAAGAAGACTGCATTGCGCCGAAACTTCAATATGGAACTGTGAGAACAAGAATGTATTTTGAAGGAAAATTACCATGTGGTTCTCAAATAAAAAAATAAAAACTTTCAGTGCCGGATATTTAACAAACAAAAACATAGTTAATTCCAGGATGTAGACTGCTTCCAAATTAAATAGGTAAATTAGTTTTGCGTAAGATTCAATATCATGACACAAATGCGTTTATTTTATTCTTGAAGCATTTGTAATCTGGTTTAAAATCTATTTGAATTTTTCAAATCTGCCCATCACTAATGACGGGCAGTTGACAGGGATATATCAATGTTGTGCCTAAGCCATAAGTGGATTGGGAGAGATACTGTAATATGAATTAATAGCATACCTAGTTTATAATACAAATAAGGACTATGAATCAATAGCATACCTAGTTTATAATACAAATAAGGACTATGAATCAATAGCATACCTAGTTTATAATACAAATAACGACTATGAATCAATAATATACCTAGTTTATAATACAAATAAGGACTATGAATCAATAATATACCTAGTTTATAATACAAATAAGGACTATGAATCAATAACATGCCTAATTTATAATACAAATAAAGACTATGAATCAATAGCATACCTAGTTTTACAGCTTTATCAATCTTACATCAACCTTTGAAAACTTAGAATAATTTTAAGTGTTTACAAATAACGGTTTATTAAATCCATTAGTTATTTATGTCCATTAGTTTCGTTAGGAAATGCCTGAATTGTGAAGCTTGATTTTGATTTTATAATTGAAAAGCTTTTTGATTACAAAAAAAAAAAAATATTTAATTTAAAATTTATACTATTGATATTTATTTCTCTTAACAATGTTTACCACTCGGAAATTAAAATTTTTTAAATTCCTGAAGGTATTAAGCATGTTTTCATAAGAAAATTCCTAATACTGTGCAATTCACAAAACACTTTATGCTATAAATTATCCAAGCCTCAGAGGCAAAAGTACTCTTATTATTCAATTCCCATCGTATTAGTGCTTTTCAAAATGAGTTGACACGATGTTTATTTTGACATACGATTCCGATTTGATTGTTGTACGTCTTGGAGGAAGTTTTTCTTGTTACGGAAACACTTTAAACAGAAAAAAAAAAACTACCAGATGAAGTTTCACTGTTGTACTTCTGATTAAAAATTAATTAAGATGTTTAAGCGTAGAATAATCTAATGCTTTTAAAAATCTTCAACAATCGATTGTGCGGCAGAAAACAAATATGTATTTCTTTAGCCTAAATCCAAACAGACTCGATTCATCAAAACAAATATTAACTTAGAAATAAAAACATACTCTTGATTTTCATGAAAATGAAGTGATAGTAAAATATATCATAAAACTACTTATTTAAAAAAAAAAACATACACAGAAAATGCTTACTTTGCATAGCTATACAAAAACGAGAACCATTTCAAGGATGAATGATTTCTCAGTCGCTTCGAATTAAGAGAATAGACTGAGATGCGACTGCAATTTTTGACCCCATTGAACATCATTCTGAATTTTTTATAGAAATTGAAGAAAAGTGAGTAGATTACGAATCCACTGGTCTGCCTTGACAAAAATGGCCGAAACTAGTCAAAAATGGCCGAAACTAGTCAAAAATCGACTTTTAATAAGTTGAACTAAATCCAATTGCCGAATGTGCCATAACTTGCCAAATAATGAGCATTTTTTTTTATTTGGTAACCCTCACTCTTTAATTTTCAATTAAGAAGGTTGCAGACGATTCAGATATCTGGCGACGGTCTACTTGCATCTATTAAAAGGGAGCCAAGTTGGCAATAAACATTACGTCACTGATGTTCTAACTAATGTCGCCAATTTGGCTTACTTTTAAAAGATACAAATTTTCCGAGCCAGAGATCAGAAATCTTTTGCGCTTTTTCTCATTAAAATCAAAGTGCAATCGTGTTTTAAGAGGGGGAAAATCAGAAAGTGTTCTTTTGAGGAATGGCAAAAATCATTACAAAACCATTCAAAAATACAAAAATTTACCACATTGAAAATATATTAAATTATATTCTCACCATTACACAATCACAAAATTTGATTCGGTGCCTAAAAAGACTACATCTTGTATCCAAAATGTTTCGTTTTGGTTTTGATATCAAAAATTTATCTGTAAATAGAATGTCCAGTAATCTATTCTACTAATAAGAGTGTAGTTCTCAATGTAAATAAAGGTTATACATACAGAACGACATTTTAAAGAACATAAAAGTTTTTTCTTTTTTCATATTCCCAAATATCTATCTTATATGGTACAAACAAACCTTCAAACTTAGAAGGAAAACATATAAATTGTTTAATAATAACAATAATAATTTTTTACTTATATTCTTTTAATACTCATAAAATATAATGTTATTTCTAAATAAACATTCTAATAAAACAATCCATTACAATTGCTTTTTTCAGATATTCAAAATGTTTTATTTGATTTTATGAAATCAATATCTAAAAAACTATTTTTACTGTTTAGTTCATCCCATATTAACACACATTTTTTGCTCTAATATAATATCTAGTACCAATATAAAGTAAAATTTTTGCTTCTTTTCGATGGCGGTTGTACAGACATTTTTGGATATCAAAACCAAAAAACAATATATTTCGATATCAGGATTTAGAAGTGTCAACGGAACATTTTAGGATAACAGAAAAACCATGAATATTTGTGACTCTCTTTTGATTTATATCCGTTTTTTAATAAAAATTAAATATTTGGTATTGCAATATAAAATATTTTCTTTTTATTGTATAAAAGTGTTTAAAACAAAGTACCAATATAAATTTGAGTACCAATATAAATTGGTACTAGATATAAAGTAATATATCTAGTACCAATATAAAGTAAAAATTTTGTTCTTTTCGATGACGGTTGTACAGAAATTTTTAGACATCAAAACCAAAAAACAATATATTTCGATATCAGGATTTAGAAGTGTCAACGGAACATTTTAGGATAACAGAAAAACCATGAACATTTGTGAATCTCTTTTGATTTAAATCCGTTTTTTAATAAAAAATAAATATTTTGTATTGCAATATAAAATATTTCCTTTATATTGTGTAAAATAGTTTAAAACAAAGAAATGCAAAGCGATTCATTTTAAGAGTTTTTATATCATAAAATACTACGTGGATTCCAATACAGTAGAACCTCGATTAACCGTCCCTCCTTTATCCGGAACTCTCTTGTTAACCGGCAATCATTTAGTCGACATCAAAAATCTCCCAAATGAGTAATAAATCATTTGTTCCTTTTTAAACCGTAATCTTTTCCCTTGCTCTAAAGTTGCATAAGTAATGGTGAGGCTTTTGACTGTTTTTCTAAAGAGCTGACATGGTTAGAGCAACCTTCGGATGCAGATCAAACTGAACTATTGCCTTCAAAAAGACTCCGGGATAGAGCATCGAAACAAAGATTATTAAGATTATTACAACAAAAACTCATTTCCAACAATTATGTTATAAAATAACATTAAAAGTCCTGTATTCAATAAACGAAAATCATTTACCTTTTATTGTTTTTTACAACTCTCTTTTATCCGGAATTTTCGCTTAACCGACCTACCTTTGGTCCGAATTAGGTCGGTTAATCAAGATTCTACTGTACTTCTGAATCCTGCTATTAAAATGTTCTGTTTGGTTTTGATACTTAAATAGTGCTCGGTAACAGAGAACAAACAGTGTTATACAAAACATATTTTCTACATTTCCCAAATTATTTTCCATTTCAAAGAAGAAAAAAACCGGTTTGTTTAGTTTTAAGGCGACGTAATGTTCTCCAGATAGAGAACAGAAATTAACTATTTTAGTTGCAAACATAGATAATTCAAATTTTCTGTTTTACTTATGATATCCAAAAATTGTTAAACAGTGTAATCCCAAACCCAAACCTTATTACATCCTTCCAATTCTTCCCTAATTTAGAGAGTTTACAGATATAAATTATTTCAAGCAAACTGTTTATTATTCCAAAACGTTTTCATAGCGTAAAATGTGATACAGTTCACTGATCAGAATTAATCCAGTTGCAAGTTACAGATACGCTAACATTTTCTGTTTTGCTTATAATATCCCAAAATTCTTGAACAGAATTATTCCAAATACAACTCAGTTATATGTTACACATTTAGAAAACAGAATTAATGTATTTATGGAGAAAACCTGCGTATTCTTTTGAAACGTCATTACTCTGCAAAGCGTGATAAAATTGACTGACAATATGAATTATATCAGTTAGTTAAATAATACACAAAATTTTTCTGTTGTGCTTATAATATCCTAAAACTCCTGTAACTCTTGTAAAACCAAATACAACCAGAGGTCTATGCAGAAAGAAATTTGGGTCCTTTTAAGGACCCTTCACAAAACTCCATGTCCAAAAAAACGGACCCTTCACAAAATTTCATAATCCACAAATAACCCTTCACAAAATTCCATAATCAATAAAATGACCCTTCACAAAATTGCATAATCAACAAAATGACCCTTCACAAAATTCCATAATCTATAAATTGACCCTTCACAAAATTCCATAATTCACAAAAGGACCCTTCACAAAATTCCATAATCCACAAAAGGACACTTCACAAAATTCCATAATCAACAAAATGACCTGCCACAAAATTCCATGATCTACAAATTGACCCTTTACAAAATTCCATGATCTACAAATTGACCCTTCACAAAATTCCATAATCCACAAAAGGACCCTTCACAAAATTCCATGTCCAACAAACTGACCTTTCACAAAATTCCAAGTAAAAAAAAACGAAATCTTCATAATATTTCCAGTTTGAAAACAGACCATTTACAAAATTACTAAGTTTATTTCATTCCAAAAGGGGAAAAAGGCTCGCTTGCCCACATGTTGGTTTTAAAGAAGTGACGTCATGGACGCCAAACCATATGCTCAAAATATATAAAATTTGGAAATTTTTCACAAAATTAATATTTTTTCACAAAATTAATATTTTTCACAAAATTAATATTTTTCACAAAATTAATATTTTTTCACAAAATTAATATTTTTTCACAAAATTAATATTTTTTCACAAAATTAATATTTTTTCACAAAATTAATATTTTTTCACAAAATTAATATTTTTTCCCGAAATTAATATTTTTTCCGCAAAATTAATATTTTTTCACAAAATTAATATTTTTCACAAAATTAATATTTTTTCACAAAATTAGTATTTTTTCACAAATTTAATATTTTTTCACAAAATTAATATTTTTCGCAAAATTAATATTTTTTCACAAAATTAATATTTTTTCACAAAATTAATATTTTTTCACAAAATTAATATTTTTTCACAAAATTAATATTTTCACAAAATTAATATTTTTTCACAAAATTAATATTTTTTCACAAAATTAATATTTTTCACAAAATTAATATTTTTTCACAAAATTAATATTTTTCCCAAAATTAATATTTTTTCACAAAATTAATATTTTTTCACAAAATTAATATTTTTTCACAAAATTAATATTTTTCACAAAATTAATATTTTTTCACAAAATTAGTATTTTTTCACAAATTTAATATTTTTTCACAAAATTAATATTTTTCGCAAAATTAATATTTTTTCACAAAATTAATATTTTTTCACAAAATTAATATTTTTTCACAAAATTAATATTTTTTCACAAAATTAATATTTTTCACAAAATTAATATTTTTTCACAAAATTAATATTTTTTCCCAAAATTAATATTTTTCCCAAAATTAATATTTTTTCACAAAATTAATATTTTTTCACAAAAATAGGACACTGTAAAAAAAAAAAAAAAAAAACTGAATAGACCCCTGACAATATCTTGTAATCTAAATACAATCCCAAATCAAGTACACGTTCCCAATTTAAGAGAACAGAAATAAAGTATTTATAGGTGACATGCGTAACTCTTCCGAGACGCCATTACGCCGCAAAGCGTGATAAAATTCACACTCTTCGGGAATGGCTTCGTGATTATCTTCCTCAAAAGAAATGGGAATAAATAAAAAGCCCAAAAACGAGATGGCGGAAACTCTATTTGCTTAATATATCCGCTTGTCAAAACACAGGATTCTAACAATGCACACGCCATTCGTCAATCAACTTCGGGCAGAAAACGGAAAGTTTTCAAACTGAAATAGGGAACAAAAAAACCGGAATGCAGTGGTCGTAATGAGGGGGCTTATGCAGCATTCTCTGTCATATTGATCCAATAGTATGGCTCCATTTGTAAACTGTGTTGTGCTTCGTGTAATGTAGTGAGGATTGAAAATAATCTTATATATTATTTCTGGAAGATGTTTTTTCTTTTGTGTGTGTCACTATTCGATCTTCTTTAATTTATACGAAACCAAAATTAATAAATGATTTACAAAATTAAAAGCTAGGACCGGATAATTTATTAAAAATTGCACAATCGTTCGGAAGTCGAAAATAAAAATTAGCCTAAACATTTTGGGAAGTTGTGATGGTATATAGTAAATGGCAGTAAAGCATTAATTGTTGTGCTTCGTGTAATGTAGTGAGGATTGATAATAATCTTATATATTATTTCTGGGCGATGTTTTATCTTTATTTTTTCTTTTGTGTGTGTCACTATTCGATCTTCTTTAATTTATACGAAACCAAAATTAATAAATGATTTACCAAATTAAAAGCTAGGACCGGAAAATTTATTAAAAATTGCACAATCGTTCGGAAGTCGAAAATAAAAATTAGCCTAAACATTTTGGGAAGTTGTGATGGTATATAGTAAAAGGCAGTAATGCATTAACACTCTAGCGCATTAATTTTTTTTTTTTTTTTTTTTTTTTTTTGTATGATGTAAATAGCGGTCATGTAACTGGTGTTTGTTACAAAAAGTATACTAATAAAAATATTATTTTTTTTAGATATAAACAATCTTAGTTTGACTGAGATATTGAATTGTAATTTTAAATCGCAATAAAATATATTAATATATTATGTAAAAAAAAAAACTTTTCTCCCAACTTTTGTAGCATAACTATGCGTTAAAAGGTTAAAGACAAAACCTTTATTTAAAAACGTTGACGAAACTTAAGAAATCTTATATCGATCAGCAATAGAATACAATATCTAACTGTGATAAACTTCCAAAAATAAGTTGTTAACTTTAATGCTAATAACTTATTAATTATGCTAAGCAATTTTAACTACGCAGGCTGCGTACGGGCGCACAATAATTTGTGTTATTAATTTTGGCAATTTACCATTGAATAAGGGGACCTGCGGACTGACCATAATTATCTGGAAAACACTAGTTATAAATCAAAAATTATAAACTAATCCATAAATCCCACTAGGTTGAAAATTACCTTAGTTCGGATATCAATATTTCAATAATAATATAACCCATAAAAACAAAGTTTTTAATATAAATCCCTTAACTGCATTGCCAATTTTTATATTCATTAACACAACGCCGTTTCTGTTGTCAGCGTGTGATTGGTGTTTGCATCTAATTTTAAATATTAAAAACATATCTATCAGCAAAATATGCGGTAAATTAGTTTTCAAAATTTATCCATTAAAGATGAATGTGCATTTATGCATTCACATACAAATATCTTTTATTTAGTCTGAATCAAACAATTTTATTATTTATTTATTAAAATAATTTTGGCAACAGGAAAGAGTTTTTTAATGATCGGTTAAATGCTATTTCAGAGCAATTGGATGACGGCAAGTGGGTTAATTAGGCTTCCGCAGATTTGCTCGGCCACCAAACACCCAAATAAACAATATACAGGATTATTATAAACAATAATATACAGGATTTAAAAAGGATACTAATCCAACTTATCAATCTCGTTGATATTTAAGATGGGAAACTTTTGAGATCCACCCTGAATTAGATTGCCATCGACGTGAATTGGAATCGTAGGAGCACATTTTTATGCACTGTTCACTTTACAAATGCATTGGGAAAAATACATACTTTCCATAGATAAATACCTAGATAATTTTATAAACTCATTTTTATTTCTCTAGAGAAAAATAATAGTATTCAATCTTGATTTTTATTTCTTCCATTCTGGAATTTCGAAAAGTGCTTTCAGAAATCGAACGGGAAATTTAATTTGTGTAATATATTTATATTTTGTATGTAATAATTTATTTTTATGATTTTATTTAAATACTTTTTTTTTTACTGAATCCTCACGTACCTCAATTTTATATTCTGTGTTTCTGAAATTATGCTGCCGCCATTGTAAACGGGCTAAAAAAAAAATTTAATAAAATTCTCTTTGATTATGATTCACCAATGAAACAAAACAAAAAATAGTTTTAAATACATTTGTTGAAGAAGACAGTGACTTGATTATGTTGAAAGATCAAAATAAATGTTACAAATTGAATGGTCATAAATAGTAAACACTAATTTCTCTTTATGGTAAAAAATAATAATAATAATCACATAAACTATTTAGTTGACTTTTCCAAGGTTTGAATTGAACTATAAAACATCAAATGGGAGTTGATATCTTAAAATTTATATATAATCGATTTTTAAGTTGATTATTGTTTATCAAAGTTTGAATTCTTCCCTTTAAAAGGATACCTCAATTGTAATATCTCAAGTAGGAGTATTTTTGATAATTTTTTGAAGACAAAATTGATAACTACTTGTATAGGAAAAGTTTTTTTTTTTACATGTGTTTTCCTCGAAATTACATTTTTCATTGTTCATGTACCTTTTTCTCAGAAACTGCACAAACCATCTTCCTAAAATTTTTACCACATACAGTAGAATCTCGATTAACCGACCTAATTCGGACCAAAGGTAGGTCGGTTAAGCGAAAATTCCGGATAAAAGAGTGTTGTAAAAAACAATAAAAAGTCAATGATTTGCGTTTATTGAATGCATGACTTTTAATGCTTTTTTATGACATAATTGTTGGAAATGAGTTTTTGTTGCAATAATCTTGATAATCTTTGTTTCGCTGCTCTATCCCGGAGTCTTTTTGAAGGCAATAGTTCAGTTTGATCTGCATCCGAAGGTTGCTCTAACCATTTCAGTTCTTTAGAAAAACAGTCAAAAGCCTCACCATTACTTATGTAACTTTAGAGCAAGGGAAAAGATTGCGGTTTAAAAAGGAACAAATGATTTATTACTCATTTGGGAGATTTTTGATGTCGATTAAATGATTGCCGGTTAACAGAGAGTTTCGGATAAAGGAGGGACGGTTAATCGAGGTTCTACTGTATTCCTTTTATGTATCTGTATATACTGAAGTGCGATTTTTCTGTAATTCTAAACATATTTTTTTGACTTTGCTTATTTCGACAAGAAAAGAAGAAAAATATGATTTTTAACAAATTTGAGTGACTTTCATGATAATTCATTTAAAAATAAAAAAAAGTAAATGAATTACAATCAAAAGCTAACTTCAGTGGAATAACAAGTGTCTGCTAAATGCACTGAAATAAAATTAGGCTTCTATGACAATTACTTTCTAAGAAAAAGGTACATGAAATATGCCAAATTAACATTACTGGTATAGAGAGCACCAACTCCCCTTTATAAGCTCTTACATTGTTAATTACATTTGCATTGTTAAAATTCTCTGTCTTGACAGGTGGATATACTAAGCATATACAGTTCCGCTTTACACTTCGGTACGTACGTTACTTACATTTATCATTTATTCTCATTTATTTTCAGGAAGGTAACCACGAAGCTATTCTAGAGTTCAATTTTTTAAAATGTGGTATTGCAAAATATTATACGTTGATTCCAACTAAATGATTGCATTTTAAAAAAGGCGTATAAACACAATGATAACTAATTGGTAAGTTACTGCCAAATTCACAATAAAAAAATCAAAATACACTTGCTTGCATACGATTTATATGAAAATATATATATCATACAAACATTCATTCTCTATACACAAATGATTCGTATAGTTCTGATATACAAAAGGTTTTAAAAACTAAGTTATTTTTCACTCAGATCAAATATTAATAAAAGCTTGTATTTATATAAAATCCTATTATAATTCTGATTTTTAAAACATTCTATTTTAATTCAGGTTTTTAAAAATTTCTATTTAGTTCAAATACCCAAAAATGTTCTTCTAGTTTTGAGTTCAAAAATGTCATATTTGATATATAAAAAGTTCCATTTAAATATCGGTGAAAATTACGGTTGTATTTACAAAACATTTTGCCGGAATCTTGTAACGACTGTACGTTTTGGGGTTATCAAGAGATAAAAGAAACACGATTTCATTTTTATGTTATACATAGTTCACGTTTTTCATATTTAGCACAAGGAATAAAATGTGTTTACTCAAAATAATTCCAACTTACGAAAGTAAGAGTAATGAAAAATTATTGGTGCACTATTGCGTTGTCTTAAATACATAGTAATGTATTTTTATTCTTTAAAATTTGTTATATTAATTCGGAATTCCACTTAGAAATTGCTAGTTGATTTCAACAAGCAATGATACGTAGAAAAGATATTTGAAAAATCATTATATGCTCAAGATTATTAAAAAAAGTAATTAAGCGGTGATTTAAACCATGGTTTAAACTAATTAGATTAAACCATGCCAACCCTGTTTAGTCCCTTTCTCTTTGCAAAGTTGCCCAATGTTTTGCAAGGTTGATGATACATAAGTTTCATGGGTACACTGTTAAAAATTTTGTTCCACCTTGCACCAAAAATTGGTTCCCATTTAGCTGCCACCAACATTTGGTGGTTAGTTTCACGATTTAATGGTGCAACCTCGGACCGTAAGCACCATTAAATCGCGAAACTAAGCACCAAATATTGGTGGAAGCTAAATGGGAACCAAATTTTGATGCATGGTGGACATTTTTTTTTAACAGTGGTAATAAGGCTGCACAATGCGCGGATTTTAATGTCATACCTCGAAATGCCCTTCACTGTAAAAAATTTTGTACCACCAACTAAACATCACCAAATGCTGGTTGCAGCTAAATGGGAACCAATTTTTTGGTGCAAGGTGGAATAAAAATTTTGACAGTGTAGCTAAGACCATAATATGTCAAAGCCAGACTTTAACTTTTTGGTGAGGTATAGGAGTAGTGATGTGATATGGTGTTATTGGTAATATGGGTATCTATACTGCATGCAATATGGATCCGGCATCCATATTACCAACAGGTAAAATATGTTTGAATTTTGAAGATCTTTACTTTCTTTATCAAAAATGAGATGTATTCGCATCTGTAATACCCATCGATATAGATAAACAACTGGATAGACTGCTCCATTGTCAATGCAAAGAGAAAAACGCCCCCGGGGATTGCGAAGCTGGTGGGAAGATTAACCAATCACAGTTCACTTTTATAGTTGGATGGAAATGCGAAAAACCTTGTAAAAGGCTAGAGTATATATTTTTTTGCACATTATTACTAATTAAGGTCTACTATTGACATTTCTGCTGTGTACAACCCAAAATTTTATTTTCAATCCTCGGCAATCCGTATTTTTTATCTCACAAACGGCATCTGGCAACGGCTTCATTTTCCCAGCGTTAAGCAGTCTATCCAGTTGTTTATTTATATCGATGGTAATACCTGAATTTTAGAAAACAAAATGTTTTGACTTTAATGTTTTGGAAATTGTATTGAACGGATTTACTGCAATTATTCTAAAAATTGTTCAGCCCGTTCCATCCATATATTAGCATAAGTGGCTAACCATGCTCATAATGAATTCAATTAATTTCAAATGGCTATCTTTTTAAATGTAATTTTTATTATAAATTATTTTAAATACAGAAATAATAAGTCGATAATAAGTTTTACTTAACGTTTATAAATTTTATTTCAATATTTTCCATTTATCTTTTAGATTCATATCCAGATAACTTGCGTTAAACTACGAACTACTGATATAAACAACAAGTCGCATATGTTTATAAGTAGATAAATATCATTAATGTAAATATCGTAGTTATAATTTCTAATTCTAATTTTTATGACTGTTTACATTGAATTTCGGGCTCCCTACCAAAGTTTACTTTGAATGCAAAAGTATATTTTCTTTCAATATAATAGAATTTTAGTTTTAATAAAGGAAATACAGTGAATGTATTTTTCTTAGATAAACAAACCTTTTTGAATTAATGATAATAGAAGAACAAAATAAGAATTTGGCTTCATTCTGAACTGTCAAATCATTAAAAATATTTAAAAACTGTTTCCTGATCAATCAACGAAACGCAATTAATAATCGTATTGAATTCAAACGACACATTTGTTATTGAGAAGGAATATCATTTGAATGCTTATACATGCAAACGTCAAAATGCTCAGAAAAAAAACAACGTAATCGTCATTCCATTTTGTAAGAAAGCATTGGATCCTCATTTTATTTCAAAACAAAAGGATTCCTGTCAAAAGCTACAAATTTCAGATGTTTCAAGGTTCTTGTGGAAAAGGTATTATTACAGTTATCAAAGTATTTCTGGTAAATTATTGTTACAGTTATCAAGGTAATTCAAGTATATTATTATTGAAGTTGGGCACTTTTTTTCATTAAAATTAAGCTACAATTAAATACTAACTGAACGTTAATTTATGCCATAGTAATAAATTACTTCGTTTCATTAAAAAGTTACCAGACGCAATATATATGGTTCAAATCAGACTAAAAAAAAATCATTTTTGTATTTCAATATTAAGAAACTAGATAGGCATCATTAAAAATAACAAATATTTAAATTTAATTAAATTTATAATTTAAATTTAGCTACTAAATTTATAATTTAAATTAAAAAACAAATGTTTTAATTTAAATTAAACAATTAAATTTAAATATATGATTTACATTTAGCTGTTAAATGTATAGTTTAAATTAAAAAACAAGTATTATAATTTAAATTTAATAATTACATTTATCCTTCAAATGTAACCAATAAATTTATTCCATTTTAATAATTAAACTATTAAAAACACAGGAAATTTCAATTTGCGAAAAAAATAAAATACTAAATATCTAAATCGATAACTTTGAAACACGAACTGAAAAGTTACCCATGATTAAATTTAGTATTTATGAACAGAATTTTTAATTTCTTAACTACACCAAAATAAACCTAAATACTAATTCTGTGTAGTGTATTCGTAATATATTTTCACACGCCAGCCAACACATCAATAACAAGTAATTTAATAAATACACAGTAGAAATGTCCTTAAAATTGAAGTATAATGCAAATTGGCATAATTGCCTTAAATTATAAATCAAAAGCACTCATTCAAAAAGTATAAATATATCCTGATACAGGTTGGATTTGTACAGGAAAATGATTTTGATCATTTAAGGCGGTCCAATACCGAAATTTCATCAAAATCCCAATTTTTTTTTCTTATTTTAAAAAATAATTCATACATTCGTAAAGAGAATGATGTTTTTATCTTATTACTCCGGTGATTAGAACGCCACGAAATTACCTGTTATTTAAACGCCTTGAAGCATCTGCTTAAAGTGCGTTTTTCGAGCACTTGTGTTTTTCACAGATGTTGCAAATTCAAATCGATATATCTCCAGAACCATCAACAATTGGCTATTCAAATTTTTGGAGCATTTAATTTATATAGTTTCAAACATTTTGTCTTCACGGAATTTTATTATTTAAATTCTGTTTTAGTATATAACATTTAGGGAAAAGGATAACATAAAAAAAAGCAAAAATTTCAATATTTTAAATTTGAGAATTTTTTGAATTTTTTCTAATTCACCCATCAAAATTCTGTGAAGACAAAATTTACTTTATATAATTAGGTATTACAGAAAGTTTTCACTGTGAAAAAATCTTGACTTTTAAAAGTAAATAAACACATTAAAAAAATATATATATATATATATTATCTCAAAGATATATAAGTAGTATCTCATACATAAGATACATTTTTGACATAAAAATATTTTTGAATATAGTTTATTTTTTTATTTTTTTTTTATTTTCGGTAACGGACCCACTTAACAAGAAAATAAATATCAGTGTCAATTACTTATTAAAAGAAATAGAAGTGTTAATTACAAAAACAAGCACATGGAATCACAATTGTGTAATAAGTTTAAGATACATTAGTATAGTTTTCCTATATTATGGCTGTAAACAAAACACATCCATTTTAAAAAGCAGTTCTTCCAATATTAGGCAACAAGGTTTAATAGTGTCATGGGTTAACCGTCAATTAATTAATAACGGAACAAATACCGGGAATAATTGCACTTTATTTTTAGGTGGAAGTTTGGGGGGGGGAGGCAAAACCGCCGATAAAAATCAATTTAATCACAACAACAACAACAACAAAAAAACATCGGGCAGAAACCGCCAAAAATAATCAGAAAATCGCGGGTTCCTTAAACGGAGCCCAGAGTAATGAGTGGAATTCATTAGGCGCACCGAAGAGGCGAGAACAATTAAGCGGCTCTATTAAGAAGGGGGGGGGGAGGCCGAAGGTTTTAGGGTTAACTCACCGGGTGTCGGTTCGGATACATGGTCGCCAAGGTTCACCGCCAAATCAATACCGCTCCGTCGCCATCACGATCTCACAGCGGGCAGCATCGGTCGTTTTAGTCCAAGACGATTTCTGCTTTCAGGGGCTGCCTACCTCACAAGAGAACCCCACGCGGGCTTCAAAAGAAATACGACGAAATGCACCGTTCAAACACACGACGCACTCACCCTATCAACAAACATGACTGTCCTAGTAGTTATTCCCGCGCCCTTCTCTTCGCCGACTACCCGAAAAGCCCACGTGGTACGCGCGGCCAATGAGCGGCGCTCCCGTCGCTGGGCGGGGCCGGCGGTGACGTCACCGCAAAGTGACAGCCGTCACTCAAGAAGCGGTGGTGTTTCGGCGAGAAGTTGACACGCCCACTTTTTCCCCCCCTCGCGGAGGGAGTAGTCGCATTTTTTGGGGGGCCGACTCCGCAAATAGCGAGGAATATCGCTTAAGCGGTAGTAATGAGGGGAAAGTTATTTGCGTAGAAAGGTGTCATATTGTCGGGACCTCTCTAAAAACAAGGGGAGAGTCAACATTGGGCCAAGCTATTGTGTCACGCCCCCCCCCCTCAACCTCTTTTAACCCTTTTTTCTGTTCTTCTTAATTTAACCCTTCATTAAAGGAGAAGCGCTTACTTAAAAGGAGTAATTCGATAAAAAGTGCTTCACCACTAATTATCAACCGCGGCTTTTAACTCTGGCCACGATCATTAAACACAGAGCTAATCGCCCGTGCAAAAATGGAGAGGTTTACTTTTTTAACGCCCCCCCCCCTTTTCCTGTTTAGAGGGGAGGGGGGGGGGGATGTCGGAATTTCATATTTTTGTTGAACTCCCAACAGCCGAGTGCAGCGGGGTATAAAAATGTTTCCCGGCGTTTTGCTGTTTGTAATGTAATATGAAAGAATCATTGACGTTGTGGATTTATTTTTTTCTTTTCTCTCTTTTGGATTAAAACACTTGAGTCTTGATTAATTTTTGTTACTAATTACCGGTGAGGCTTAGGCCATCGGAATCATGTCATAACTAAAAGAGTTTTACTTTAAAACTGGACAAAAAAAAAAAGAAGAAAAAAAGAAAAAAACACGCGAGAATTGAGTTTGCTGTGTTCATTATTTTTATGACGATGGGTTTTTAGAATTGGGGAGTTTTAATTTTGAGTCTCGCTTAATTGAATTTAACAGTGATTTGTTTTGACAAATCAAATGGGAGAAGTGGTTGTTAAAGGCGTTTCGATTTTTATGAGTACTATTAACCTGGTTTATTGATGATTAAATAGCTCACGCAGTGAGAGAAAAAGGAAGATTTCTTACTGATGATTATGTTTTGTGATATATTTATTATCATTTAGCAATTTTAATTATTAAGTGTATACATTAAATGACGATGTGAAAAAAGGTATGTATGTATACATAAATTATAAATATTCATTGCAGTAAAAGACTTTACATTTGTTACTCTACATTTTGTCAGCTGTACATTTTAATTTTACAAAACTGATTTTTGATTTTTGGAACTGCATTCTATAACTAAATACGTTTAGCAACTCTACAAGTCAGTATGATTTGTAAAATTGCTTAACATATATAAAATTAAGAAATGTAGACCCATATTTTAATGGAAATATAAATTACTTTCCCTCTTTAGTAGTTTAGTATTAAACATTTATATTATTCTTAAATTATTAACCTAGTTTGTTTATCTTTTTACCTTAAAAAATGGTTAACTTTTTTAAAATTCAAATTTTAAAAATTATTTTGAATATGTTTTGCAAAATTAAAAAAAAATCAATTTTGCTTGGTAGAAAGCAGTTAAATATTTCTGTATTCTATATTTCAATTTTTTTTTTGGTAAAAGCCAATTTTAAAATAAAAAGAAACAATTGTTTACAGCTACATAAAAAGTACAACTATAATATATATTTTTGGAAAAACCATTATTTAATTAAAACTCTTTAAGGAGGGGACATTGAACGCTTTTTCCAAAATTCTTTAATTTAGCTTAGAATTAAATAAAATTTGGCACAAACATCGAAGATGTGACTTGTAACACAACAACAAAATTTTGAGTAGATAATCTAAAATAGGTAGTATATTATTGAGAAAAATGCATTAAAACAATGCGAAATTTTAACTTTTTTCAAAATACTCCTCGCTACACATTACTTTAACGAACATGAAAGAAAAAAATTGAAGTTGCTTATCAATATATTATAAACATTTTCACTCGTGCTTTTATCTTTAGGCGCTATAGTTGAACAGAAATAAAATTTCAAACTTGGCGCTAGTGATTTTTCATTAAAAAATGCACATACTTCAAATTCCCAACATGAAACAAAATAGAAAAACATTATGTGACATAAAAAATCACGAGTGAATTTCTTTATAGTACATTAAGGCGTCTTCTCACTTTAGGCACCTCGAAAATTAGCTATTTTTGCGATTTTTTTAGAGGATTTTTGCAAACAATTATGGGATAAAATGGATCCTATATAATAAACACATCTTTCAAGTACAAGAATTTTTATTTTTTTTATTTTTTTGAGCAATTATTATAATAAAACAGTAGCATCGAAAAACCCGTGTAGAAATGTAATGTTGATGAAATTTCGAAAACTATCCGGCCGATTGTCATGAAATTTGAATGACATATTCTTCATAGTTATGGCTATAGCGCATATCATCAGATTTTTGATATTCGCGAAAATAACAAAATGGCGCACGTTTTTCGAAAAAGTAAAACGCGTAAAAAAAACGCGTTTTTTTTGCAGTTTTTTGTAAAAAAAAATACTTCAAATCAAAATTTCAAAAATCTGATGATATGCGCTATAGCCATAACTATGAAGAATATGTCATTCAAATTTCATGACAATCGGCCGGATAGTTTCCGAAATTTCATCAACAAGCCACGAACATTACATTTCTACACGGGTTTTTCGATGCTACTGTTTTATTATAATAATTGTTCAAAAAAATAAAAAATAAATTTTTTCTTGTACTTGAAAGATGTGTTTATTATATAGGATCCATTTTATCCCATAATTGTTTGCAAAAATCCTCGAAAAAAAATCGCGAAAATAGCATATTTTCGATGTGCCACTAAAGTGAGAAGACGCCTTAAAAATTATTTATACAAAGTATTGGGTGGATTTATCAAAAAATGAATCGCAAGGAGTTTTTTGAACTTACGCAAAATGTGAAAAAGTGAAGCTAAGAAAAATACATTTTTAACTTTTGCCAACGAGTGTGCGATACGTTAAAATAGTTAGTTAAAATAAGTATTTTACCACTTTAAATCATCTGAATATATACACGACAGCTTTTTACATTAAAACCATCATCTGACTTCATCCCATATCATTTAAAGGGACTTGGTGCCCTTCGAACTTTTTTTTTTTATATAAGCCTTTAAAATTATAATTTTTGAATATTTGAAAGTATTACTAAGTAAATACTAAATTTTATCAAAAAAAAAAAAAAAAAAAAAAATTCACATAGTGAAGTAAATTTTCAAAATTTTAAAATTTGTAAGAAAATTAATCAAATTTCAAATTCTCTGTTCTGTTTCATTTTTCAATATTTTTATACTAATTTTTTTTTTTTTTTTTTTTTTTTTTTTTTAATTCCCAGTAATATACTCTAACTTTTTAGGCATCGGATTTAGAATAACTAAAATAGTTTTCGAGAAAAAAAAATTGGTTTTTTTTTATTCAAAAATCCACTCCTATTTTTCTCAAATAGATATTAAGAATGATACAAATGAAATTTCAAGTCATTTCATTCATATTTGCCGAAGTTTTAGCATTTTGAGTAAAGTGGGAATTTTGCAAAACTCGAACTAAGAAAAATGCGTTCGAAATATCAAAGGAGCTATTGCGGTAATGCTATATTCTCCATAAAATTTTTTTTTTTCTACAATTGCAGTTATCGGATCAGCTCAAAAACTTGCCAGAACAAGGGAAAGATTTCAAAGATTATAAACACGCAAAAAATAGAAAATTTATATATTTATTATTTTTTGTGAAAACAAGAGGTACCAAGTTGACAAAGTCCCTTTAAGACAAAATCATATATATTCAGGTTTTATTTTAGCAAAATGAAAAAATTTTAGTTGACAAATGAACATATATTCACACTTCAGTTTCATATTGAATCGAGTTCAATATCAAGATTCAATTGAAAAGTTGCATAAAATTCCTATGTGGGAAAAATAATTATTAAAAAAATTATACACGCGAATAATTTTCTGGTAGAGTTTTTCACACTTAGGCTTTCCACTTGAGACAGCCAGTGTAATTAAAAACACTCCGAAAACTTAAAAACCCACACCTGAAAACGCTTCGGAAATCGAAAACCAAACATTCCGACTACAAAAGACGGTACTTATCTCTTCATGTGATAATAATAAACGGTGTCTCTCAAACCTTTCAAAAACCCTGACGACAGACGGGGCCGTTAACCCCCTACAGCCAAATAATTAATAACCATACAAGCAACACAGCAGCCCCCCAAAAAAGCGTAATAAAAAAGAAAGCAACCACCCTATAGATAAAAAAAAAAAAAAAAAGGAAGCAAAACCCGAATCGTATGAAGTAGCCGCGCTTCATTAGGTCTTTTTGTAGGCTTCACGAACCACGTGGTTTCGACGGCTTGTAGTCATTGATGGACTGAAGGGGGGGGGGGGGCAAAAAAAATGGACGTCGTCGTCGAAAATAAAGACGGGGGAAAGTGCAGATGTAGAATGTTGGTCGTGCGTGCCGACTAATTACGCGGTTTGGTGAGAACCGCCGAAAACAAAACATGCCGGCCCGATGGATGGAAATAATGGTAATAATAAATAGTAGAACAATGGTAAAAAGGTGTTTGGTTCGGAAGGCGGTGAAATCTGGGTTCGGACATGGGGCCGGAATTATGGGTGGGTTTTTTGAGATGGGCGGGCGTTGCCTTTATTATTGTTGCATATTTTTTTTTTTTTTTTTTTTTTTTTTGAGGTGGCGCCTTCTTTTGTGTGAGTTGATACAGATGTGGCGGGACTGGAAAAATATAGCATTGCGCAAAATGAATTTTATGTTTTTTGATTTCTGGGAGTCCTTGAACTTCTATATTTTCATGAAAGTGATGGTTTTTTGTTGTTTCGATAAAGTGGCGTTTTATAAGACTTGGGATTTCTTACGAGAATGCTCTTTTTATAGTGAAAAATCAGCGAAGTGGAAACCACTAATTATTTCGATTGGTTATAAAACTTTGATGTAACTAACTAACGCTACTTTTTGCTTTAATTCATAAATTTAAGAATTTTGTGATCACAATTAGAGTAATACCCTTTTCCATGTATCCATATTCATCACTACTACGCTATATCATCGCGCTATATTTCCTTGTTACATAACTAACTCTTTCATTCCAGTTTTACCACGAATATACACCAAACAAACTAAAAGAGTCCAAAAATTTAATAATTTTTTCTAACCATAGCTAATTCAGTAAATCCTAATTTCGCTCACCAATTTAAGGACTAAGATTGGTTGTTGGTTGTATTCAGATTATCTGGCGCCGTCAGCAACACGAGGGCTATAATGCGCCGAAACATTTCGTCATTAGACAAGCCAACATACATTTACAAACACCCATGCCAACACGGGACTCGAACCCGCAACCTCGCGGTCTAGAAGCTAGCACGCTAACCACTATACCGTTTGGTCGGCTTTAAGGACTAAGAAACCATTTCCGTAGCAATAAACACTCTTATCGAAATACTTAAATTTTCCTCAAAGACTCAATTCAATACTCTCAAATACTTATCTCATCTGAACATATTCATCCCAGCCAAAATCAACTGTTTCCTCTCACACAAAATATGTGGCCGTGTTTTACACTTCATCGGGCCAAATTATTCTAAACAATCACATCATGTTCTACATGGTTGGTTGTATTCAGATTATCTGGCGCCGCCAGCAACACGAGGGCTATAATGCGCCGAAACATTCGTCATTAGACAAGCCAACATACGTTTACAAACACCCGTGCCTAACACGGGACTCGAACCCGCAACCTCGCGGTCTGGAAGCTAGCACGCTAACCACTATACCGTTTGGTCGGCTCATGTCCTACATGAAAACAACGCATTTATCTTGACTTACCAATATAAGTATCTCAGAACTATTTTCAAATTGATCAAAATCCATGGTAATCATACAATACAAAAACCATTTTAAATTGTACTCAAACAATCGCTTTTCATCAAATGTTTATTGCTTCTCAAATCTTCGGAGCGAGTACCAGAGACCAAAAGTAACACTCAATCGGACACAAACTCTGGAATATGATCCGAATCCTTCTCTTGGTAATCATATTATACAAAGACCATTTTAAATTGTACTCAAACAATCGCTTTTCATCAAATGTTTATTGCTTCTCAAATCTTCGGAGCGAGTACCAGAGACCAAAAGTAACACTCAATCGGACACAAACTCTGGAATATGATCCGAATCCTTCTCTTGGTAATCATATTATACAAAGACCATTTTAAATTGTACTCAAACAATCGCTTTTCATCAAATGTTTATTGCTTCTCAAATCTTCGGAGCGAGTACCAGAGACCAAAAGTAACACTCAATCGGACACAAACTCTGGAATATGATCCGAATCCTTCTCTTGGTAATCATATTATACAAAGACCATTTTAAATTGTACTCAAACAATCGCTTTTCATCAAATGTTTATTGCTTCTCAAATCTTCGGAGCGAGTACCAGAGACCAAAAGTAACACTCAATCGGACACAAACTCTGGAATATGATCCGAATCCTTCTCTTGGTAATCATATTATACAAAGACCATTTTAAATTGTACTCAAACAATCGCTTTTCATCAAATGTTTGTTGCTTCTCAAATCTTCGGAGCGAGTACCAGAGACCAAAAGTAACACTCAATCGGACACAAACTCTGGAAGATGATTCGAATCCTTCTCTTGGTAATCATATTATACAAAGACCATTTTAAATTGTACTCAAACAATCGCTTTTCATCAAATGTTTGTTGCTTCTCAAATCTTCGGAGCGAGTACCAGAGACCAAAAGTAACACTCAATCGGACACAAACTCTGGAAGATGATCCGAATCCTTCTCTTGGTAATCATATTATACAAAGACCATTTTAAATTGTACTCAAACAATCGCTTTTCATCAAATGTTTATTGCTTCTCAAATCTTCGGAGCGAGTACCAGAGACCAAAAGTAACACTCAATCGGACACAAACTCTGGAATATGATCCGAATCCTTCTCTTGGTAATCATATTATACAAAGACCATTTTAAATTGTACTCAAACAATCGCTTTTCATCAAATGTTTATTGCTTCTCAAATCTTCGGAGCGAGTACCAGAGACCAAAAGTAACACTCAATCGGACACAAACTCTGGAATATGATCCGAATCCTTCTCTTGGTAATCATATTATACAAAGACCATTTTAAATTGTACTCAAACAATCGCTTTTCATCAAATGTTTATTGCTTCTCAAATCTTCGGAGCGAGTACCAGAGACCAAAAGTAACACTCAATCGGACACAAACTCTGGAAGATGATCCGAATCCTTCTCTTGGTAATCATATTATACAAAGACCATTTTAAATTGTACTCAAACAATCGCTTTTCATCAAATGTTTGTTGCTTCTCAAATCTTCGGAGCGAGTACCAGAGACCAAAAGTAACACTCAATCGGACACAAACTCTGGAAGATGATCCGAATCCTTCTCTTGGTAATCATATTATACAAAGACCATTTTAAATTGTACTCAAACAATCGCTTTTCATCAAATGTTTGTTGCTTCTCAAATCTTCGGAGCGAGTACCAGAGACCAAAAGTAACACTCAATCGGACACAAACTCTGGAAGATGATCCGAATCCTTCTCTTGGTAATCATATTATACAAAGACCATTTTAAATTGTACTCAAACAATCGCTTTTCATCAAATGTTTGTTGCTTCTCAAATCTTCGGAGCGAGTACCAGAGACCAAAAGTAACACTCAATCGGACACAAACTCTGGAAGATGATTCGAATCCTTCTCTTGGTAATCATATTATACAAAGACCATTTTAAATTGTACTCAAACAATCGCTTTTCATCAAATGTTTGTTGCTTCTCAAATCTTCGGAGCGAGTACCAGAGACCAAAAGTAACACTCAATCGGACACAAACTCTGGAAGATGATCCGAATCCTTCTCTTGGTAATCATATTATACAAAGACCATTTTAAATTGTACTCAAACAATCGCTTTTCATCAAATGTTTATTGCTTCTCAAATCTTCGGAGCGAGTACCAGAGACCAAAAGTAACACTCAATCGGACACAAACTCTGGAATATGATCCGAATCCTTCTCTTGGTAATCATATTATACAAAGACCATTTTAAATTGTACTCAAACAATCGCTTTTCATCAAATGTTTGTTGCTTCTCAAATCTTCGGAGCGAGTACCAGAGACCAAAAGTAACACTCAATCGGACACAAACTCTGGAAGATGATTCGAATCCTTCTCTTGGTAATCATATTATACAAAGACCATTTTAAACTGTACTCAAACAATCGCTTTTCATCAAATGTTTGTTGCTTCTCAAATCTTCGGAGCGAGTACCAGAGACCAAAAGTAACACTCAATCGGACACAAACTCTGGAAGATGATCCGAATCCTTCTCTTGGTAATCATATTATACAAAGACCATTTTAAATTGTACTCAAACAATCGCTTTTCATCAAATGTTTGTTGCTTCTCAAATCTTCGAGCGAGTACCAGAGACCAAAAGTAACACTCAATCGGACACAAACTCTGGAATATGATCCGAATCCTTCTCTTGGTAATCATATTATACAAAGACCATTTTAAATTGTACTCAAACAATCGCTTTTCATCAAATGTTTATTGCTTCTCAAATCTTCGGAGCGAGTACCAGAGACCAAAAGTAACACTCAATCGGACACAAACTCTGGAAGATGATCCGAATCCTTCTCTTGGTAATCATATTATACAAAGACCATTTTAAATTGTACTCAAACAATCGCTTTTCATCAAATGTTTATTGCTTCTCAAATCTTCGGAGCGAGTACCAGATACCAAAAGTAACACTCAATCGGACACAAACTCTGGTTGGTTGGTTGTATTCAGATTATCTGGCGCCGTCAGCAACACGAGGGCTATAATGCGCCGAAACATTCGTCATTAGACAAGCCAACATACATTTACAAACACCCATGCCAACACGGGACTCGAACCCGCAACCTCGCGGTCCAGAAGCTAGCACGCTAACCACTATATCGTTTGGTCGGCTGACACAAACTCTGGAAGATGATCCGAATCCTTCTCTTGGTAATCATATTATACAAAGACCATTTTAAATTGTACTCAAACAATCGCTTTTCATCAAATGTTTATTGCTTCTCAAATCTTCGGAGCGAGTACCAGAGACCAAAAGTAACACTCAATCGGACACAAACTCTGGAAGATGATTCGAATCCTTCTCTTGGTCCTTTTCCTCCATCCAGCTTAATGAGTCGACTGGGACATACGCGAAAAAACGCTCTTGTAGAGTTTCTTATATACTGTTTTTTTCTTGCTTTCTTTTGGATTCGAGTTGACGGGCGGTTCGCCATCAAAACCACGTGGGCACTCATTCTCGAGAATCGGTGGACAAAAAATAGACTAGTGTTAAAGGAAGAGGACCCAAACGAAGAACTTTTTAGCTATGCGTCAGTAATTCTAACGCCGCTTCTATTTTCCCCGCGGGAGGTATTTTGTGAGGAAATGCTAGATTTTTTATTTTTTTTTAGGTGTGTGATAGTTCTTGGTTTTGTTAGGATTGCTGAATCTAAGAGGTGGATGTGGGGTAAAAATTGGGAAAGTAGGGTCATAGTCAAACACCACTTAAGTGGATGAAGCTACAGTGACTGCAACAGTGGCGTGCGGTGACGTTTTTCAAAATTGAAGCAACATTATGTTATTAATAGCTAAATTTATGACCTTATGTAACAGACCCATAATTAACAGTCATCTTTGGAAACATATTTGCTCAAAAATTATAAAAATCGCTGAAAAATTAAAAATATATTTTTTAAAGTTAGAGCTTATTTTTTATGGAAAGTTGAATTTAATTAGTAATCAAACGTTAAACGAAGGATATTTTTAAGGGAAAAAAAAAAAAAAAAAAGATTAATTAAAAAAAAAAAGTCTCAATATTTTTACTTTGCTAATATCATAGATGGCAGTACACTCGTTTGAAAGCAATATCAAATTTGCTTCCCTTGCAATTTTTTTTTTCAGTAGTATAAAACGTTTTAACCTTTAACTGCTGTGGTTGGGTGGTTTGAGGTTTTTGGCGCAAGAGCAACACATGGTCCATATTGTGCCAAACAAATTGGTGAAGATCAGTTTAAAGTTTAACCTATAACTGCTGTGGTTGGGTGGTTTGAGGTTTTTGGCGCAAGAGCTACACATGGTCCATATTGTGCCAAATAAATTGGTGAACATCCCTTTAAAGTTTAACCTATAACTGCTGTGGTTGGGTGGTTTGAGGTTTTTGGCGCAAGAGCAACACATGGTCCATATTGTGCCAAACAAATTGGTGAAGATCAGTTTAAAGTTTAAGGAACATAGTATCAGAAAAATTAATATAATAGTCAAAGATGAGATATTTTAGGGAGGGGAAGCATTCCACAAAAAATGATTAGCGGTCTGTCAGACCGCTTACAGCAGTTAAAGGTTAAGAAATATAGTGTCAGAAAAATTAATATAAAAGTCAAAGATGCGATATTTTAGGGATGGAGGCATTCCACAAAAAATGACTCGAGGTCTGTCAGACCGCTTACAGCAGTTAAAGGTTAAAAAAATCAAGAAAACTATGTTTAAAGATGTACTTAATGTTTAAAAGAAACTTAATCGTGATTTAAATTGGAAAAAAAAGATTTCCCTGGATAAAAAAACTCGGTGTGAAATAATATTTACGATCGCTGCTTAACTGTGGACAATAGGAAACCAGAAGTATATTTCGAAATGCAGAATTTTACGGATGTTCATTTCCCCTAACCTTTTATTTATTTACGGTAAGCAATTATTACATTGCTTCTTTGGACCGCATACCACTGGACTGCAAGGCTGATCAGGTTACAGCTATCTTATGGGCTTTTGGGAAGACTCCTACCGGTATTGATTCTCTTGAGGACTTTCACCATGTTTACTATAGAGAAATTGCATCACTTTCCCCTATGTCTTTCTCCCGAGCTTTAGCAACTATCCTGGCAAACAAATTCCGAAAGTAAAAGACGGATTTTTTACCAAGAAAAGCAGCAAACTTGCTTGATTGTTTTAGATTTGGTTGGTTGTTTTCAGATTATCTGGCGCCGTCAGCAACACGAGGGCTATAATGCGCCGAAACATTCGTCATTAGACAAGCCAACATACATTTACAAACACCCATGCCAACAAGGGACTCGAACCCGCAACCTCGCGGTCTAGAAGCTAGCACGCTAACCACTATACCGTTTGGTCGGCTTGATTGTTTTAGAGCAAAAAATCTAAAATAATTGTTAAAAGGGCATTATTTTAAAGTGTAAGGAAGTGTGGAAAGTTAAGAACTGAGGGAACTATTTTTTTTTTGTTTTTACAAAAAAAAGAAATGCAGAAATATCAATTGCACACAGACACAAATCGTTGATTTGGTTAGTTGTTTTCAGATTATCTGGCACCGTCAGCAACACGAGGGCTATAATACTCCGAAACATTCGTCATTTGACAAGCCAACATACATTTACAAACACCCATGCCTTACAAGGGACTCAAACCCGCAACCTCGCGGTCTAGAAGCTAGCACGCTAACCACTATACCGTTTGGTCGGCAAATCGTTGGTTTGTACACTCAACGACCTAATTTTATGCACAATAACGGCTAATCAGGCAGGTACCTATAGCTTAACGTGGATTCGGGATCACAATAAACATTAATGACAAACCCAGGATTCGAACACAGCCCCTTTGGCATGCGAGGCTACAGCACTGACCCCGCAGTCATTAAGTGGGCCTCAAATCGCGGAAAATTAACAACAAGCTATGGGGAAAATGGAGGGATATGCCCACCGATGTGGTTGCGAAGGATTACCAGATGCAGGTCACTTTAAAAAGGGCACGTTGTTGCAGCAGCTCTATAGTACCTCGGAACTGATGCTCATTTAGGTTTATGCAAATTTCTGTTGTATTTTCTGACGAAGTTTGTGTTCAAGTAGATATCAGTTCAGTTTGTCAGTCCGATGCACATATTAGGAGGATTTATGAGCTCTTTTTTTCGTGTGTGTGGGTTTATTCAATTTGAAATGTTGGCTAAATAAATAAATTAAAATCTTCTTCCTCCGAAACGATCAGTTTTACTAAAATTTAGATTAAGAACACATATTTAAAACTCCTGAAATTCACCGTTGAGCCAGGAACCTCAATCACTTTTTAACATCTTAAAATTTTCACATCAATTTTACCCTTTAAACGAAGTTAATGGCACCGTGAATTCGTCTTTCGAAAACACTTAATACTTATTTTAAACATTTTAAAATAAATTTACCGTTTAACTTACAAAAGCTTCAGCTCAGATTTTCTTCATGGTATGAAATTTTTAGTTGAATCAAATACAGTGTAGAGTTTAATACGGTTACGCTTAACCTCTCTCACAAAGTAAACCTCGTAGTATTCTGGTTGGTTGTTTGGTTGTTTTCAGATTATCTGGCGCCGTCAGCAACACGAGGGCTATAATGCTCCGAAACATTTTCGTCATTTAACAAACCAACATACATTTACAAACATCCATGCCAACACGGGACTCGAACCCGCAACCTCGCGGTCTAGAAGCCAGCACGCTAACCACTATACCGCTTGGTCGGCCAGATCCCATCGTGAAATGCTGGAGTCAACAGTTTAAAAAAACAGCTGTATTTATATTGGGGGGTTGTTTACAAACTAGTGGTGTGGAACATCTCACAACTTTTAATTACACTATAATACTGATGTTAATTTGTGTCATTTACCTTTTTTATATTTTCATCATTCATTTAGAAAAAAGGGCCAGTTTGGTGATATTTTTAAAACTTATTTTTGTATGGGTCTTTAAAAAAAAAAGAAGGAACAAAAAAACTTACCCAAATACATAATTTGGACGATATACTTTTCAATAATACTTATATTATCCTTTCTTATAATGAATCTTAAGAGAGGAGAAAAAATGATCGTTGATGAGGTATGCTCAAGGAAATAGGACTCTGTGTTAAAGGCATTCGTTTTTCAACTTTTTACGCCATTAAAGCATTTTTACGGGAATTTCGGAGGTAGGGATGCTTAGAACACTTTAAGAGGCATTAGCACAGCGATTTTTATCAAAATCGTTGGAGCCGTTTTTTAGCAATTACTGAAAAAGATGATTTTTTCAATGGCAGCTACCTAATGAGCATGCACGATTTTGACAAAAACCTTAATGGTAAGTCCCATGGCCTTCGTCAACCCGCATACCAATTTGAACGTCGTAGGTCAATTTATTCGGGAGTTATGCTGACCACATACACACAGACAGACATTTTTTCTTGATCACTTTTATGAAATCAGGATGTTCCAAAACGTGGAGAAAAGCAAAAAAAAATCCCCCCCCCACCCGAATGCTATACTTTCATTACCCTATGTATACATATGGGTAATTGAAAGTAAAAACAAAATGGCCGTCAAATTATACCCCAAACTAAAGGAACAAGTACAAAGCAAAGTTTATGTAATGATAGATTACATTTTTTTTTTTAAACATTTGCATATAAGTGTTCTCACCTACTGGTCTCTTACATTAACTTTTGTATAGCGTATAAGCATGCAAGCATATGAAGCCAACTGAATACCTCCATACTTATCCCATACTAGGCTTTATAATAGGTAACCTGGTTTGGTATAGTAACCTTGCATATAAGTGTTCTCACCTACTGGTCTCTTACATTAACTTTTGTATTGCGTATAAGCATGCAAGCATATGAAGCCAACTGAATACCTCCATACTTATCCCATACTAGGCTTTATAATAGGTAACCTATAGTGATCAACAGACACTAACTGTTAATAATTTAGGGCAAAGTTGCTATAATAGTTAACTATGGTGAATATTAAGCCTTCTTTGATCTCAAATCAATAGCCAAGCATGCATTATTCAGAAGTTACAATTAAATATCAGCATTAGAGCAGCTTCCATAAAATTAATGATCACTTTTCAAATAAAAGGGACAGCATATGGGCAATTATATTTGAGATGAAGATATCAATATTTGGTAAATCAAATTTTGATTGCAACGAATTCTTTTAAAGATGAAAGTGTTCAGAATAAGTTCTGGGAATGACAGTTAAAGTAGAAATCGTATTACTTATCATTTCTATTTTATTTATCATCATTAAGATTTGAAGGAAATGTAGCACTTTTTAGCTGCTATACTTGTCTAGCTTTTTTTGCAATTTATCTTTAATTAAATGTAAATCTTATCCATGCGAACAATCTGAAATAATTTGATAAACTAGTTCATATTAATCAGAATAATTTTCCTCAAGTAATAATGAATAATTAATAGTACTATTATTAATTATAACAGTATTACTACATGTATTATCCATATTGCTATTAATTATAATAATTATGGTTAAATAAATAACTAACAATAATTTTACATTTTTTAGTATCAATAACGTTACTTCTATATCTATTAGTAAAATTATTATTATTTACATAATTAATATTAATAAGAGTAATACCAACTATATATTTTTTTAATAAGAATCATAAAAAAAAAGTAATAACAGAAATATTGATATATAACATATTCATTTACACAACTAACAAGAATAATGAAAGTTAGATATTTATTATTTTTAAATAGATATTAATTATATTCATACATGAGAAAATTTTGACAACTATCTCGTAAGCAAATTAAATTTATATAAATGTAACTCAACAAGTTGGAGTTCATAAGTTGAAGCTCATAAGTTGGAGTTCATAAGTTGGAGTTCATAATTTGAAGCTCATAAGTTGGAGTTCATAAGTTGGAGTTCATAAGTTGAAGCTCATAAGTTGAAGCTCATAAGTTGGAGTTCATAAGTTGAAGCTCATAAGTTGGAGTTCATAAGTTGAAGCTCATAAGTTGGAGTTCATAAGTTGGAGTTCATAAGTTGGAGTTCATAATTTGAAGCTCATAAGTTGGAGTTCATAAGTTGGAGTTCATAAGTTGAAGCTCATAAGTTGGAGTTCATAAGTTGGAGTTCATAAGTTGGAGTTCATAAGTTGGAGTTCATAATTTGAAGCTCATAAGTTGGAGTTTATAAAATGGAACTCATAAGTTGGAGCGCAATAGTTAATGAGGAAAAAAAATGATTGAATTACTTTTGGGCTCTTTTCTTTTAATTATCAAGTCCTTGAACCATGTGCATCAGGTGATGAACAAAGCGCTTTGAGGAACATAGTTTTTACGTTAAATCATTATTCTTCCATTAATTTCATCATCTATAATTGTTCTTTGAACAAAAGAATGCGGATTCAAGAAATTTCATTTTCAAGTACAATTAACAATTCAGAGAATAAATTAATATTTTAAATCTTTTATTTATTAGAGCACATTCTAACATAAGATTTTTTCTAAGAAAAAATTATTTATAAGTAGGTGGTGAAGAGTGTAACTGAAATAGATATTGTAGATATGTGGGTGTTAAATGCACATTTTTAATATTTAATGCGACTTGTTTATCTAGAGACTTTAAAATAAAAATAAGGTAACTGTCAATAAAAATTTATTTTTTTATTATTTATTTTTATTCACTATTAAAATTTCTTTGTTTAAAATTACCAAAATTATTTTAAGGAAAATTAAGTATGTATTATACATTTTTTTTAATCCATAATGTATTAAATATTTTCACTATTCATTCTTTTACTACTCTTCATTCTTTTACTATTTCTTTCGTATTAGAAAATATTTTTTTCACATTTTATATCTTTGGAAATACTTTATTGCACTTCAAATGTGAATTCTCTTTATCCAGTTTCTTTTTATTTAAAAAACTTTTTTTAGAACTAAATAGATGGACGTTTCTGAAATTAAGTGGAAACTTCAGTCCCTGTGCTTTTACTGGTTTAATATGTATTCCTTTAGGTGAGGAAATTAGTATTAAGTAGAAAAAAGTCTATATTTAACGTTTTCAGTCTTTATTTTACATATTTATAATTATTATTATTTTTTTAATCCAAATTATGGGCAATGTAACCTCCATGGAATGTCTCAACTCCTGTTTATTTAGTGTTTACCTGAAGAAATAAACCTGATTAATAATATATTTGTGAAAAAAATATGGGTTGAACATTTGTTTATTACATAAATAATTAACCAATCACAAAGAAATATATGTTTTAATTTATTTTACCATTTAATTTTAAGCACATAAGTTGTCCCTGGGGTGTTGAAGTAACCTCCATGGAATATCTTTAACTTGAGTAAAATTCTACTAAATAGCAGTACTGTCTTCTTTACCAGAGCTCAAGTCAACCATTTTGGCTGATGGTGTTGTTAGATGAGCATACTTTTATACTGTTTGTGAAAAAGCTTTCCAATCTTCAAAAATCTGGCGAGTTCTTTTTGTTCTCGTAACCACCATGTTTAGTAATGTTATTCCTTATAGAGTTATACTTACTTTTGCCGATAACTTTTGTCAAATAGCCAATTTTTTCTCTAAAAGCAAAGCCATTGTATCCTCAGTCTTTTTGATTCGGTTATAAGCAATGGCAATCTACTTATTTCTACCCTCCATGGGTAGTGTTAATCACGGAGGTTACAAGTAAAATTATATATATATATATATATATATATATATATATATATATATATATATATATATATATATATATATATATATATATATATATATATATATATATATATATATATATATATATTTTTTTTTTTTTTTTTTTTTTTTTTAGAAAAGGTATCTTTCCTTGACCTTTCTTGAATTGACAAATGTATTAGTTTTAGTTTTGTTAATAAAATTCCATGAGTGAAATTTCAATTATGTTATTTTTTTTTTTTTTTTTTTTTTACTTCCTCAAATTCTCTTTAATTTCAGAATCGCCCTGATATAAAAAGATAATTGAAAATGTTTAAGTAAGAACTTAGTTTAAAAAGTGTTCATGTAATTACAAAATGTTCTAGTATCATATGACGAAGTGGTATTTGAAGTTCATTTGAACATCATACTTTTGTAACAAATATAATGTACAGAAATTGAAGCACGATTTTCTCGAGCTATCCATGTGTTCCAGCACAGTTCTTAAAATAAAACTTTTGATAATCTGTATTTTTAAAATAACTTTAATCACAATGAAAATTTAAAAATAATTCTAAACAATTAACGTTATTCTTGTGTGGCAAAATATTTCCCTTTTATTTGCAGCCATGAATAAAAACTTTATGGAAAATTATTGTCAATAATTACAACAAATAAGGTTTGTACTGGGTTGTGGACCACTTTAAGCACATTAAGTAGTCAAACAGACAAACATTTCGACAAGCTATGTTTAACGATCTATTACGTTAATGCATAATAAATAAAAATTACTTGTATAGGATGATTTTCTAGCATGAAATTCAAAAATAGAAAAATTAAAACTGTATTAAAAGCGCTTTATTATTATTATATATATATATATATATATATATATTTTAAATTGTACAAGTCATTTAGCATAACTTTTAGTACAACTATACATATTCCTGAATTTTAAAGGTGTAATTGTAAGAATGAAATGTCAAACAAGAACAATCAAACGATTAGATTGACAAAATGATCTGAGAATGGTAAATATAATTGAGATTCTTACGTGTACAAACTAAGTGATTGCGTTTGATCTTTGAAACTATAAATAATATTTTTAAGGTCAAAATAAATAATTTCACGAATAAATCCTTCCCTTACTTACGCGTTACTGGTCAAAAGACGTGTGTTAGTAAAATTTGTATTGTGATAGTAACTATTACAAAAAAGATCGCTTCTGCCCACGATTTATTACAATATATCAGACACAGATACCCTAAGTATCAATTTTTTAGCTACATGTGATGACATATCTTTTATCGTTAAAGTTGATGACATAACACAAAACCTCCGTTCAAGTAAAATTTTTTTTAAAAACAAAAATGCCATCTAGTTGGCAAGTTTAAGGGGGTATGGTACCGAAATTTCTTCAAAAATCCCAAATTTTTTTTCTAATTTAAAAAAATATTTCATACATTCCTGAAGAGAATGATGTTTTTATCTTATTCCTCCGGTGATTAGAACGCCACAAAATTACCTGTGATTTAAACATCACTAATGGGCGTAACACCTTGAAGCGTCTGCTTAAAGTGCGTTTTTCGAGCACTAGTGTTTTTCACAGATGTTGCATATTCAAATCGATATATCTCCAGAACCATTAACAATTAGCTATTCAAATTTTTGGAGCATTTAATTTATATAGTTTTAAATATTTTGTCTTCACAGAATTTTATTTTTTTAATTCTGTGTTAAAATATAATTTTTAGCGTAAAAGAGAACATAAAAAAAAGCAAAAATTTCAATATTTTAACTTTGAGAATTTTTTAAATTTTTTTTTAGTTCACCTATCAAAATTCTGTGAAGACAAAATTTTCTTTATATAATTATGTATTACAGAAAGCTTTCACTTTGAAATTTTTTTTATTTTTTCTTGACTTATATCAAAATACGCAAACGTCAATTATTATGGATTTTTCTTGGTTTTTAAATTTTTTTTAAATAACAAAATAGAATATTTAAAAAAACCTATTCTCAAAGATATATAAATAGTATCTCATACATAAAATAAATTTTTGATGTAAAAATGTACATAAATAAAGTTTTTTTTTTTTTATTTTCGGTATCGCACACCCTTAACAACGCATTTTGACTAAAAAACTTGTCGTTATCGAATATCCAAGTTCAAATCCGATGTCTCTATTTGCAGTAAAGTTATAAGCTTTCCGTAATGCTCATATGGATTTTAATGCATTGGCGGTTGTACTTTCAGATTGAATTTGATGTAATCCTATTAATCTTATCAAGTCCTTCAAACTGATATAACCCTGTAACAATTATAGTTTAGGCAATTATACACTGTTAAAAAAATTTGTCCACCATGCCCCAAAATTTGGTTCCCATTTAGCTGCCACCAACGTTTGGTGCTTAGTTTCGCGATTTAATGGTGCTTACGGTCCGAGGTTGCACCATTAAATCGTGAAACTGAGCACCACATGTTGGTGGCAGCTAAATGGGAACCAATTTTTGGTGCAAGGTGGATCAAAATTTTTAACAGTGTAGTTAGTAACAATTAGGTCTTCCGGTTTCCACTTTCGGTACTTCCGATTATAACTTCTAATGGAATTTTAGTATGGGAACTCATATGGACGAGAGATCTTTCATCTGACATATCGCACGTGTTCCTATTTTAGTTTTGACTGAGAATTTTAACTTTAAACTGACATAAAGATAGATATATAGAGATTGGACATTTGTATGGGCTTCTGCTCTATTAGTGTAGTGTCAATAACAAATTTATTTAAATCAGTAGAACTTATTCTACTGATTTAGAATTCGTACATTTTTTTACTAGTCCAACTTTTTACTAAATCTAGGAATTGGCGAAAATTTATGAATTGTAATTATGTAGACTAAGTTTGACTGATTTACAAGAATACGTTAATGTAAATCAGTAAGGTTTGGTTTACTAATTTAGTATTTTTATATTTTTTTGGTCTATTCCTACATTTTACTACATCTAGGAATAGACAAAATAATGTTGGAATAGTAAATCAGTAGACTAAGACCTACTGATTTACAAGAATGTAAATCAGTGGGACTGTAGTGCAGTAGATCAGTATACAGATAAGTAGTATCATAGTATAAGCTTTAAAGAGGCAATATTACTGTTTACTTATTAGTATTTTTTTTTTTTTTAAATAGTGTTTGGCAAAGAAAAATGTATTTACTAGGACAGTGTAAAAGAAGTTTAATTTGTAAATAAGAATTTTAAGGATAACTTTTACTCCACTCTGCACTGTGTGGGAACTAATTTTATTAAATAATTTCAATTGAAAATTTAAGTACGTAAAACCAAAAGTGGGTCACAATTTATAAAAGTAAGACATTACTTTTGTTCACAAAATAACATCCTAACCTCACTCAGTATTTCTACATGTACATGATGCAACTGAAAGCCGGTGGATAATATTAATGTACGTCAGGCTAATGTAGACACCATCAACATTATTGCGTTATTTAATGAATTTCGTATCCATAAAAAACCTACTCTCGTCATCAGATTTTTTTTCTACGAATAGTGTATGTATGTCTCTACTGCCAGATAGTAGCAATAAAGATGCTTTGAGTGTGAATGTGTGTGTGTCATCTCAGAATTTACAAATATTTAGAAAGATCAGATATCCCTTAATCTTTATTTATGAGTAGTTTTTTTTACGATATCTAGGGGAATTCAGTTAGTAACGCATTCCAAAGGCATTCCTACTATCTATAATAATGAAGGATATCAAATTATTTATTAAGAGTTTCCGTTATTTTTCTTTTCCCCTGATTGAAAGAAGATATGTCTCAACGATCATTTTATTTTAAAATGATGTAATTGGTTTCATTTATAAACGTAACTAAACCCAACGATTGACAATCAAATAGTGGCGTTTTACTAATATAAACAAATAAAGCTAAACTTACCATTTCAGTATTTTCTCCTACAACAAGCTCGAAACCGCAACCACAAAATCCTATCACATGCCTGCTTGTCCACCAGTAGGTCTAATATTCCACACAGTCACAGTTATCCAAATCCAAAAAAAAAGCAGACGATTCGCAAGAATTTCTAGAATGAAAACATCTCCCGGACTAAAATCAGACGACTTTCTGGCTGTGCTTCGGAGAGCGGATTCATGGTGTAGAGCATCCCTTTGCCAAACGATATAGGGAGAGGATGGTCTGTAGAGAAGACCCTCCCCACTCCCTCTTCCCATTTACTCGAGGGACCGACAAAAGGGGTGTTGGGGGGGGAGAGGGAGTGTGCCACGTCATCGTTTGGTCGGGAGAGGTAGAAAAAGTGGCTTTATATGTGTGGTCGTGTAGTTTTCCGGCAGTGCTTTTGTGTAATGATGGGGAGGCGAATGTAAAGGGGGGGGGGGGGTATGAGAGAACACCTGGGTTGTTTTTTTATTCTCTTTTAGTTGATGGTGATGATTTGTGTGGAGGTTGATTGAAATATATTTATAGCAGTCTGGTGAAATGAAAGTACTTATGTATTCGGAGGTGACAGCGGGAAAGGCTAAAATTATAAACTTTAACCTAATTGTATATTTACCTTAAAAGTAAAGCACACTATCTCCATTAGCATTTCAATATTCTTATGCATTTCTATATCAATTATATTTTCCTGTTATGATTTTGCCATTGTATGACCTGATATAAGATGAGAGTAAAGGACACTATCTGCATTTTAATTCTCCATTGTGATCTCCCTATTCATATACATTTATATCTCAATAACTTTGATACTTTTTTTACCTTGTATCTCAATTCCCTTTGATTTTCAGGTCGTATTGTGGTATTATGTGATGCCACATAAAGTAAAAAGTAACGGACACTAATCTGCATTTCATTCTCCGTTATCATCTCCGTATCCATGTACATTTCTATCTCAATTATCTTTGACTTTCAGGACATAATTTCGACATTATGTGACCTGATATAAGGTGAAAATAAAAGACACTATCTACATATTCATTCTCCATTATGATCTCCATATTCATATACATTTATATCTCCATTTCCTTTGATTTTAAGGTCGTATTGTGGTCGTATGTGACGCCATATAAAGTAAAAGTAAAGGACACTAATCTGCATTTCATTTTCCGTTATCATCTCCGTATCCATGTACATTTCTATCTCAATTATCTTTGACTTTCAGGACATAATTTCGACATTATGTGACCTGATATAAGGTGAAAATAAAAGACACTATCTACATATTCATTCTCCATTATGATCTCCATATTCATATACATTTATATCTCCATTTCCTTTGATTTTAAGGTCGTATTGTGGTCGTATGTGACGCCATATAAAGTAAAAGTAAAGGACACTAATCTGCATTTCATTTTCCGTTATCATCTCCGTATCCATGTACATTTCTATCTCAATTATCTTTGACTTTCAGGACATAATTTCGACATTATGTGACCTGATATAAGGTGAAAGTAAAAGACACTATCTACATATTCATTCTCCATTATGATCTCCATATTCATATACATTTATATCTCCATTACCTTTGATTTTCAGGTCGTATTGTGGTCGTATGTGACGCCACATAAAGTAAAAAGTAACGGACACTAATCTGCATTTCATTCTCCGTTATCATCTCCGTATCCATGTACATTTCTATCTCAATTATCTTTGACTTTCAGGACATAATTTCGACATTATGTGACCTGATATAAGGTGAAAGTAAAAGACACTATCTACATATTCATTCTCCATTATGATCTCCATATTCATATACATTTATATCTCCATTACCTTTGATTTTCAGGTCGTATTGTGGTCGTATGTGACGCCACATAAAGTAAAAAGTAACGGACACTAATCTGCATTTCATTCTCCGTTATCATCTCCGTATCCATGTACATTTCTATCTCAATTATCTTTGACTTTCAGGACATAATTTCGACATTATGTGACCTGATATAAGGTGAAAGTAAAAGACACTATCTACATATTCATTCTCCATTATGATCTCCATATTCATATACATTTATATCTCCATTACCTTTGATTTTCAGGTCGTATTGTGGTCGTATGTGACGCCACATAAAGTAAAAAGTAACGGACACTAATCTGCATTTCATTCTCCGTTATCATCTCCGTATCCATGTACATTTCTATCTCAATTATCTTTGACTTTCAGGACATAATTTCGACATTATGTGACCTGATATAAGGTGAAAGTAAAAGACACTATCTACATATTCATTCTCCATTATGATCTACATATTCATATACATTTATATCTCCATTATCTTTGATTTTCAGGTCATATTGAGGTATTATGTGACGCGAAATAAAGTGGAAGTAAAGGACACTATCTACATTTTCATTCTCCATTATCATCTTTATATTCATACACATTTCTCTCTTTATTATATATGATTTTCAGGTTTAATATGAGCAAATAAAATCCCAATTTATTTTTCGTTTCATTCATTTGATTGTGTCATTAGTAATTTTTCTAAAAAGATTTTACAAAACATTTTATAGAAGTTTAATTTTATGGATGAAACACGGGATTTATCCATCAAAAGGTTTATTATCTGCTCAGGAACATTTAACTAAATATCAGTTTATATTTAACTATGGAATATTTAATCCAAACGTTCTTGAAAATGCTTAACTATTAATTACTTCATTCGGACCAAAACCATTTAAAAGCTATTAAAATAGCAACTAAACATCATTAAAACGTTTGTGAGCTTTTCATCCTACGACTTAAAAGCCATCGAAATAGACATACAGCGCCATCTGTTAGGTGTTTTTTAAACTTGTCTAGATAGATTGCTCAGAAAGAATTCACGGGATAAAATCCCGATAGGGACACTAAAAGAAGTAAATCAAAATGTTTCAATATGAATTCTAAAATAGCTATCAGTATTCAAAATTTCTTAGAGATTTTGCTGTCATAAATTACCAAGATATTTTATTCTGCGCAAACATTACAGGAAATAAGTTGGTTCGACTTTTCTTTTTTTATATAGCCAGAATAATATTTTTTTCAGAAAACTTATTACAAGAAGCAAGCAATAATGTAAAAATTATAATATTACACTTCAAGACAATGAGTACTGATTGAATAATCACGATTATAAAGTTGTTCACTTAGCATTTCAGAAAATATATAAAAAAAAAAAAAAAAAAAAAGATTCGGGTTAGTTAAACTGTTTATTAGTGGGTTGAATTGAAAGAATAATCCCACCAGGTATTGAAATTCAGCAACAGATGCGAGGCTATTGTAATAATCACAGCGTAAATTATTTTTTTAAATGAAATAATACTGTTACGAATTTTTGTATATTTGTAAATATTTCGTAGTGTTAATTATGTAAAAATGGAAATTTATGTACATTTCGCATAAGGCAGTGCAAGAGTTGACTTTAGTCCGCTTTCCTGCAATGCGTCTCTTAATGCTTGAAAACGAGTTCTACAGGGATCATGCTGGAAAGCGAGTTTTACAAGGGGCAAGCTATTTAACATTATGGTTAATGGCAATCTCGCCAAGTTGTCGAGATAGAGCCAAGTTGGCAATGGCTTTGGCGACTAATTTTGGTCGCCAAATGTCGCCAAACTTGGCAACCATTTGGCGACATTTTCGGTCCCCATGTACCTGTATAGGGCTTTTCGACTACGATCTGGAAAGTTCTCCAAATTTCTATCTCTGGCAGATTCGCCAAGGAAACTTTCCTATATAAGGCCGGCCGAGATTTGAGTTACTGAGTTAGTTGTCTCTCAGCGAGCATTTAGAGTAGTGAACTGTATTGCATTGTCTTGTGCGACGATTTTAGAAGTTGTGTATCTAGTTTTTAACTGCTATTTGAGCTCCATTGTCGTGTAAAGAGCTGTATTGAGTCTATTAGAATGGAAAGTTCTGGAGTTGTAAAAGAAGAATCTGCGAAGAGTTATATCGGAATAAATTTCTGCAATTTTTAATCTGCTTTGGCTTCAAGTCTTTGGAACCCAACCACGCAACAATACATTGCGAGGAATACTTGTTTTTGTTTTTGTAGGTTCAAACTTTTTTTTAACAGTTCTGCCAAATAGTGGTGCGCTACATCCTTTTTAAAAGTAAAATACCCAATTTAGTTTAGCCGACCAAATGGTATAGTGGTTAGCGTGCCAGCTTCTAGACCGCGAGGTTGCGGGTTCGAGTCCCGTGTTAGGCATGGGTGTTTGTAAATGTATGTTGCCTTGTCTAATGACGAATGTTTCGGTGCATTATAGCCCTCGTGATGCTGACGGCGCCAGATAATCTGAATACAACCAACCCAATTTAGTTTACTTTAAGTTGAACTCCAAGTAAGGATTATTTCCTATACTCGATATGTTACAATATTCTGATCCAGTTAACTTAAGTGATCAATTTAGTAACTACTTTGTATAAAACCTTGACATTTGGTGAGTAGGTACGAAAATGATCACTTCATGAAATGACATCAATTAAAAAAACTCGAAAATAGTGTCGAATATATTTTATTTTAGAAGTGAAAATTTAAGATGAAAAAAAAAAAAAAAAAACTATTACAGATGGAGCCTCTGGATGGGCATAGACGTAATGATTTCAAAAATAAAATAAAATATATAAGACGTTATTTTTTAGTTTTTTATATTTTCGTTTCATTAAGGGATAATTTGTGTTGCTACTCTAGTGGAAGAAGTGTGGATAGACGTCTCTTCTCTTCTTCTTCTTCTTCTTATCAAGGACTATGGGGACTAAGGCACCTCTGCTTAAGCATTTTGTACCAACCCCATATCCCGTACAGATCGGTAGTGGGCAGTACTGCACAGGGTGTAAGCGCACACTCGCGAGAGGGACTGCACAAGTCTACCTATAGCCGCCGAAGAGTTCATTTCTACCTCTTTCGGTAGCTATCCGGTAGATATCCGGTAGATGGCAGCACTACCGACCGTATGTGGAACTTCTTAATTTAGAGGCAATACCAAGCAGAAGATTCCACCAGAAGACTTGGCTTTGCCCAGAGGTATTGATTTGTATGGGAACTTGGAGGACTTTGCGACCATGACTGATTTAACGTGCTCCAGTCACCATTAGCGAACACGGCGGTCTTTAGTCGGTCCCAGGCCCGAACTCGCAACCTCAGGGCTCGCAACCTTCTAGTTGCGAGAACGATACTCTCCCGACTGGGCTACGCGGCCGTGGATAGACGTCACCCCACTTGCAAGAAAATACCCAAGCGTCCTCCCACTTCTAAAACCACTGACATTCACCTCCCCCCCCCCCCTACTTTTAAAAGCACTCAGTCTGCCTAAAAACTACTATTGATAAGTAACATTAACCTTTAAATGTAGTGAAAATGAGAAAAAGAGATTTATTTCTACATTTGAAAACTTTAAAACTATTTACGGTTAATATATCATACTATTATGGAAAAAAAAAATGTATTCTACTGCTCTGTATAAAGATATAAGTTATTTTTACTAACAAATACAGTTACTTGGTCAACTTTTAACTTTGGAGGAACTTTCTTTTAAGTTAAGTTTCGATTCTTGTTGCATATAAAGTCAAGCTATTTTTTATTTTTTTTAAAAAGAATACTTCTTAGAATTCTTTATAAATTTAATTTTATGAAAGCATGCACATTTATAAGTATTATTTAAATCTAAAGAAAATATAATATTGAATATAATATTGAATTAATATAATATTGAATATAATATTGAATATAATATTGAATTAATATAATATTGAATATAATATTGAATATAATATTCAAATATAATATTGAATATAATATTGAATATAATATAATATTGAATATAATATTGAAATATAATATTGAATATAATATTGAATTAATATAATATTGAATATAATATTGAATATAATATTGAATTAATATAATATTGAATATAATATTGAATATAATATTGAATATAATATTGAATATAATATTGAAATATAATATTGAATATAATATTGAATTAATATAATATTGAATATAATATTGAATATAATATTGAAATATAATATTGAATTAATATAATATTGAATATAATATTGAATTTAATATTGAATATAATATTGAATTAATATAATATTGAATATAATATTGAATATAATATTGAAATATAATATTGAATTATAACTTCTCCTTATCTCTTACTTTCAAGTAAAAAAATGAAATCGCCAAATACTCATTAAAATAACAATAAATTTTGGACCCTTGTTTAACGTTAATGTTAGGAAGTATAAATTATTTCTTTACTGGTTAATATTTTTATTATAAGTTACGAAATTATAAAATTTATCATCGAAGATGGGAGAAGGGAGAGAGGAGGGGGGGGGGGGGGGCACTTTTTACCAAATTTTGGGCATCCCCTCACTATTTTTCTAGACACTTCTACCACTGAGCTACTCACCCAGATTTCAAGGTGTTATTCATAGTAGTTCCTAAATGAAGTGGATCAGAAGATTGTAACATAGCGAGTATAGGGAAAGATCCTAGCTAGGGTGGTTGGTTGGTTGTTTTCAGATTATCTGGCGCCGTCAGCAACACGAGGGCTTTATAATGCACCGAAACATTTGTCATTAGACAAGCCAACATACATCTACAAACACCCATGCCTAACACGGGACTCGGAACCCGCAACCTCGCGGTCTAGAAGCTAGCACGCTAACCACTATACCGTTTGGTCGGCAGATCCTAGCTAGGAGTTCCTTTTAAATCAGTGTGTTTATAGTGACACAGCAGAAACATCTTCCCATGAAGTGTTATATACTCGATGTCGCAAGGTTGCAATTTACTTCGCAATCCCTAACTTTAAAAAAATTTGTAGATTCATGATTGTCACGATTCTGAATAAGGCAACTCAAATTATAGTTATTCGCAATTCAATATTTTATTGTTATTAAAGATATTTTTAACTACTTAAAATAGAAATTAAAAAAAAAAACCTAGATGATTTTTTGTTTGTTTGTTGTTGTTGTTGTAGCAAATGGGGATAAAACTAGAATTACTGTAGCTTAATAGAATAAAATTTAAATAAAAAATAGCTTTGATTTATTCCTAAAATATTTTACCCCTTGTTTTGTTAAGGAGGATATTTTTTAGATATTTGTTTTTAATGATAACTACCAATATTTACCTTATATGTATAAAAACCTAAACACTTTTCAATTAACCAAAGTATTTCTTAAACCCAGGAATGAATCGTATAGAAATTTTGCAAGAACTTTGTTTATAGGGTTGTGAATGACTTTATTTACCCTGTTCTCTATGCCTCATTGACCAAATTCTCTATATTTTCTCTCTCTTCCTCTCTCTCTCTTCTCTTTCTCCTCTCGCTTCTCTCTCTCTCTCTCTTTGTAAGAATATGTTCCTAGTTGTTGTTTTAAAACATATTACCTTCATACCACATAAAAAAAAAAAAAAAAAATAATAATAATAAATAAATAAAAAAAAATAATAATAATAATAAATAAATAAAAAAAAATAATAATAAATAATAATAATAATAAAAAAAAAAAAAAAAAAAAAACAGAAAATAACAACAAAAAACTTTCCCAATAAAATTTGTAGGCAAAAGGACTGATTGATGTCCGAAGTACTAATGATTGATTGGAAGATAGGGCAGCGTTGACATTGAGACGTATCGCTATTCCAAAATACACGATTATATGGGAAAATTTATACGAATGAAATGCTCCAAGACTGAATAAATATAAGACAACCTGCAAGATTTGTTTACAATCAAAACACAAACAATGCCGCGTAAAACAATTGTAGTTAGACGTAGATTGGTTTTTCACCTTTAATAAATTCTCTCAACAATTTAAAGTCTACTCAAAAGCCATTAACAGTTCCTTAAATAAAATAATACGGAAAATAAAAGAAAAATATATTCCTTTATCCACCAAAAATAACATACTACATCTTTCTTACCGCATTGTCGGAAGAAAAAAAAAAGCAATCGAATTTAAAATTCTATCTATTCTCGTTTCATTCGAGTCAGAAAAGCGCAAACCGTATAGTGGAGCCATAGCATTATGTTATCCTTTTAACTTTTGACAGTTCATTCAATGGATAAAATGCTCTTGCTCTTCCTTCTCCATCCGAGATCATGCAGCGCCATCTGTTAGTATCGAACCAAAACATTTAAAGACGGGGAAATAATGTCAATGACAAGTACTTCGAACTTCTCCTTCTCAATACTTTTAAAGCACGGAGGAAATTAATCTACAGTTCATTCAAATGAGAAGGGAATATGTTTTATTTATTTAAAAGGAAACAGCCGTCTTGGATTGAATAGTTCACATTAGTGACCGAACTTAATTACTAACCCCGACTGAAATGTACGAAATGTACCAGTGATCAATATTTTATTATTATTTTAAGTTTATTATTGCCCCTTTTATAGTCAAGGATATAGGCTCTGTATTGCTCTTTTTTGTCTAAGTTCAAATCTATTGAACTGGATAGGATCGGGGACGTCAAAATATTTCATCGGCTATCACGAACGTATTCAGGGTAATGGCGAAAGTACCAATGATTGGTAAAAAAGAAACGAGATTGGTGTTGTAATTTATCTAGTGAATTATTTTAGCTAAATCGATGGTTTATTAATTTGTCTCTCAACTGGAATCGGTAAACATAATCTCAACTATTTGGTACTAATCTGTTTACAGGAACACTGTCGCTGGGGGGAGAGGACTCGCAGAATGACTACAGAGGGTGGAAAGGCAGCAACATTTTTTTTTCAAACCGTGATTTAAAAATTGTAGTTGGATTTCCTACAGAAACATCAATTAACACGTTGACTGCCATTAAGTTGCATTCAACTCATACCATTGGTTCAATCTCTTCTCGCGTCGACGAGTGCTGTGGTTGGGTGGTTTGATCATTTTGTAGCAAGGGCAACACGTGGTTCAATACTGAGCCAGAGAAATTAGTATACATCAATTTAAAATTTAAGAAACAAAGTATTGGAAAAATTAACATAAAAGTCAAAGTTGAAATATTTTAGTGGGTGGAAGCATTCCACAAAAAATGACTCGCGGTCTGTCAGATCGCATACAGCCGTTAAAGGTTAAATCAAATTCTCCTTGATGCTTCCCTGACAGGTCTCGTGTCTGGTTGATGTATCAGAAGCAGAATACACATTGATTTCTGTGATTCTGCATATACGTATTCTTGCTACAAAGTGACGTAGCAAAAAAATTCTTCATTTTTGAGCTCAAGTGTATGCAGAATCACAGGCATAAGTCAGTATCAACTTGAATTCAACTTGTGAACAACCTTGTGATTTGAATATGGAAAAATGGACTCAAAATTTTTCATTTTTGAGTTCAAGTGTATGCAGAATCACAGATTACGTGAATTTGAATATGGAAGAATGGCATAAATCAGTATCAACTTGAATTCAACTTGAGAACAATCTTGTGATTTGAATATGGAAGAATGGCATAAGTCAGTATCAACTTGAATTCGCCTTGTGAACAATCTTGTGATTTGAATATGGAAGAATGGCATAAGTCAGTATCAACTTGAATTCAACTTGAGAACAATCTTGTGATTTGAATATGGAAGAATGGCATAAGTCAGTATCAACTTGAATTCGCCTTGTGAACAATCTTGTGATTTGAATATGGAAGAATGGCATAAGTCAGTATCAACTTGAATTCAACTTGTGAACAACCTTGTGATTTGAATATGGAAGAATGGCATAAGTCAGTATCAACTTGAATTCAACTTGTGAACAATCTTGTGCCATTCGAACAGCTTCAAGTACAGTGCTTCAGTCTGTGATTTTGCACACATTTTTACTCCAACTGAAGAATCGTTAGTGGTGTTACTTTTGTAGAAAGATAAAATGCTTCTTTAACATTTGACACGTTGAAAGTTATCCGACGTCGGAATAAATAGAATTTTCTGAACTCGGTAGAATTTATTTGAGTTTGATAAAGTATTTTGATGTCAAGAATATGGAACCGGTGATAGGAATACAAATTATCTAAAGTGTATCTTATCCCTAGAGTAACAAATACCTTTTTTTCAATAGAGGAATAATAAATTGAACAACCCCTTCCTGGTATTACCGTTATTAAATTGAAATAAATAGCTTTATAAGTTAATTTTAATAAGGTATTAGACTAAAAGAATCTTGATGCGCTTTTTACATTTGATCGTCATATTGGAGGTCAGTAGCATCATGTTCTCCCAACGTGACTATCACGAGTATAGCACTTGTGCCAACGTACTACATTCGTGAGCTATGCACATGATGGGGACCTCAGGGTAGGCAATAGCTCATAGACTTAGAACCGGACTGCTCCCACATCCCAGGGCGAGATGATGCTACGTTAATTCAATCCTTTTGTTTCTAAGTGTTGTGGGGCCTACCTGATAGCTGTGTGGTTAGCGCTTTCGTAAGCCAAATGTGCCTGGTTCGAATCCCGAAGTATGTATGTTCATTGTGGTATGGTATCCCCTTTATGCTGGCATTATAGCCCTCGTGTTGCTGACGGCGCTAGATAATCTGAAAACAACCAACCCCTTTATGCTGTAGGTCCCAGTCTCATTAGCCGTCATTGTGCATAAAAATAGGTCGTTGAGCCTACATACCAACCAACAAACTAAGTGTTGAGGGTCTATTTTACAATTAAAAATATTCACTAAGTAATGGAGTCAGATCCTATTACATTAACTCATCTAATTACACTTAACAATGGAGTATCAGATCCTATTACACTGAAGTCCACCTGATGACTGTAAGATTAACGCTCCCATTCCTAAGGAGCCTACTAAACGGTATAGTGGTTAGCGTGCTAGCTTCTAGACCGAGAGGTTGCGGGTTCGAGTGCCGTGTTAGGCATGGGTGTTTGTAAATGTATGTTGGCTTGTCTAATGACGAATGTTTCGCGCATTATAGCCCTCGTGTTGCTGACGGAGCCAGATAATCTGAAACCAACCAACCAAATCCATTCCTAAGGTGTCGGGTTCGAATCCCGGGTTATGCATGGATGTCCGTTGTGGTTCGGAATCCACGTTAAGCTCTAGGTCCCGGCCTGATTAGCCGTCATTGTGCATAAAAATAGGTCGTTGAGCGTACAAGCCAACCAACCTATTACACTAACTCATACTATTACACTTAACAATGGAGTCATATCCTATTACATTCTTATAACAATCTCACATTAGGTATTTGTAGACTTAACTAGGTGGCTGTCACTAGGAGGACGATGACCAATGATTAGGTATCGGCTCTTATAGTACAACCAAGTCATCCCGGGGCATACAAAAAAAAAAAAAACTCTCAAACCCCATCTACAGGAAAACAAGAAAAGACGTTTAAAATTTTTTCATCCCGAGGTACAAAGGGAGAAGGATTGTTGGGAATGTTAAAGGCTATCGCAGGCATCCACACTCTCGCTTTTTTCCTCTTTTTTTTTTTTAAACATTTCTTCCTCCATCATTTTTCGTCGCTTTCAAAAACCAATTCAAATCGAAAAAAGAGAGCTAGAAAGAATAAAATAAAATAAAAAAAATATCAAAGAGGGGGGTGGGGTGGGGGGGGATTGCAGTCACGCAGCCAAGATATCACCCATTCCCAGAAATTCTTTTCTTATTCTTTCTTCGTCTGTAGACCCACCCTCCCCCGCCCCTCTCTGTCAACTTGCGCTTCTTGTTTTGTTGGGTTCGCCTCCTCTTTCTACAACGCGCATTATAGATCTTTCCTGCCAGAGATGCTTTCTGACGTTCCACCTCCAACTTTATTCTGTTTTCTCCGGGACGCGTTTCTCATCTGGAATTCTAAAACGACAACCTTCCCCCCCCCTACCCCCACAGCCCGATTTCCCCTTTATTCTCGCATGCCCTTTTCCTGGATTCATCTCATCTGGATCGGGACGTCAATCCGGGAGAGAGAAAAAAAAATCCCTGGAAATCCGGGATCACACGTTCTTCTCCTCACGACTGTTCACTCTTAAAATGTGGATGCTCCATATTTGGCAAAAATGGTGTCAGTTCGCGACGAAGTGGTTTCCTTGGTTGCTGGTTGGTTTGTGTTCCCACTTCAATTATACAACGAGAATGAAACCAAAATGAATCACATGAGTAGGGACTTTTTGGCAGATTTGGCGGGTTTCTCCTCACTCAGGCGATAAACAAAAACATATTTATGAGTGCACTGTAAAACCTTATTCTTTGCAACCAAATGCAGAACATATTTCACTATTTTTCTTGTATTCACGTACTTTCCGTCAGACGCATTTCGGCGTTTTCCATTGGAATGAGCTTTTTATCTTCTTCGTTCTCCTTCGTCTATCAGTCACGTGGTTTTTAATTTGGTTACACGAGGTTACTCTAAACATGCAGTCTAGCAACCAACAATTTAACATACAAGACAACTACGTCTTAAAATTAATCCTTTATCTAATAATCTTATTATCCTTTATCACCTGAGTGAGGAGAAACCCGCCAAATCTGCCAAAAAGTCCCTACTCATGTGATTCATTTTGGTTTCATTCTCGTTGTATAATTGAAGTGGGAACGCGTGGTCTATTGATAATAATAAGTCTATGGTTTGTATGCTCAACAACTCTTTTTTGCTTTTGCATAACAATGACTAATCAGATCAGGAACTTACAGTTTGATGTGGATTCCGAAACATTACGAAAATCCAAGCCTAAATCAGGATTATAAGCCGGCATCTTATGGCATGTGAGGGCAGAGCTTCAACCAAGCAGCCATCAGATAGGTGTGGTGTACTTGGAATGAGTTCCAATTAAAAAAATCTGTTGAAATGGATAAAACTGCTTTTGCTCATTTGACAAAATTTATAATTTTTCGTAACAAGCGCTCTCAACTCATGTGGTTGTAATTAGATAACTTTTTTGGTATCTCCAACTGAGTTCAAAATGAGAAATTTCTGTCTAAAGTTTAACAACTTCATGCAGTTCATGCTAACTTTATGGTTAACTTATTAACTTTCTTAATATTTACTTAAAATGAGAAATTGCTGTCTAAAGTTTAACAACTTCATGTAGTTCATGATAACTTATTGGTTAACTTATTAACTTTCTTAATAATACGTAATACGAGAAATTTCTGTCTAAAATTTAACAACTTCATGTAGTTCATGATAACTTATTGGTTAACTTATTAACTTTCTTAATAATACGTAATACGAGAAATTTCTGTCTAAATTTAACAACTTCATGTAGTTCATGATAACTTATTGGTTAACTTATTAACTTTCTTAATAATACGTAATACGAGAAATTTCTGTCTAAAATTTAACAACTTCATGTAGTTCATGATAACTTATTGGTTAACTTATTAACTTTCTTAATATTACTTAAAATGAGAAATTGCTGTCTAAAGTTTAATAACTTCATGTAGTTCATGCTAACTTATTAACTATCTTAATATTTCCAGTGCAGATTCGACCATAAAACTTCACCATTGTGCAGAACAAATTACAGAGAACCACCTGGTAAAATTAACTCAAATTTGTCCAAAAAATACAGATATCAGATCTGTGCTTAGCACGGAAGTATATTATTCCACATGAACTTATAATTTCATAGGTGCCCTGCAACCCATTAAGGGGGTCTAGCACATGAAGAATTTTCAGATTATAAATTTCGAGTTTATTAATATTTACATTCTTCTCTTGATGATTCATTTGTAATTATATCTTATTTCAAACTATTTTTAATTAACTTTTTCAAGTAAACAAAATGTAGGAATTTAATACATGTTTTTAAACATCAAAGCCAAATTTCTCAAAATGCCGTTTTTTTTACTTTCAATTACCCATATGTATACATAGGGTAATGAAAGTATAGTATTCGATAAAATAAAAATAAAAATGATATTTTTTTGCATTTCTCCTCATTTTGGAACATCCTGATTGCAACAAAAAAAGTGATCTAAAAAAAAAAAAAAAAAAAAAAAAAAGTCTGACTGTGTCTAAATGGTCAACATAACTCGCGAACAAAATGACCTACGATGTTCAAATTTGATGTGCGGGTTGGTGATGGCACAGAGACCTACCATTAAGGTTTTCGTCATAATCGCGAATGCACATAAGGTAGCTGTCATTGAAAAAATCATGTTTTTCAGTAATTATTAAAAAACGGCTCTAACGATTTTGTTAAAATTCGCTGTGGTAATGCCTCTTAAGGTATTCTAAACATCCCCACCTCCGAAATTCCCGTAAAAATGCTTTAATGGCTTCAAAAGTTGAAAAATGAATGCCTTTAACACAGAGTTCTCTTTGTTTGAGCATAGCTCATCAACGATCGTGTTTTCTCCTCTCCTCAGTTTCACTTATAAGAAAAGATAATATGAGAATTATCGAAAAGTATATCGCCTAAAACACCACATTGGCGAGCGCGTTTTTTTTTTTTTTTAAAGATCAGTTTAAGAAAAATCGCCAAAAATATCGCCAAACTATCCATTTTCACTAAGTGAATGATGAAAACGTAAATACGGTAGATGACACAAATCCACGTCAGTATTGTAGTGTGTTTGAAAGTTTTGCGATGTTCCACACCCCTAGTTCATATTTGGGGGCATATAGCTTAAAATCTTTTTGACATAGATGCTTGACATTTTTTATACATATTTCTCTTATGTATTTAAGTACTTTAAGATGTTTAATTAATGTTAAGTAGCATATTTAAAAAAAAAAAAAATAATAATTAGTCTCAAATTTTATTTTCTTAAACATATTTTTAGCAAATTATAATTATTTTAGTTTTAAATAAATAACAAAAATCTCGCGTTAAAGTATTCAAAAGTATCCAAATATTATACTGTGAAAGTTACTAAATGAGATGTCCCCAAAGTTGTTGAATTTAAAATGGGCTCCTATGGAGGTGCTGGATCCCCTTAACTTCACCATATGATTGATTGGTCTGGATTTTGCTTGATGTTATAGAACTAAACTATACATAGTTAACACTAAACACATCTTTAGAAAATGAATAATAGGGTACAATACAGACATTTGGTCAAAAAAATTGTGGCGACCAGCACACATGGACCTACCAGCCCTTTATCCGACTGTGCCTTAGCCGACCAAACGGTATAGTGGTTAGCGTGCTGACTTCTAGACCGCGAGGTTGCGGGTTCGAGTCCCGTGTAGGCATGGGTGTTTGTAAATGTATGTTGGTTTGTTAAATGACGAAATGTTTCGGCGCATTATAGCCCTCGTGTTGCTGACGGCGCCAGATAATCTGAATACAACCAACCAACCAACCGACTGTGCCTTATCAGACTGCTGATCAAGTGCAGTTTGTGTTTGTTATGCAAATTCACCTTTGTTAACTGCCACCTATATGACCCGAATTCATTATTTGTTGCTTTGTCTCTTGTAGAGTACTTACCTTGCTTGCTACCTAAATGACTTGATTGTTTGTGTCATTATTTCTTCGATACTTCCCAGGAGGAAGTTTTAACCCTTTGCACTCCAGGCCATTTTAGCGCGGAGGAATCAGCAACTCGAGACATTTTAGGTTCGGCTGGTGTTAATGTATTTGCTTCATAGAAACTAAACACGGTCATTGGCCTTGCATCGAATTTCCGCATCACACCTAATGGTCCTCTCATGGTTTGGTATCAAATCGTGTGGCGCCTGAGAGGCGCCACTAGAGTGCAAAGGGTTAAATCTAGTCATTTTTCTTAAGTTTTTAATATATAGTTGACCTTTCTTAATCTCGTTTACTTGACAGTTCTTTCCTGTCTGAGTACCGTGCTAGATTTTAGACGGCGAGGTTTGCGGTTTCGAGTCCCATGTAAGGCTTGGGTGTTTGTAAATGTATGTTGGCTTGTCAAATGACGAATGTTTCGGCGCATTATTGCCCTCGTGTTGCTGACGGCGCCATATAATCTGAAAACAACGAACCAACATGTCTACGTACCGAACGCACGTTTCATGTACCGAATGATGCCCGGATGATTGTTGCAACTGCTGCTGTCTGTCTAGGGTACAGTTGGTATAGAATGATGTTTTTATTTTAATCATCCGGTGATTAGAACGCCCAGAAATCATCAGTTATTGAAACACCATTAATGGGTGAAGCGCATTGAAATATCTGCTTGAAGGTTGGTTGGTTGTATTCAGATTATCTGGCGCCGTCAGCAACACGAGGGCTATAATGCACCGAAACATTCGTCATTAGACAAGCCAACATACATTTACAAACACCCATGCCTAACACGGGACTCGAACCCGCAACCGCGCGGTCTAGAAGCCAGCACGCTAACCACTATACCGTTTGGTCGGCATCTGCTTGAAGGAAGTTTTTCGAACACTAGTGATCTTCAAAGATGCTGCGAATTGAAGTCGATAATTCTCCAGAATCATTAACAATTTTCGATTCAAATTTATGGAGCATTTAATTTACATAGTTCTAGTCATTTTCTCATTGCAGAATGTTATTTTTTAAAATCTGTTTCAAAATATAACATTTAGCGTAAAGGATAATATGAACAAAAAGCAAAAATTTCTACGTATTACAGAAAGCTTTTACTTCGATAATATTTTTTTTTACTTTTATTAAAACGCGCAACGCGCTAACAACACTATTATTACAGATTTTTCATTGACACAATATTAAAATATATATATATATCAAAAACATATAAATAGTGTCGTAAACATAACATAAAATTTTGAAATAAAAAATTTTCTTTGTATAAAGTTTATTTTTTCATTTTTGGTACTGTACTGTTAATGATTAAGAATCGAAACGGAAAGGTATACCGGGAGGTCTTTCAAAGAATGACGAAAGAAAATTACCTCACATATACATCTCGAATGATAGAAAATCCGTTAAGCAAACTCCCATATAAATAAAATGAACGCGATATTATCTATCTTAATCGCTGCTATATCTCTCTACTGACTTACAAATTAAAGAGCGTTGATAGCTAAGAGAAGGTTCGAATCCGCTACTTGTTTATTCTAGACACGTAATATGTCTCCGAGACATGATTTTGGAGAAGATGGTTTTAGACGAATTTTTGAAATATGTTAACATTACATTTTTTTTTTTCAGGATGCATTTGAAGAAATTAATAATTTGTACAATAAACATATTTAAGGCAATTTTGAAGTATGTTAACATTACATACTTTATTTAAGGATGCATTTGAAGAAATTAATAAATTTGTACAATAAACATACTTAAGGCAATTTTGAAGTATGTTAACATTACATTTTTTTTTTTTTAGGATGCATTTGAAGAAATTAATGAATTTGTACAATAAACATACTTAAGGCAATTTTGAAGTATGTTAACATTACATATTTTTTTTCAGGATGCATTTGAAGAAATTAATAAATTTGTACAATCAACATATTTAAGGCAATTTTGAAGTATGTTAACATTACATACTTTATTTCAGGATGCATTTGAAGAAATTAATAAATTTGTATAATAAATATATTTAATGCAATTTTGAAGTATGTTAACATTACATTTTTTTTTTTTTTTTTTAGGATGCATTTGAAGAAACTAATGAATTTGTACAATAAACATATTTAAGGTAATTTTGAAGTATGTTAACATTACGTATTTTTTTTTTCAGGATACATTTGAAGAAATTAATGAATTTGTACAATAAGCATACTTAAGGCAATTTTGAAGTATGTCAATATTACATATTTTTTTTCAGGATGCATTTGAAGAAATTAATAAATTTGTACAATAAACATTTTTAAGGCAATTTTGAAGTATGTTAACATTGCATATTTTTTTTCAGGATGCATTTGAAGAAATTAATAAATTTGTACAATCAACATATTTAAGGCAATTTTGAAGTATGTTAACATTACATACTTTATTTCAGGATGCATTTGAAGAAATTAATAAATTTGTATAATAAATATATTTAATGCAATTTTGAAGTATGTTAACATTACATTTTTTTTTTTTTTTTTAGGATGCATTTGAAGAAATTAATGAATTTGTACAATAAACATATTTAAGGTAATTTTGAAGTATGTTAACATTACGTATTTTTTTTCAGGATACATTTGAAGAAATTAATGAATTTGTACAATAAACATACTTAAGGCAATTTTGAAGTATGTCAATATTACATATTTTTTTTCAGGATGCATTTGAAGAAATTAATAAATTTGTACAATAAACATTTTTAAGGCAATTTTGAAGTATGTTAACATTGCATATTTTTTTTCAGGATGCATTTGAAGAAATTAATAAATTTGTACAATAAACATATTTAAGGCAATTTTGAAGTATGTTAACATTACATATTTTTTTTCAGGGTGCATTTGAAGAAATTAATAATTTGTACAATAAACATATTTAAGACAATTTTGAAGTATGTTAACATTACATTTTTTTTTCAGGATGCATTTGGAGAAATTAATAAATTTGTACAATAAACATATTTAAGGCAATTTTGAAGTACGTTAACATTACATATTTTTTTCAAGGTGCATTTGGAGAAATTAATAAATTTGTACAATAAACATATTTAAGGCAATTTTGAAGTATGTTAACATTACATATTTTTTTTTCAGGATGCATTTGAAGAAATTAATAAATTTGTACAATAAACAACATATTTAAGGCAATTTTGAAATCGGTAAGCACATTACCTACAAGCCTGGCTCACGATACGGATTTTATCGAGTGCCTACATTTTTCGGGCATTTATTTCATTACTGTAACAGTTTTTCTAACATTTCTTTGTATATACTGCAAGTCCAATTCGAATCTGTAAAAGTTCTGAGCATTTTGATCACAAAATTAGGAAAAAGTTTGCTTATGTAGCTTGCGAACCATTTTGTAAATGTCAGTTTGTCAAAAGCCTGAACAAGTAATTTTTATCTCCGAAAGCCATCATTAACAAGTTTGTTTGTTTAGTTTTCTAATGCAAGCTATCCAAGGGCCCTAACATTGTAACAACAATATCTACAAATAAGCCTCGTAATTTTGAATTCGGTCAGTCAACACTTGAGCTGGTACCTCTCTTTTTCTCTGCATCCTTGACACAGCAACGAGAGGACATTACAGAATCTTCGGATTTAACGTGCAACAGCCATCATTAATTCTACACGCCACAGCGGGCTATATAGTTCACATTATCTATACGAGCCACTAGGGACTTAACAACAGACTTAAAAATGAGTGCTAAGTCCAACACATCCTGATCCCAAAAAAATATTCTCATATTACTGCAAATACAAATTTCAAAACATCTCGCCCCACTCCACATTTTTATAGAATTCAAATACCAGTAGCTCTCTTCTTAGAACTTTGGTTCGATTCCAGATTTGTTTTCTTTAACAACCATGGTGCGGAGGAGAAGTTGAGGAAGGAGGTGTGGGGATGGGGGGAGGTGTAATCTTATTTGCGGTTAAAAGCGGTTCAGGGCGATACGTGTCGCTCATACATAAATTTTATCGGAGATCTGGACGTGATATTTGAGTTCGAACTCGAAATTCACACTTGCTCCGTCTGTATTTCCTAAGGCAGTTGTCGACAAACCGCGAGCCGCTCTTTAGCCCCTTAAGTGCGGACAATTTTCTCAATTAAGAGGGTCCAGCACTCAAAATTTTAAAATCTTTATTTTACTTTTAAGAATATTCTTCTTCTTGAAAAACCTCATATTGGGCTAGATTAAAGGTTCCCTGGAGTACTTGAAATTACCTCACATTGGGCTAGATTAAAGGTTCTCTGGACTACTTGAAATTACCTCACATTGGGCTAGATTAAAGGTTCAATGGACTACTTGAAATTACCTCACATTGGACTAGATTAAAGGTTCAATGGACTACTTGAAATTACCTCACATTGGGCTAGATTAAAGGTTCAATGGACTACTTGAAATTACCTCACATTGGGCTAGATTAAAGGTTCAATGGACTACTTGAAATTACCTCACATTGGGCTAGATTAAAGGTTCAATGGACTACTTGAAATTACCTCACATTGGGCTAGATTAAAGGTTCAATGGACTACTTGAAATTACCTCACATTGGGCTAGATTAAAGGTTCCCTGGACTACTTGAAATTACCTCACATTGGGCAAGATTAAAGGTTCCCTGGACTACTTGAAATTACCTCACATTGGGCTAGATTAAAGGTTTCCTGGACTACTTGAAACACCTCGCATTTGGCTGGTTTGAAGATTCACTTGGCTTCTTGAAACTCCTCACATTGGGCTAGGTTGGAAGCTCTACAGTACACAAACAACACTTTGGGATTTTTAGACACTACAAACGTCTAATAAACATTCAAGTAATTACAATCCCCTTGCGTAACGTCTTTTGAGATGTTAAATAAATTATAGTTTGATGAGAAAATAAAAAAAAAGTATTACTTATTTCAGACATAGAAAATAAGTTTCAAAAATGAAATTTAGTCGTATAGTTAAAATTACTAGGTAAATTGGGATTGGTAATATCCACTGATCTCCAACTGCAACTTCTGGATAGTGCATTCTTGGTTATTAACTTGAAGCCGAAGAAGGCTTAACAATCACCATGGTGATCTATTCTAGCAACTTCCCCCCAAACTAGCTACAATGTGTATGTAACCATAGCAACCTATTTCATAGCATTATGGAGGGGGGAAGTATTCAATTGGCTTCATTTGCTTGCTGAGCAGAAACCGTTTATAGCCTCCTGAGACCCACAACTGTTTGAAACATGATTTAAAGCTAATTTTTATGTATATTATTCTTTTGGGTCTATGTAACGTACTTTTAAAGTTCAGAACTGATCCATGCACTTTAAGTACACTTAGGCAAAAAATGACTATCTCCTTAAACTCGCAAAAATTCTGAAATTTAATTGTTCAGATGTGAAATTTAATCATGAAAGGCTGCAAAACAATTTCGTGAGGGGATTCATAAAAATACATTACAGTTAGTGCACAATTTTTTTGTTCGCGCTGAACATCCAGACATCTGACAACGTGAGGAAAAGGTCTTAGTGTCGATTGCTAACATGTGCTTCGCACCAACTTTTCGTGACGCCTCTACTGGCAGAGGAACTGTTTTTTGCCGTTTCTTTACAGGCTCTACTTGTCACAATCGGTGGAACAATCATCTTCAGAGTTCAAAAGTTCATGCAAAGAAAAATTATCCGCCCAAAACCCGATGTGCATTTAAATGTACGCGGGAATCTCGGGAGGATAAGCTATCCAGAAGTTATAGTTTGAGATCAGTTGTAATATCAAGTTCAAACCAAAATTCAAATGTTTTTTTTTCTATATATTGCACATTATTGAACACTTGAAACAACGAAGTAATAATTAATACATAGAAACTGTTTTTTTTTTTTTTTTAATTTTAACTTTTAGATTTCTCGCCACTTTCAAATTAATACTTGTAATGTACAAAAAAAAATTCAATGGTATAATCCTCGATACTCATTTAATGTAATGTAAAATTTTAATAAATGTTTATGTTTTAGATTACACTTTCAACTGAAACAAAACATTAAACATTTATTTGCTATCATCTATCCCCACAAAACACAAACTCTAATTCCACTCCATAATTACAATATCCATTTCACGCCGAAAAATCAAAAAAGGTTGTTCAATTAATTAATCGAATAAACATAACTATTTCAGAATATCCACACAGTCCCTTTGTGTATCCCAAAATATGACCACCCAGGAGAAAATATCAATTATCTCCCTCCCCCCTCTCATCAAAAATCAATTTCTGCTCGACAATAACACGAAGACACTAGTGCATCCTTTTAAATAGATGTCCCGCACTAGGAATGATAGGAATATGACGAGCGAAAAGTAGAGGACGGTTCTCCTTCCAAACTGCAATCTTTTGAACAATGCGCGCAACTACGGCTTCGAAATTAATTGGGGCGTTCTCCTGAGCTCTGGAAACAAGACACCCCCCCCCTCCCATTCCCCCATAGAACAAACATTCCCTTGGACACAAAGGGCCCACCCTAACAATCACTTCAATGCAGAGCTTCGAACTTATCATCGGATGAGAACATTAGTGACTTAACTGCAAAAATGTCATTTGACATCACTCTATTGTTTAAGTTAACTACCTGATTTTTTCCCCTTGTTAGCTGATACACCATATATGAGGGACTAATTGTCTTAAGGTATTATCTTCTAAGTCTTTCATATCTTGAAGATAATGAATGAATTCAAACGAAATGTGAAAACAAACTTTGTAAATGCTTGAGATTACGTTGTACGATTTACTTGCTACAGATAATTTAAAATTTACGATATAGTAGTTAAGTTGTGTTCCTATTTTACAACTAAAACTTTGGTCTGAAACTAGTATCGTCTAGATTATTACCATTATTTCATTAAACATCTTTAAGATAATGAATGAATCAAAACGAAAGCAGACTTTGTAAATGCATGAGATGACGTTGTAAGAGTTACTTGTTACAGATAATTTAAAATTTGCTGTATAGTAGTTAAGTTGTGCTCCTATTTTAAAGCTAAAACTTTTGTCTGAAACTTGTATCTTCTAGACTATTGACGTTATTTCATAGTTGGTTGTTTTCAGATTATCTGGCGCCGTCAGCAACACGAGGGCTATAATGCACGAAACATTCGTCATTAGACAAGCCAACGTACATTTACAAACACCCATGCCTAACACGGGAAACGAACCCGCAACCTCGCGGGCTAGAAGCTAGCACACTAACCACTGTACCGTTTGGTCGGTCGTTTTTTCATGAATGCGTTAAATAAATAAACTTCTTCCACCACGTAATGCTGTCGAGATTACGTTGTAAGAGTTACTTGCAACACATAATTTAAAATTTATTATTTAGGTTGTTAAGTTCCCATGTTACAGCGAAATTCGAAATGTTCAACAAAAATGTTTGAAACAACTTTGTTAACTTTCTTTTACAAGAAAATATTTGAGTGTAATTAAGTGCAAAATTCATATAACAGTATTCCAAAAAACATTTCCCTAATTGAGTTGAGCCGACCGAACGGTATAGTGGTTGGCGTGCTAGCTTCTGGACCGCGAGGTTGCGGGTTCCGAGTCCTGTGTTTGGCATGGGTGTTTGTAAATGTATGTTGGCTTGTCTAATGACGAATGTTTCGGCGCATTATATCCCTCGTGTTGCTGACGGCGTCAGATAATCTGAATACAACCAACCAACCTAATTGAGTTGAAATTCACTGCATTAGAGCACAAATGAGGCATGCACCTTTGTGGTATAATTTGTAGTTAAGTTTTACTTGCGTTGTCCTCGTTTTTATCTGTATACATATTGAATCAAGATTGAATAACTGAGGTTTCTTGGCTTAACCCTTTGCACTCGAGAGGCGCAGAGTGATTTGAAGTCTGAAATCGAGCGACGCTACTACGACGCTATGGTCTTTTGTAACTCGATCTCCTTATTTAGGATGTGCCATTAGATATTTTTCTCGGAAGTACTTTCGTGGACTAGGCTACGCTGACATTGTAGCCAAATCTTAGCTCAGTTTAGTTAGTCTCAGCGTAGTATTCGCTTGAAACATTCTTGGCAGTAAATATAGTAACTAAAAAGTGTTTGAGCCTTAAAAATATGGAGGAAGATCAGATCAGCTCTAGTTCTGACAGTAACACGCCAGGAGGTAAGCGGGAAATTTCGTATTACTGTGATACGTGTCCTGACAAACCTAGGATGCATCTTGGATATTGTTTTACAAAATATCACACCAAAACTAATTACAGAGTGTAATATTTATCAAAGTGTGTTGTTTTCGACATATAAATGAATAAACTGGCGAAATTTTATTATTTGTATATGTTTGTTTGCTTATAAATGTTTTTAAAGTACTTGTAAAGTGTTTACGGATTTTGGCAGAAATCGTCTCGAGTTGCTGGTTCGAGCAAGCGAAAAAGGCATCGAGTGCAAAGGGTTAATTCAGATGAAGTGATAAAATACCGACTAGGTTGATACCACGCAAAATCTATATCTAAGACTTAGACTTCACAAGTGCAAAAGATGGTTACCTAAAAAATGAAGTTTTTCTACTTGCAATTCAAGAACAAATTTGAGAAACATTTTCATGGGACAATTTGACGCTATCGACTCTCTACCGGTTGAAAGCCGTGGTGATTTTGTGGAAACTATATTGTGCAGAAACATTGTTAGATCGGAAGTCCTGCTGAAGCTCCAAAAATTCAAGGATCAAATACCGGAAAGCTTTCCGGCTGGCTGATATATGACCTGAAGCTATTTGTTACGATCGCCACCATGTGTGCTAACTTTGAAAAAGAGGCTTGAGAGCAAAATTAATGTAGGAGAGCATTCTTTCAAGATAGTTCACAGAGCGCTGATAAGGATTGGGACCACTTGAATTCTAGACGAGAATTATGACAGTTGACCCCTTACAGGAAACATGCCAATAAGTCATAGGTTGATTGGTTGTTTTCAGATTATCTGGCGCCGTCAGCAACACGAGGGCTATTATGCGCCGAAACATTCGTCATTTGACAAGCCAACATACATTTACAGACACCCATGCCTGACACGGGACTCGAATCCGCAACCTTGCGGTTTAGAAGCCAGCACGCTAACCACTACACCGTTTGGTCGGCACTCATTAGTTATTAAAAATGACAAATCCATATCAATTTAATTCAGGTCGTAGTCAAAACTGGATGCTATTCTGTGCCTATAGCAATCAGTTTTTTTAAGAGGAATTCCAAGTAAGGATTATTCCCTATACTCGCTATGTTGCAATCTTCTAGCCCAGTGCGTTTAGAAACTACTTTATACAAAACCTTGAAATTCGGTGAGTAGGTACGAAAATGGCCACTTAATGAAATGACATAAATTGTTTTTATTTAATGTCTATCTATTATAAATGAAAATTAAAATAACAAAATACAAAACCAGGTGGAGCCACTGCATAAGCATTGACGTAAGATTTTAAATATGAAATAAATTATTTAAGACGCTATTTTCGAGTTTTTAATTTATGTAGGTTCAATAAGTAGCCGAATGCAACATGTATTTTTGTACCTACTTATCAAATTTCAGGGTCTTATAGAAAGCAGTTTTTATATGCACTGGGCTGGAAGAATGTAACACAGCGAGTATAGGGAATGATCCTTACTATTTTTATTATTATTATTATTATTATTATTATTATTATTATTATTATTATTATTATTATTATTATTATTATTATTATTATTATTATTATTATTATTATTATTATTATTATTTTATTATTATTATTATTATTATTATTATTATTATTATTATTATTATTATTATTTTTATTTTTATTATTATTATTATTATTATTATTGTAAAAAATAATACAAATATGTTTTAACAAAATGGCATAAAAATTTTGTTTCTACCTTTAGTAGAACTTGAAATATTTCAGTTTTTGTTACATGACAACTGTATCTCAGACATGCTATCTTGAAACTATGAAACTGTTTTTCTCGGTGATTGCTTTTTGTCTCTTTTTTGAGTTTAAATTGATATAACTTAAAAACTACTTGTTATAAATCTATGAAACTTTCCACAATTATTTTTCATACATATTTCTTTAATTTGTCTTCATGAATTATGTTTTTTTATTTTACTTTTTTAAAAAAAAACTTTGGAAGCTTAGCATAATATGGATTTTATACAGTTTTTGCACAAAACATTTTTTTTTTCTTATTACTTTATTGAAAAATAACGAAGACAATTTTTGACATGAATTCTAAGAAGTAGCTTTATGTAAAAATTAAGTTATTTTTTAAAAAAGTTTTTTTGATATATCAAATTTAGAAAACATCAAAATTTTGAAGTTTTTTAACCCTTTGCACTCCAGGCCTTTTTCGCGCGGAGGAATCAGCAACTCGAGACATTTTAGGTTCGGCTGGTGTTTATGGATTTGCTTCATAGAAACTAAACACAGTAGTTGGCCTTGCATCGAATTTCCGCATCACACCTAATGGTCCTCTCGTGGTTTGGCATCCAATCGTGTGGCACCTGAGAGGCGCCACTGGAATGCAAAGGGTTAATTTTTTTAAAAATATTTTTAAAATTTGAAAATTTAAAATAGTTTTTAAAGTTTCAAAGCATCATAGATTACAGCATAAAAAAATTTCAGAAAAAATAATTCTAAAAATAAAGATTTTAGAATTCTGAAGACCCCCTTAAATCGGGCCATCGTTTTCTAACTAGCAACGTTTCAATATGAGAGCAGAAGATCCTCATCTCACTATTGTTCTCAGCAGGCGAGGTTCTTCTTTCCGAGCACATTTCCGAATATCAATTCCCCATTGGCCACTCCGCAAACAAAGTTCGTTGTGCGGATAGCTTTTGTCCTTCGACTGCTGCAGTGGTCACAAGCACGCAGGTTCAGCTCGTCACGACGGCAAATACTTGCACAAGCAGAGGAGATATCTTTTGTTGGTGTTTTCCTGTTGGATTTAGATCCTTTTGCTCAAATATATGCTCCATCCATGTTCACACAATAGAGAGAGAGAGAGAGAGAGAGAGAGGACCATAATCCCAAAAGGTCTGGTTAGTTGTTCTTGGAGGGTGTGTGTTTGTAATCTGTATGAGAAGTAACGCGAAACATTGCCGTGAGTTGGTGATGTAAGAGTTGAATGGGGAGAGGGATGATACACATTCGCCAAATGAAGTTGAAATACTTATGGATTTATTCGTTCCAGGGACCGTGTTTTAAGATTGTATGTACTATTGTGTCGATGTTTATTCGTTGTTGGAGTATATTTCGGGATTGGTGCGTTTTGTTTGTACGGAAAGTATTTTGTCGGAAAAAGATGTGTGTGTGTGATTATTGTATTATGTGGAATGATTTAATCGCGAAATAAATGGAAAAATCAGTTATAAGGGGATTTGGATCGTATTGTTAAAAGGGCTTTTGTCCGTTTTTTTGAAATTATGCACAGTATGAATATATATCACAGAATTGAGAACTGTGACAATCAATTCATTTCAACATTGCGTAATTTAATCATTGTTAATATTTCAAAATAAAAATTAATAAAACTTAAGAAAAAAATGAACAAATGTATAAATTTTGTATATGTTAGAACTAAATATGATTAATTTAGATATTATACGTAATAAATGGTTATTATGTATAATAAGCAGATTATTACACATAATATTATACATAATAACCATTTATTATGTATACTATCCAAATCAATCATATTGTCTATAATGTATATATTGTTAGTGAAAAAAATTAAGTAACTCCAATAATAACATTAATAAAAAAATAAATAAAAAAACTTTAGCAATTTTAAAGGCAGTAAAATTTCAAAACAAAGTGTTGATAAAATAAAGGTTGAAAAAATATCAGGTCTTCCCGTTGCTGCTAATGTCGTAACTTAATTCAATTAGAATTTCCAATTAATTAGACACGTAACTGTGGGGGTCATTTGAATTCCAATATTTGAAAATAGATTTCAAAATATCAGCATGGAAAATGGGAAGATCTGTTGATTTGAAAAAGGTTGCGAGTTCCTATAGTTGCAATTGCCACAACTTATAGTAATAATTAAGAAAAATTAGTATTTAAGTATTATTCGGTCTACCTTTGGCGAGACAAAGGATTCGCCAAACGAATTCCCTTAATCCATGGAAGCGGCTGTCCAGAGGAATACCTTTGTCCATCTCGCAGCTGAAGTATTCAACGTGAAGGGATCGGACGTTGGTCCGAGCCAAGCCAGACCTCCGATATGGACAGTCGGCTCGCCCTTTTTACTGTCATTAGTCGACGAGATAATACGTTGGTTGGTTGGTTGTATTCAGATTATCTGGCGCCGTCAGCAACACGAGGGCTATAATGCGCCGAAACATTCGTCATTAGACAAGCCAACATACATTTACAAACACCCATGCCTTTACACGGGACTCGAACCCGTGACCTCGCGGTCTAGAAGCTAGCACGCTAACCACTATACCGTTTGGTCGGCGAGATAATACATAACTATAATGTTGGTATCATTTAAATTATTACTTTCAATTACCCATATGCATTATACGTAGGGTAATGAAAGCATAGCATTCGGTCAGGAAAAAAATTCGATTTTTATTTTAATTTCTCCGCGTTTTGGAGCACCCTGATTTCAAAAAAGTGATCTAGAAAAAATGTCTTGTCTGTGATCAGCATAGCTCCCGAACAAATCGACCTACGATGTTCAAATTTGGTGTGAGGTTTGGTGATCTACCATGAAGGTTTTCGTCAAAATCACGCATGATGCCATTGAAAAAATCATGTTTTTCAGTAATTGCTAAAAAACGGCTCTAACAATTTTGTACAAAATTGCTGTAGTAATGCCTCTTAAGGTGTTTTAAACATCCCCACCTTCGAAATTCACGTAGAAATGCTTTAATGGCGTCAAAAGTTGAAAAATGAATGCCTTTAACACAGAGTTCTCTTTGTTTGAACATAGCTCATCAACGATCGTGTTTTCTCCTCTCCTCAGTTTCACTTATAAGAATATAAGAAAGGATGATATGAGAATTATCGAAACATATATCGCCTAAAACACCATTTTGGCGAACGTGTTTTTTTTTTTTTTTTTTTTTTTTAAAAGACCCGTATAAGAAAAATCTCCAAAAATATCGCCAAACTGTCAATTTTCACTATGTGAATGATGAAAATATAGGTACGGTAGATGACACAAATCCACGTCAGTTGAAAAACGAATGCCTTCAACACTCTTCCCTTGAGCATATCTCATCAACGACCGTTTTTTCTTCTCCCCTCAGTTTTACTTTTAATAAAGGATAATATAAGGATTATCAAAAAGTACATCGCCAAAATCACAATTTTGGCGATGCTTTCTTTCTTTCTTTAAAAAAAAATAAAAAAAAATAAAAAATAAACCCATACAAGAATTATCGCAAAAAATAATATCGCCATACTGGCCTGTAATTGAAAGTTGTGCGATGCTCCACACCCCTAGTTTTAGAAGCAACAAAAAGAAAAACTTTCATTTTGAGGATTTTGGAACAACAATTTATCCTTCACACATCGTGAATCATCAATAAATTAAGTTTTATCTGTTAAATAAATAGCCCGAAAGTGATTGTGAAAACAATAAGCCAATTTCTAAGAAACATGCTACAAGACACCGTAACGTCTCTCCAAAAGCTCCGAATCTCCTTAAATGCAATTTTTTCACACACAAAACAGCCGACAAAATGCATTCGCTTTCCCAAATACATTATAGTGCAAAGTGAAGTGGTTTTCTTACCATCATTTGACGAACAAAGCGCTTTTAAAGATGCATACACTTCTCCAAATTAGTTTCCATTTCTTTTCCTTCCCTTCCCATGGATATGACATTCTTGGAAATACTACTTGGTGTTGAATGGGAGAGCAAAAAAAAAAAAGAACTTTTCATTTCAATTTCAGTCCTTCTTTTTATCCCCCCCCCCCCTCCCCCTTTCGTCATCATTTCCTAATTTTTCTTATCTCTCTTCCCGTAACCTTTGTTTGTTTTTCATCTTTTTTTAAGTGTTTTTCGGTTAGGCATTTTTTTTATTTAAAAAAAAAATGGCATCACTTCTTGTTTTTTTTCTTCTGTAGAGCTTCCGAACGATGCTGCGGAAAAAAAAAATGGTCTCCCGTGACAAGCTGTAGGGTTGCCGTAAACCAGAAGAAGATGCCGCCGCCTTTGTTTATAGCGAGAGATAATTTTAACATTTTTAACGAAATTTAACGTAGGCGACTTTTTTTAAGTCGAATCTCGATATTTTTAAGAATATTTGTTACAGACTTCTTCTTCGTTTTGGGTTAGTCAGATATGTGGCACCTCTGCTTTAGGGTAGCTTTTTGTACCATGCTCCATACCCAATGTTTCGTAGCTCCATTTATTCGAGTCCCCCACTTTGGCAATAAAGTTTGACAAACCCTTAATGGAACTAAGGTGTAACTCTTGAGTGTTGGTGACTCCTAAAGTTGTAAGTCGAGTGAGGGCAAGAGCATCACATTCATATATAACATGATGTACCGTTTCCTCGTTTTTGTGACATTTCCTACGTATGGGATCTTGTTGAAAAAGTCCCATTGTATGAAGGGGTTTTCTGAAATGGTAGTGCCCTGTGATGAAACCCACAACTGCTTGCATCTTCAGTCTTGGGTATCTAAGAATTGCAGAGGCAATCTTCGGAGATGATCTGATGATAGTACTTTTAGCCCTGTTTTTGTCCAGAAGAACTTCGCCACGTTTTATTCATCACCTGTTTTTCCCATTTATGAAGAACACCTTTTGCACTCTTCAGATTGATGCCACAGAAGGGTTCCGCACCAATTGGATAGTAAGACGATCCCTGTTTTGCAAGTTCATCAGCCTTTTCGTTACCTTCTATACCCTTGTGTTCTGGCACCCATATGCCGACCAAACGGTATAGTGGTTAGCGTGCTACCTTCTAGACCGCGAATTTGCGGGTTCGAGTCCCGTGTGAGGCATGGGTGTTTGTAAATGTATGTTGGCTTGTTAAATGACGAATGTTTCGGGGCATTATAGCCCTCGTGTTGCTGACGGCGCCAAATAATCTGAAAACAACCAACCAACCTATCACCCATATAAGATACAGACTTTTTAAAAACAGTTCATCAATATTTTAAGCACATTGGAATAACTCACACAGAACAATTACTTATGAAGAACAATTACTTATGAGGAACAATTACTTTAACAAGACATCCCGGAACACGAATCCTTTTCACTTCTCACCAAGATAGCTAACTAAGCATTTCTGTCTCTGATCTTAACTACAGCTTCTGGATGGCGCTTGCTTGATTATTGACTTAAAGCCGAAGAAGACTTAAGAATCCCCATAGAGATATATATTAGCTACTTCCTCCCCGAAACTAGTTAGAATGTGTTTGTAACCATGAGCAACATATTAGATGGGGGAAAGTAGTCAATTGGCTTCATCTGCTTGCAGAGCAGAAACCTCTTATAAGCAATTCAGGAATTGTAGATCAGTGATGACCGTACTCAAATTGACCCTCAAATTAAAACTTAAAAAAAAAAGTTACAGTTAAGAGAATTATTAAGATTCCGTATTCCCGAAAATATATGACGTAACACACTTTTTTCTGTTGCCGAAATCGCTTTTTGTCGCACAACAAATATCACTCGTAATTACCAAGTCAATTACTTAATGATATGTGATTGGGCGATGATTGAAGAACTCTTTACATAAAGAAACCATTTTTGCATAGAATTTTATGCCTTCACTTATTAAAGCATAACCTAATGAGTTATGACTAAGATAATTGCAGATTGAATTTTCTAAACGAAAGCAGAATAACTGTACTAACTACTGTGTAACTGTAACCTCTATACAAGCACTAGGAATGATTTTGATTAGACTGTATAATAGTGTTGCGTTGTACGGGTTCGAAAGATTTGACGCCACAGCAGATGAAAACTTGCAGAAATTTATTCCAAAATAACTCTTCACAGTTCTCTTACAGCTCCAGAACTTCTCGTTCTAGTAGACCCAATACAGCTCTTTTCACCTCAACAGAGCACAAAACAGCAGTTAAAAACTTGACAAACAACTGCTAAATCGCCGCAAAAGACAATGCAAAACAGTTCGCTTCAGAATGCTCAGTATCTCAAGTCAGGAATACAGCTCTCACAATGAACGTTGAGAGACAACTAACTCAGTGATTCAAAATCAACTAACTGCCTGACTCACTCACGGCCGGGTTTATATATAGGGGAGGCTGCGAATCTTCACGAACCTTCCAGAGATAGACATTTGGAGAACTTTCCAGACAGTAGTCGAAAAATCCTATACATGTACATACATGGGATACATGTACCGAAAATGTCGCCAAATGGTTGCCAAGTTTGGCGACATTTGGCGTTTTCTCGCCAAATTTGGCGACAAAAATTAGCCTCCAAAACCATCGCCAACTTGGCTCTATCTCGCCAATTTGGCGAGATTCCCATTACCATAATGTTAAATGCCCTGCCCCTTGAAACTCGCTTCCCAGGGTTACCTCTGTAAAACCCGTTATCAAGCGATAACACCCCTATTGCCGGGAAACAAACCATTGCATTGCCTTATGCGAAATGTACAGAAATTTATCTATTTACAAAATTAACACTACGAAATATTTACAAATATACAAAAATTCGTAACAATAGATTCTATTTTCTTTTGTTTAAACTCACTCTTAATATTTTTTTTTATAACAACATGGAAAAAATTAAACCTTTCTTAATCAAAAATCATGGAAAAAACAACACTTAGTCGTGAAAGGAAAAAGTTCTTTCTCTCACGCCTCGTGCTCGAATATTATCTCTCTATATATAAAACTGGAGTTGTCTGTACGTCTGAACCTTATACAAATCCACAGTTTTGCACCTAGAGAAACGAAATTTTGGTACATAGGAGCTTTAGTACATGGAGATTGTAGAGTACAACTTTTAAATTCGATTAAAAGTTGCTTTCATTAAAATTTATTGTTATGGAAAAAAAAATACTTGGAATAACAAGGATATTTTTTTATTACATCAGACTAAAACCAAAAGTTATTTTAATATGTCAACCTTATTTTTCTGATTATTTTTATGTATTACAATCGTCTGTACAATAAGAAATTCGAATATTTATGTAATATTTCAATGCATTTACTGTCAGTCGATATCGTACACAACGTCTGCGCATGTGCGATTTTAAAGCATTATATATTTATGCATCGTTTTGTTTTTCTAAGTTCTATTACATCAGACTAAAACCAAAAGTTATTTTAATATGTCAACCTTATTTTTCTGATTATTTTTATGTATTACAATCGTCTGTACAATAAGAAATTCGAATATTTATGTAATATTTCAATGCATTTACTGTCAGTCGATATCGTACACAACGTCTGTGCATGTGCGATTTTAAAGCATTATATATTTATGCATCGTTTTGTTTTTCTAAGTTCTATTACATCAGACTAAAACCAAAAGTTATTTTATAATGTCAACCTTATTTTTCTGATTATTTTTATGTTTTACAATCGTCTGTACAATAAGAAATTCGAATATTTATGTAATATTTCAATGCATTTACTGTCAGTCGATATCGTACACAACGTCTGTGCATGTGCGATTTTAAAGCATTATATATTTATGCATCGTTTTGTTTTTCTAAGTTCTATTACATCAGACTAAAACCAAAAGTTATTTTAATATGTCAACCTTATTTTTCTGATTATTTTTATGTTTTACAATCGTCTGTACAATAAGAAATTCGAATATTTATGTAATATTTCAATGCATTTACTGTCAGTCGATATCGTACACAACGTCTGGGCATGTGCGGTTTTAAAGCATTATATATTTACTAGGGGGCTTCGACCCCTGCTCGCTAACGCTCGCCAACCCCCAAACGCCTCGCTACGCTCGGATTGAGCGGCTTTGCCGCTCGAATTTGTGTTTAAAACATCTTGCTGCGCTCGAATAGGTTTGCCAGCCATAGAAAATGTAACCAAATTTTTATAAATTTAATGTAAGGCCTAATAGAGAAAACACCCAAATTGCAGTTTTATAATAGAAAGTTAAATATACTATTCACCAACATTCTGACTTAAAACTTCATTAGCTATGCCCTTACATTGAAGTCCCAATATCTTTTATTTATTCTGATAAGTCGCCCCGTTAGAGAACGACGTCCAACGCGAGGCATTTTCTGGATAGAAATACTTCAAAATAATAATTACTCTAATACAAAAATGCTTCAGAAAAACAGAAAAAATCAATTTTGAAACGAAGAGTTTAAAAAGAGCTTTAAAATTAGCAACGGATTTGTTGTTTACATACGTAAGGATGTTGCCATTCATATATTCAAAATCATTGAGGCTTTGTAGTAGCTTAATGATGAAAAATATTGAAATTTAACTAATTAATAAAGTGTTAATAAATTATTGTGGCATGTTTTGGCAAATCTACAGCTTATTTCCTTTAAAATGACACCTTGATCATTGAAATTGGTTGAGCAGTTTAGGCGGACGGACTAACCCCAAAAAACGTATTGCCTATTAAATATATAGATGCATCGTTTAGTTTTTCTAAGTTTTAAATTCATCCTGTTTTTGTTTACATTTTGCGTTGTCGTCAAAGATGTTTTGTACTCAGCCGGTATTAGAATTTTGATTTTATTTAACGAGTATTAATAATATTTAAGCAAAATAAATTCGTTAAATTCCTTTGTATTTTATTAGCAAATATCTTATGCATTACAGTTATCATATATATCTAACATCTAAAAGTTCGTTTACCAACATAATTTACCACTATACGTTCGTGCCGTTATGGGATGTTTTCAGCCAAATTTTGGTCAACTTAGTACATCTTTCACATCTTTTTTCCACGATGTGTCCATTACAAGATCAAATGTGAAACACTATACTTATATATTTAAGTGTGTTCTGTGACACCGAGTTGACCAATATTGGTACTATTACGTTATATCCATGCCACTTGGCGATAATTTTTCAGTTGGCGAACAATTTGGCAGGTAATTCTATAGTTTCGATGCCTGTTAATTTTTCTCTTAATACCGATTTTGCTTTATTTTCAAACAAAAATTAAGAACTTGGTATAATATATTTTCTTGGTTAATTTTAAAACAGAGGCTTACAGCTGCACTGTATACACCTGGCATATTTTGTTGAGTATGTTTATCGGTGTTTTGTACATGTTAAAAAAATTTACAAAATTTTAAATGGCCAAATTTTTCTGACTGGATTAATTTAAATTATGAATCTAACGTCATTTGATGAGAGTGAGTCAAAATATAGATGGAATCTAGCATAGCAACGGATTATTTAGACTGAATTTGATTTCATCACTTGCGGCCTCAATCGCAGATTTGGCGAAGATTATTGAAATTCACTGAAAACTTTCAAATCATTTCGACATTTGCTAATAAGGCGGCAAATAGAAGAACGAATATAAATGCTAAGTATAAAGCATCTGCCTTTAGAAAGCAAGGAAATCGCCGCTGCAAAAACAGCATAGACTGGAAAATGACCGAGCGCGCTAGTACAAAATGAAAGAAAACATGCATTTGCTAAAGTAGATTGGAAGCTGATCACCAACAGCAATTAATCTGAAGAAATTCCGAGTCTATGTAACACAGAACTGAAAGATGTCCTTCAACTGGTCCCCAGCAGCGCGGGGCCACACAGCTGGTATAGTCATAATTGAAATAACATATTGTTGCGTTGTATGGGTTCGAAAGATTTGACGTCAAAGCAGATCAAAACTTGCAGAAATTTATTCCAAAATAACTCTTCACAGTTATCTTACAGCTCCAGAACTTCTCGTTCTAGTAGACACAATACAGCTCTTTTTCACCTCAATAGAGCACAAAACAGCAGTTTAAAAACTTGACAACAACTGCTAAATCGCCGCAAAAGACAATGCAATACAGTTCGCTCAGTATCTCCAGTCAACTAAGTCAGTGACTCAAAATCCAAGAACTACTCAAGTCAGAAATACAGCTCTCACAATGAACGTTGAGAGACAACTAACTACTAACCAACTCAGGCCGCGCTTATATAGGAGTGGTGAATATACGTGAACCTTCCAGAGATAGACATTTGGAGAACTTTCCAGATTGTAGTCGAAAAGTCCTATATACATGTACATGGGATACATGTACCTATACATGTACCGAAAATGTCGCCAAATGGTCGCCAAGTTTGGCGACATTTGGCGATTTCTTGCCAAATTGGCGAGATTCCCATTACCATAATGTTAAATGCCCTGCCCCTTGAAACTCGCTTCCCAGAGTTACCTCTGTAAAACCCGTTATCAAGCATTGAGAGGCTCATTGCAGGGAAACAGACTAAGACGAACTATTGCACTGCCTTATGCAAAATGTACATAAATCTTCTTATTTACAAAATTAACACTACGAAATATTTACGAATATGCAAAAATTCGTAACAATATTTTTAGAAGAAATTATTTGACTGGAACTGACAACATTAATAAATATATGTATTATAAATATCCTTTTTGCACGTCATTACAAAAAATATTGTATGCAACACGTGGTAGAATAATGTCCCAACAAGTTGCATAAATAACTATTTCCATTGTATTTTGTTTTTCACCAGAACTAGTCAATGTTTTTTACTGTTTCAAATTATCTTGAATTATATTTTGACTACTAGCAGTTCAAAGATGCCTGATGTCAAATCATTCCCATTTCGAATAAGAGAAGAGCAAAAAAAACAAACCTCTCATCTATAAGCAGCATTGCCAGACTTAGTATTTTTAATACCACGCTGTGCTTTTGCTTATACCAATATTTTGGCATAGTACCTGTCTTAGTATTTTTGAAGTGCAGAAATTCTTAGTTTTTGAAGTAGGTAAAATCATTATTAAATAGTCTATGACCGAAATGAATTGTGAAAAACTGCCTACATAAGAATCTCAAATCCAACATTTGGTAATCTGCCCTATACTGCCACAATAAATTAAAAAACACTACATTAAAAAAAATAAAAATGCATAGACACTTTCTGCCGACCAAACGGTATAGTGGTTAGCATGCTAGCTTCTAGACTATGAGGTTGCGGGTTCGAGTCCCGTGTTAGGCATGGGTGTTTGTAAATGTATGTTGGCTTGTCTAATGACGAATGTTTCGGTGCATTATAGCCCTCGTGTTGCTGACGGCGCAAGAAAACCTGAAAACAACCAACCATAGGCACTTTCTGATTAGTCCGTAGAAAATAATTTTTTATTTCATCGAATGGTTCGAATGCAAATAGTCAATACAAACCTATACAACAATAATAATAATAAAAAAAAAATGTAATTTCAATAAACGAACGCAAAACATTAAAATGTGCATTTAATTTTTTTTTTTTTTTTTTTTTTTTTTTTGTATTAAAGACTTTTTAACTTATGTGATGGTGGTATTAGCTCTAGAATGTGAACGAAACAATCTATCTCAACCCCTGTCATGTCTACTCATTTATACGCAGAGTCTGTTGAACACCAAGGCTGGAAATCTACTCCTCTCGTACCTTATCGCATGCTTGGAGCCCTTGATCTGCCTTTGGGAGAGAATTTTAAAAATGAGACCAATCTACGATAATGACTTGTAACCTTTAATAACATCTCGTGGGAGAGTAAAAAAAAAAAAAATGGAGATGTGCCCATCAATGAAAGGGTCACGGGAAGAGAAGACAAATAAATCTATTTAATGGGGGAACTGTCCTATCCACTTAGACTCCCACCAGAAAACACAAAAAGCGCTCCTTTAATGAATTGAAGAAACTTAATTAACACCCCCTTCGAATAAATCGCCAAAGAACAACGCTCACCAGCTAGCCCTTGGCACCTTAAATCTTCGGAGATAGAGCCGGGTACCCTTAGAGGAAGGAGAGAAAAAAAGTGCCACGGCATTAAAAAACACTGTTAAAAAACGACGCCTTTCTCCTAGGATATAAAAGACCTAGGTGAAAGACAAAAAAAAAAAGAAAAAAAGAAGAAGAAAAAAATAAAGAAGAGCTAATTTATTTTTCGTTGCCACTTTAATTTAAAAACAGCCTTTTTTTGCAAACTGCTCAAAGCACGGGGACATTCTTATATTATTATTATTATTTTTTTTTTTCTTTAAAGAGACTTTTCTTCATGTCTGTCTCGAATTTTTTTTTTTTTGTAGAAGTCTTATCTCGCTTTGCAGAGGAGGTTTTATTCGTGGGATATATAGTTTTTTTTCTTTCTATATCCCCCTCTCCCCACACTTTCTTGAAGGAGGCGAAAATTGTATTTTCTAATACGCTAATGGCCATTAATGGATTGGAAACGGATTCGATGGAAGAGCGAGGCGACGACGTTTTAATTAATCCTAATTAGTTGGTCGCGCTTGGAGTTGGGGGGGGGGGGTAGTGTGGGGTGTGATCGCTTTCTAGGAGTGAGAGTGGTTTTTTTTCCAGGGAGAATAACGCAGAATACGAGTTTTTAATGAGAAACAGGGGCGAGAATTAACGACGAACAAAGCTGCTCTCGTGTCGAAATTTAAAAAAAAAAAAAAAAAAAAAAAAAAAAAATTAAGTAAAGATCTATTGTTAATGGAGAATAAAGAGTTATCATGGATGTTTTTTTTTTGTTTTTTTTTCCTCCTTGACACTCACGAAAGAAATAGTTTAGCTTGATTCAAAGGAGAAGAAAAAAAGGCACCAAGAGCATTTTTTAAAAATAATTTCTGACTAAGTATATATTTTTCTTTTGAATATATAAACAATTATGATATTTATCCTTGACTTTAATTTTTATATCAGGCATAATTAAGGTTTTTATTATTCAATATTAACCTAGCATTTATCGTTTATCTCTCCATTACTTACTTTTAGGACAGTTCTCAAAAATCAAAAACTTTTCGTGTTTGAAACATCGGAACATCGTCACAACTGGATAGACTGCTTAACGCTGGGAAAATAAAGCCATTGCCAGATGCAATTGGTTGGATAAAAAATACGGATTGCTGAGGATTGAAAATAAAATGTTGAGTTGTAGTAGAAATGTCAATAGTAGAACTTAATTAGTAATAATGTGCCACAAAATACATACTCTAACACTTTACAAGGTTTTTCGCATTCCCATCCAACTATAAAGGTGAACTGTGATTGGTTAATCATCCCACCAGTTTCGCAATCTCCGGCGCGTTTTTCTCTTTGCATTGACAATGGAGCAGTCTATCCAGTTGTTTATCTATATCGATGGTTTGAAATCACGCTGAAATTATTAAACCATCATTTCTTTGTTCTTTAGTTTAAGTTAATCAAAGGAAATTATTTCAAATTTGTGATGTGAAATCTCCTAATGTGTGGTGTAAAGAAAAAATATACAAATTAATAAAAGTTATAGAAATTGATGCTTACGTATTAGTCCACCGACCTTCTTATCATAACAAAAAAAAATTCCGATTGCTGAATTTCATTCTTCATGCAAAAATGACAAAATATATGTAGTCATTTATTGAGTGCTTGGGCATGACGTCTTACCCACTCGAAAGGTCTGTAAAGTCACGTGACGAAAATTTTATTGGCGTTCGTCAACTTGAACTATGGGACTGGTGGTCGAATACGTAATTCTTCGAATTTAATTATATTTAAGAAACTATAATTTAAATTTAAGAAACTTTAAAATATATTCTCAACAACACAGGTAAGAGATTTTTTATAACATTTTAGATGCACTTTCTAAAAACACACTAAGATCAACGTACTGTACCACAGTCTATGATGCATTAAACATTTAATGAGCAATAATTTTGCACTTAAAAAAAAATAAAAAATATTTAATTCAAATTTTCTAAATATGTTGGCAACAGGAAAGAAACTCAACGATTGACGAATATATTGTCCCCAATAAAAAAAATTCGCCAACGGTCGACAAGGGCAACACATGGTCCATATTTCGCCAAACAAATTAAAGAACATCAATTTAAAATTTTAGAAACATAGTATCAGAAAAATTTATATAAAAGTCAAAGATGAAATATTTTTTGGGATGAAAGCATTCCACAAAAAATGACTCGCGTTCTGTCCATCGATATAGATAAACAACTTGATAGACTGCTCCATTGTCAATGAAAAGAGGAAAAAACGCCCCGGGGATTGCGAAGCTGGTGGGAAGATAAACCAATCACAGTTCACTTTAATAGTTGGATGGGAATGCGAAAAACCTTGTAAAGTGTTAGAGTATATATTTGTTTGCACATTACTACTAGATAATGTCTACTAGGGACATTTCTGCTGTGTACAATCCAAAATTTTGTTTCCATCCTCGGCAATCCGTATTTTTTATCCCATCAATTGCATCTGGCAACGGCTTCGTTTTCCTAGCGTTAAGCAGTCAATCCAGTTGTTTATCTATATCGATGGCTCTGTCAGACCGCATACAGCAGTTGTTAAAGGTTAATGGGAACTTTTTCGTTAAACGGGTACCAGTTGTCGCCAAACCTAAATGTTTACATGCTTATATGAAGCATAAATGAATCACCAAATCTAAATATTTACGGTTTGTTATAGCAATACTATAATGGTTTGCTATAGGCATTATAAATTATTTGACAATTATTATTTTGAATGAGATATCGCTTCAATTTGGCAATTTTTATCTGGTACTCGTTTAATGGAAGACTAGGGGGCTTCGCCCCCTGCTCGCTAACGCTCGCCAACCCCCAAACGCCTCGCTGCGCTCGGCCGCTCGAATTTGTGGTTAAAACATCTTGCTGCGCTCGAATAGGTTTGCCAGCCATAAAAAATGTAACCAAATTTTTATAAATTTAATGTAAGGCCTAATAGAGAAAGCACCCAAATTGCAAGTTTCATAATAGAAAGTTAAATATACTATCCGCCAACATTCTGACTTAAAACTTCATTAGCTATGCCCTTACATTGAAGTCCCAATATCTTTTATTTATTCTGATAAAAAACATCGCGAGCTACACTCACCAACCCCTGAATGCCTCGCTTGGGTTGGGATACAAACGCCTCACTACGCTTGGAAAATTCAAGTTTACATAAACAGAATAGTAAAATTTTAATTAAAGAATAATACTCGTTCTATTATTAGACGTATTACGCCGAGAGTGATTGTTTCGTTCACGTCGCCCCGTTAGAGAACGACGTCCAACGCGAGGCATTTTCTGGATAGAAATACTTCAAAATAATAATTACTCTAATACAAAAATGCTTCAAAAAACAGAAAAAATCAACTTTGAAACGAAGAGTTTAAAAAGAGCTTTAAAATTAGCAACGGGTTTGTTGTTTACATACGTAAGGATGTTGCCATTCATATATTCAAAATCATTGAGGCTTTGCAGTAGCTTAATGATGAAAAATATTGAAATTTAACTAATTAATAAAGCGTTAATAAATTATTTTGGCACGTTTTGGCAAATCTACAGCTTATTTCCTTTAAAATGACACCTTGATCATTGAAATTGGTTGAGCAGTTTAGGCGGATGGACTAACCCAAAAAAACGTATTGCCTATTAAATATATAGATTACCGTTTATTGAAATATGTTGACAGGGTTACATAAAATGAGTCACAGGGTAAAAAGTTAACACTAAGTGCAGGTACTTCTTACCACCTTCACAATAACTCCTTAACCCTTTCACTCCCAGTGATGCCAATTGGAATCACAACATTTACAATTTTTTTTCTCCTCACCTAATACTCCCAGTGAATTCGAATCAACATTTTTACAATCATCAAACTATTCTCTGCTCAAATATATTTTTCTTTTTCACCAATATATGGCTGCACGGGTTCTGTTGCTGAATGAAATGAGGCTTTTTTTATGTTTTCTCAATTCCGAAAAAGATGCCGAAATTAATTTCATTTTTTAAGTAATTTAAATTAAATAACTCTTTTAAATATGTTCGTATTATTTTCTTTAATATTTAAAAATTGTATATTAACCATTTTTAAAGAATAAATATTTTAAAATTTTAACATTTGCAACGATTGAAAAGTGATAATTACATTTGGCATCAGTGGGAGTTAAGTACAACTTAACACCTTTTCCAGGCTATATTATTTATTTTTGATTAGAACTGTTATTACAACGTTATTGCTATTTTTTTCTAGTAGTATTCACTACTTTAAGATATACACCGCGTTGCATAATGATAGAACCACCATGTATTTTTCGCCTAGCATACAGTAATTGGAATAAATGATTGAAATAAATATTTTTATTGAAAATATACAAAATAAGAATGACAATAACAAAGTAAAAACATTACTCATGTTTATATTTTCATGTAATAAAATAAAAAATAAAAATTTTAGGTTGCAAAATGATAGTACCACCCCTACTTTTTAGTGGAATAATCGATCCCAGAGAAGCATGCGCAGTTGGGTTTCAACAAACAGGTATATAAAAGCTTCGTTTGATCAACTAACGTAACCTTACTTGCATTTATTGTGAGCACGCATAGTTTATTGATTTGAAAAGGTGTCACTAAGTATGGGTAGGAAAAATCCGTTATCTGATTTTGAAAAAGGACAAATTTTATGCTTTGAACCAAGCAGGATTGTCTTCTCGGAATATAGCAAGACATAATGGGCGTTCACCACACGTGGTTAATAATTTTCTACATCTTGGATCCAAATATGGGACAAAGAAATCCACTGGAAGACCTCAAAAGCTAACAAAGCGGCAAGAAAGGTTAGTTGTAAAGAAGTTAAAAGCTGGTGAAACATTGAACAGACTATCATAAGACCCCACCATCGAAGTTCACAAGTCAACTTTATCCAGAATAGCTCAGCAGAACGAACATCTTGAGTACACGAAAATGAAAACGCAACCGAGACTTACAGATCTTCACAAACGAAAAAGGATGCAATGGACTAAAGAACACATGACTTGGAAAGAACAGTGGACTCAAGTAGTGTTCAGCGACGAAAAAAAATTCAATCTAGATGGTCCTGACGGGTGGGCATTCTATTGGAGGGATCTCCGAAATGAGCCACACATTTTTTCTAAGAAACAGTGTGGGGGAGGATCGTTAATGGTTTAGGCTAGATTTGGCAATGCTGGGCGGACTAACATTGCCTTCCCTACTGGTCGAATGAGAGCAATAGACTATCAAGACCTGCTGGAAGAAAATGTGTTGCCTTTTGGAGAAGAAATTGGAGGTCCATTTTGGAAGTTCCAACAGGACAATGCTAGCATTCATGTTGCAAACTCGTCTTGGGAATGGTTCCTGGACAACGGAGTGCAGGTTATCGAATGGCCTGCATGTTCTCCTGACATAAACCCCATGGAAAACGTCTGGGGTATTCTAAGCAGGGCCGTATACGCCAACGGCAAGCAGTATTCAACGGTTCAAGAATTGAAAGACTCCATTATTACAGAATGGGAAAATCTGAATGCAGATATACTCAAACGCTTAGTCGAAAGCATGCCTAATCGAATTTTTGAACTTATAACCAAAAAGGGTGCTCTTACAAAGTATTAACTGAAAGTGGTTCTATCATTTTGCAACCTAAAATTTGTATTTTTTATTTTATTACATGAAAATATAAACATGAGTAATGTTTTTACTTTGTTATTGTCATTCTTATTTTGTATATTTTCAATAAAAATATTTATTTCAATCATTTATTCCAATTACTGTATGCTAGGCGGAAAATACATGGTGGTTCTATCATTATGCAACGCAGTGTATTTACAACTAAATAGAAGATTTCAAATTTCATTTGATTTATTTAGAAATGCCGAAGCGAAATAGCTTTAGACTTGTCCTATACTTAATGCCCAATGATGCCATTTGGAATCATTTTTAATTTTAATTAAAAAATTAAACACAAAAAAATTGCTTTTAACCATGTTATTCTGGATACCAAATGAGTATATTTTATAAATTTCAGATTTTTAAAATGAAAAATAAATAATTGGGACTGAAAGGGTTAAGGTATACATATACGTTGGGAATCGCAAAAATTGACCCATACAGGCATTTTTGTTTTTTCATTCTAAAATGTTCTACAATTCATTATCTTTAAAATGATACCAATAACTTTCTTATAGTTAAAATACTTTTTTAATTACATGCAATTTCGTAAAGGTTGACGTCTAAAACATATTGGAAAAAAGAAATTGTCGAAAACTTTGAACTCAATTTCTGAAGAACTGCTTTTCATTGTTGAGTGAATGTACTCCAACGGTGATATCTTAAGAGTTAATTAACTGATTTTTAAAATTTAAACTGTATAATTTAGATAACAATTCAGATCACGGGCTGTTTACAAAATTTTGGTAAAAAATAGATTTTTTTATGTGGGCACCGATAGCCCAGACGGTAGAGTATCGAGCTCGTAAACGGAGGGTTGCGGGTTCTGTCCTCGGTCCGCTAAATATCGGTGTGTACCTAATGGGGGCTGGTGCACATTAAATCTGTCGTGGCCTCAATGTCCTCTCGTTGGTGTGGTGGGGTTGGAGAGAGGGGTTTACACTAGAAGATTTCGATCTCGTATTCTTCTAGATGCTCAAAATTACGAGACGTATTTGGCTGTGTTAAGCACTTTATAAGTGGCAGAAATAGACAGTCGGTGGTTTCAAAACAAAACAATTTTTTTTTATGTATTTTAGAATATTTTTATTTTTGGAAATTTTTTATTTTTTCTAGTACTTTTCATGTTAAATGTTAAAATTTAAAAAATATTTAAGTTATACATTATATTTTGTTTGGGCCCGTGTATCAATACCTTGTCTTTAATTTCCAGTAAAATATTTGTTTCAAAATTAATTAGGTAATATTTTATCATCGTTGAAATGAAGCCTTAAAATAGCCTGTTTTAAAATTCATTTAATTAAATAAATATTTTATTTTTTTACTTTTTGTTACTGCAAATACATTAAATTTTTTGCTCTTGTAATTCTCACAAAAATTTGACACGCTGGCATAAGAATTTAAAAAAAAATTGTCCAACGTATATGTATACCTTAATTATGTACACTAACATAAAATATATGTATCATGGACTAACATAAAATATACTTCAAAACATTTCCTATTACATTTTAAACCTGATATCTTCCATTGGCCATTATTCAAATTCGAAGTCACTCTTATTTTGACGTGTTTTTAAAACGCATCCCGTAAAAAACAAATCAATATAGTTTTTCATTGTTTCCAATACAAAGCACCTTACTCCAAATCCCTTATTTCTTTTTTTTTAATTCAGACACAAATTCAAATCAAAGCCTTGGAATCTTGTAAAACCATTAAGATTATCCACAAAAATAGCAATTCGCGAATACATTTTCATGCACTTATCTTGGATTTTATGCCCAATAACTTCACAAAGAGCGTTACTTATTCCTGTTCAGCATACTCGTCAGATTATATATATATATATAAAAAAAAAATCTCATCGATTGGATAATCGATGAATTACCAATGATTTCAAATTCGGAGTCACCCTTTTATTGTTGCCTTTCGACAACGCTTCCGAAAAGATCAATCAATCCGACCATTTCTTACGCAAAACATTCCCTAAATCCTTTTTTTTTTCTTCTTCTTTTAATGCCGATATAAATTCCAAGTAGAGTCTTAGAGCATGTTCTTTAGAACCATTAAGGATCTTCAAACAGAAACCGATAAGAGATTTTAGAGGCATTTGTCGAACCGAAGATTGTTTCGACTATCGATCTTGTCTTAAAAACTTCATTTTGGTCTTGGGTAAGAAAACTTCATTTCCATCCTACCTTCGTAGCGAAATTCGATTGGTGAGCTAAGTGAATTATCGTTAATGCGACTGAGTATTTTTTTTTTCCCCCCCTTTGGTTTTTTCCCTATCCCCTTAAGTAGTTATAGGTAGTTTTTTTGTTGTTGTTGTTTTTGTTACCCCCACTATTCTTTCGATTTCTTTTAAGATGCTGAAAGAACATGCCTTCATTCTATTAAGTACAAGCGAAAAGCCTCGATCAATAACTTATTATCCGACGGGGAAGAATAAGTAATTTTCAGAGTAAAAAAAAAAAAATTCCGGAGGTTGTTGTTTTTTTATGTTTTTTTTTTGATAGATGGCGTGATGGTTGGTCTGTTTTGTGTTGCTTGTTTCCCGATGGCTTCGACGAGCATCGTTTTTTTCCCCCTCGTCGAAAGGTGGGCGTTTTGACATGGATACGACGAGTCGGGAATCACTTCCGATGCGTGATTCTGCTTCGATTTGTAATCCATTAAAGCGGAGACGGGTGAAGCCACATGTAAGAACTGATTGCGAAATGAACGGAAACGCTTCGTTGGAGACGACACACTTTTGGGGGTGTATAATTTGTGTCTCTGGGATATAAGAGGACTATGAATTAGATTAGTCAACTTACATCCCAAAGAGACAAATTCCCAGAGACACACCTAGAGAAGGGTGAAGCCACATGTAAGACCTTATTGTGAAATGAACAGAAACGCTTCGTTGGAGACGACACTTTTGGGGGGGTATAATTTGTATCTCTGGGATATAAGAGGACTATGAATTAGATTAGTCAACTTACATCCCAAAGAGACAAATTCCCAGAGACACACCTAGAGACGGGTGAAGCCACATGTAAGACCTTATTGTGAAATGAACAGAAGCGCTTCGTTGGAGACGACACACTTTTGGGGGGGGGGGGTATAATTTGTGTCTCTGGGATATAAGAGGACTATGAATTAGATTAGTGAACTTACATCCCAAAGAGACAAATTCCCAGAGACACACCTAGAGACGGGTGAAGCCACATGTAAGACCTTATTGTGAAATGAACAGAAACGCTTCGTTGGAGACGACACACTTTTGGGGGGGGGGGGTATAATTTGTGTCTCTGGGATATAAGAGGACTATGAATTAGATTAGTCAACTTACATCCCAAAGAGACAAATTCCCAGAGACACACCTAGAGACGGGTGAAGCCACATGTAAGACCTTATTGTGAAATGAACGGAAACGCTTAGTTGGAGACGACACACTTTTGGGGGTGTATAATTTGTGTCTCTGGGATATAAGAGGACTATGAATTAGATTAGTCAACTTACATCCCAAAGAGACAAATTCCCAGAGACACACCTAGAGACGGGTGAAGCCACATGTAAGACCTTATTGTGAAATGAACAGAAACGCTTCGTTGGAGACGACACACTTTTTTGGGGGGGGAGGTATAATTTGTGTCTCTGGGATATAAGAGGACTATGAATTAGATTAGTGAACTTACATCCCAAAGAGACAAATTCCCAGAGACACACCTAGAGACGGGTGAAGCCACATGTAAGACCTTATTGTGAAATGAACAGAAACGCTTCGTTGGAGACGACACACTTTTGGGGGGGGGGGGGTATAATTTGTGTCTCTGGGATATAAGAGGACTATGAATTAGATTAGTCAACTTACATCCCAAAGAGACAAATTCCCAGAGACACACCTACAGACGGGTGAAGCCACATGTAAGACCTTATTGTGAAATGAACAGAAACGCTTCGTTGGAGACGACACACTTTTGGGGGGGGGGTATAATTTGTGTCTCTGGGATATAAGAGGACTATGAATTAGATTAGTGAACTTACATCCCAAAGAGACAAATTCCCAGAGACACACCTAGAGACGGGTGAAGCCACATGTAAGACCTTATTGTGAAATGAACAGAAACGCTTCGTTGGAGACGACACACTTTTGGGGGGGGGGGTATAATTTGTGTCTCTGGGATATAAGAGGACTATGAATTAGATTAGTCAACTTACATCCCAAAGAGACAAATTCCCAGAGACACACCTAGAGACGGGTGAAGCCACATGTAAGACCTTATTGTGAAATGAACGGAAACGCTTCGTTGGAGACGACACTTTTGGGGGGGTATAATTTGTGTCTCTGGGATATAAGAGGACTATGAATTAGATTAGTCAACTTACATCCCAAAGAGACAAATTCCCAGAGACACACCTAGAGACGGGTGAAGCCACATGTAAGACCTTATTGTGAAATGAACGGAAACGTTTCGTTGGAGACGACACACTTTTGGGGGGGTATAATTTGTGTCTCTGGGATATAAGAGGACTATGAATTAGATTAGTCAACTTACATCCCAAAGAGACAAATTCCCAGAGACACACCTAGAGACGGGTGAAGCCACATGTAAGACCTTATTGTGAAATGAACGGAAACGCTTCGTTGGAGACGACACACTTTTGGGGGTGTATAATTTGTGTCTCTGGGATATAAGAGGACTATGAATTAGATTAGTCAACTTACATCCCAAAGAGACAAATTCCCAGAGACACACCTAGAGACGGGTGAAGCCACATGTAAGACCTTATTGTGAAATGAACAGAAACGCTTCGTTGGAGACGACACACTTTTGGGGGGGGGGGGGGTATAATTTGTGTCTCTGGGATATAAGAGGACTATGAATTAGATTAGTCAACTTACATCCCAAAGAGACAAATTCCCAGAGACACACCCAGAGACGGGTGAAGCCACATGTAAGACCTTATTGTGAAATGAACAGAAACGCTTCGTTGGAGACGACACATTTTTGGGGGTGTATAATTTGTGTCTCAGGGATATAAGTGGACTAAGAATTAGATTAGTCCACTTACATCCCAAAGAGACAAATTCCCAGAGACACACCCAGAGACGGGTGAAGCCACTTACATCCATCACTAAGAATTAGATTTCAGTTAATACACAGCAAATTGAAATGTCTTAAAATAAGACACAAAAGTATCTTAAACAAGTGGCACTGTTTTAAGACGAAATATGGTGTCTTAATCTTTAAGACACATGAAGTGTCTTAAAATGGGGTATTTTCAGACATTTGGAGTGTCTGAATTGGGGATATTTTCAGACAGTTGATGTGTCTGAATAGGTTGTTTATGGTACTTTTCAGATGTTGGACAAATTTTTACACAAACAATTAAAATTTTTACACAAACCAATTCAAATTTAATATTAAAAAGTTTTATTTAAAAAAAAGTAAAAATTACTGTATTACTACCATGTTGCTCATAACTTTTTGTTGACTATGTTACACTTTCCTGGTAAATGTAAGCATGAGATTGTAAAACAACAACTATTAATATATCCAAGTAAGAGATAGTAACAGGGACTTATTGTAAAATATATGCATTGGTATTGTAGACATTGTATTAGGGCTGAATCTCAAATAGAAAAGTTTTGGCTTCTAAGATTGTATCATAGTTTTCAGTTGCTTTTTTTATTTCAACTTCAAGGACAAATAACAAGCATAATGTAAGCATGCACCTGGTTTATAGTACTATGCGTTGCACTGGCAAGTCTAAAAATGCTTGGGATACATTATGTGGCAATATAAATATATGTTAATGATGGATGAAGCAGTTGTAATCTAATTATTCCTCATTTGGGAATTTTACCTGGCTATAACATTCCCCTATAATAACACTACATAACAGCAGTGATTATAACACTATGACGCTTCAATTATTGTCGAATAGCTGAAGCAGATATAAGGCATTTAAAAAATACCTCAAAAGATGCATAAAAATAAACGACTAAAACAGAAGACATTAGAAGTATGTAAAGACATACTTCAAAATATAGAGGTGGAGCATATTAAATTTGAAAAGTATATAAGTTCCGGCACAATTTTTTTTGTGTTTCTGAAAAAGTTGGTTTCCCAAATTTTGGTATGCTCTTATTCCTGTAATTTTGAGGATAGAACCTTTTTACAACAGTTTTCCCTGTCACTGCGACACTTTGTTAATCGGTTAAAATGCGTTATAATCCCCCTCTCCTTTTTTTAGTGATTTTGTATCAAATATGATAACCTGGTGCCTATATGGTTCCATTACAACTTGGCACCCATTTTGGCGAAACTTAAGTTCAATTCAGTGGAAGTGTCAATACAACTTGGCGGCATTTTACAAAGTCACCAAAGTGGGGGGCGTACAACGCATTTCAACCCGTTAATCGCTGAGAAGACTAGAGAGGGCATTTAAAAAACTTAAAAAAATTTAATATAAAAAAAAGGCATTGGAAGTATTTGTAAAGATGGCTGCTTCAAAATACAGAGGTAGAGCACATTTAATTTGAAAAACATGCAAGTTATTAAAATTTCTATAGTTTTCTCGAGTTTTCTCAAAACATTGATTTTTCATTTTATGCTTCGTTTAAAAAACAATTAAAGATGTAGAATTGAAAATTTTCACGTCAATTACATAACATATAAAGTACATACAAAACAAAAATATTATTAAAATCTATGCAATTCAATTTTTAATTAGATTACTTAAAAAAATGCAAATTTTCATACGTTCAACAAATTAACGCATAAAAAAACTTATTTTAATTATTTTGTTAAATCTGATATTTAATGCAGTATATAGACATTTCTTAGAAATAAAACTAAAATAAAGTTTTTTTGCATTATAAGATTTTTTATGAGCTACCACAATTCAACTCACTACGGAAAATTTTATTTAACCGAGTTTTATATAAGTGATTATAAGTAAATTATTAGCCTATTATTATGAGCTTTTTTGCTAAAATATTATTTTAAAATGTTTGAACAACATATGTAGAAAAAAATTCTTCATTTTGACAAATATTAAATGTTTCCCAAATTATTTTGTAGCGTTGATTTTCATAATTTTATTGCTGCCATCGAGAACCAAGAATAAATGTTATTCAGATTATACCAAATCGCATGCCAAATATATTCCCATTAGTACTTGTAATATGCAACAAAACCAATAAAAATATAACTGAATGTAAAAACAGAAAACTTAGTATTCTGTGGGTGTCATTTAGAAATACTAGATCAATTAAAATGTATTATAATAAAAATACTGGAAATAAGTGTATTATTGAATAACACTTACTGTAACACTGTACCCCATTTTTCACTAATTCATTGACCTATTAAATATAAAGCCAATCTAAATAGTTCAAAAAGGGGTTCGCATTAGTTTCATATAAGGCAACTTGCTTCATCTCAAGAAATGCTCCATGTCGATTTCATAAAGGAAAGCTTCCAAAAGAATTCTTAAGCTCAGTAAAACAAAAGCACAAGATTAAAGGATATTATCATTTAAGATAAAATAGGAAAGTATTTTTTTTTTTTTTTTTGGAATTACCGACTGTCTATTTCTGCCACTTAAAAAGAAGGAAAGCAACCATTTTAGAATAGTTTACAACCATTTTGTTTGTAATTGAACCCAATACGAACGCCGACACCGAGACGAGAAACGAAATATACAAACATTAGTACGTTAAAATGTAGCAAGAATTCTTTACACAGCGCATGCGCCAAATGCTCTATCCCTTATCTCATTGGTTAAAGACGCATTTTGAAGTTTCGCTATATAGTCGTACATTTCAGACGTTTTATTACTTCCTGTCTTAAAATCCAAATGCCTTATTTTGACCATTCCTTTGAGTGTTTAAGTCGCTTTTGGTGATAAATTCTTAAAATACAAATAAAAAAATCTTAAAATACAAATAAAATTCTTAAAATAAAAATAAATTATTTTGCATATTGCAATCACGTTTATTTATTCCATTGTTTATTTACAGTGTTTCCTTCGCCTGAAATCGTATAATTGAATCGGAAAAAATACCCCATCATGAATTCCTGATGAAAACGTCGACGACGCCAAACATGATGTCTTAAATCGTGTTTGGTATCTTAGACGTTAGTTGTCTTATTATGTTAGGTGTCTGAATCCCAAAATGTCTTAATATGGTGTTTTCTGTCTACATTTAAGACACCAAGTGTGTCTAAATGTGATTTCAGAAAGAATCAGACACGTGTTATGTCTGAAATGGATTAATGCTACGCCAATTAAGTCACTTAATGTGTCTGAATGAATTTTTCAGACATTTTGTGTCTAAATTTAAGACACCAGCATTTACAGTGTACAAGCTTTTCTAAGAAACATGACAAATTAATCTAAATTAAAAGTGAAAAATAAAATAACTGACCTCAGTAAACAAATCTAAGTTAAAATCAACTGATTAAGTTATCTGCGTTAAAACCACACGACAACATTAGTAGTTATTGACATTACAGCAGAGAAAGAAATAATAAATGGAAGAACAACAGGAAAACTATAAAAGGCATATTTGTTGATTATAGTAACTTTGTCTATGGGGGGGGGGGGGGAGAGTTCTACAATCAACCGCCAAAATACGAGCATTTTTCTGTGTATGGAAAAAGCCTAAATGATATATGTTACCACAAAATTTTCGTTTCAACAAGGGTTGAAAGTCAAGAACAGTAAAGGTACATTAAGAAAGAAAGGCAAACTGAAAAATGATAGAATTTCAATTCGAATCAATATAACTTGTAGAAATTCGAACTTACCGCTTTTATAAATGACCATACTGAATACGTGTCCTAAGAAAAAATAAACCTAAATATCATTCGATTACCCACCATGAGTTCGAATTTCTACAAGTTATATAAATTCGAATTGAAATTTTATTATGTTTCAGTTTGCCTTTCTTTCTTATTGTACCCTTGAAAGTTTTTGACATTCAAATCTTGTTCTAACGAGAATTTTATTGTAACATATGTCATTTAGGCTTTTGCCATGAACATACACAGAAAAATTATCATATTTTGGCGTTGATTATAGTAATCACCTTCTGACGAAGTTACTATAATCGACAAATATGCCCTTTCCTGTTGTTCTTCTATTTCTTATTTATTTCTTTGCTGTAACTTTTCAAAAGGGCTGCGTAGCCCAGTCGGGAGAGTATCGTTCTCGCAACTAGAAGGTTGCGAGCCCTGAGGTTGCGAGTTCGGGCCTGGGACCGACTAAAGACCGCCTTGTTCGCTAATGGTGACTGGAGCACGTTAAATCAGTCATGGTCGCAAAGTCCTCCAAGTTCCCATACAAATCAATACCTCTGGGGGTGGCAAAGCCAAGTCTTCTGGGGGAAGCTTCTGCTTGGTATTGCCTCTAAATTAAGAAGTTCCACATACGGTCGGTAGTGCTGCTATCTACCGGATAGCTACCGAAAGAGTAAGAAATGAACTCTTCGGCGGCAATAGGTAGACTTGTGCACTCCCTCTTGCGAGTGTGCGCTTACATCCTGTGCAGTACTGCCCAATACCGATCTGTACGGGATATGGGGTTGGTACAAAATGCTTAAGCAGAGGTGCCTTAGTCCCCATAGTCCTTGATAAGAAGAAGAAGAAGAAAAAGAACTTTTCAAAGAAAGTATCAACTCACATATCCGGCATCCCTTGAAGATTTTTTTTTGTTGGTGACCGAAATTCTAATAAAAATATCGCCAGACTGAAGCCTTAACTAAAATGATTTAAAATATCAAACTAGGGGTGAAGAACATTGCACAACTTTCAATTACACTTTAATACTAGTAATCGCATTTAAATATTTAAATTTGGCGTGGATTGACGTTATGTACCTTTTTCATATTTTCATTCATTAAAAAATCAGTCACTTTGGCGACACTTCCGGCGATGATTCCTACAACAAAAAAATTTCAGAATGGTGAATTCGGCTTTATACTTTTCGATAGTTATTACGCCGACCAAACGGTATAGGGGTTAGCGTGCTAGCTTCTAGACCACCAGGTTGCGAGTTCCGAGTCCCGTGTTAGGCATGAGTGTTTGTAAATGTATGTTAACTTGTCTAATGACGAATGTTTCGGCGCATTATAGCCCTCGTGTTGCTGACGGCGCCAGATAATCTGAATACAACCAACAATCGATAGTTATTACATTATCCTATATTGTAAGTGAATCAGAAACAGAGAAGAAAAAGTCTATGTGGGCGACACTCAAGGAAAGAGAACTCTGTGTAAAAGACGTTCGTGTTTCAATTTTTTTGCGGCTTCCATATTATTTTCATGGAAATTTCGGAGATGGGGATGTACCTTAAGAAGCATTGTCCCTTCGATTTTAATCAAAATCGTTTGAGCCATTGGTAGCAATTACTGAAAAACATGATTTTTTCCACAGCAACTCCCCTACACGTATGCGCAATTTTGACGAAAATTTAATGATAGGTCACATGGAAACATTAACCCGTATGCAAAAGTTGAGCATCGTAGGTCAATCCGTTTGGGAGTTATGCTGACCACTGAATCACGGATACACAAACACACAGATACAAATTTTTTTCTTAACTACTTTTTGGAAGTCAGGATATTCCAAAAACATAGGAAAATGCAAAATTAATGTGTTTTTTTTTTTTATTTTTTTTTTTGACCGACTACTATGCTAACATTTGGGTAATTAAAAGTAAAAAATATCTCAGATAGTTCACATTTTGTAAATTATGAAAATGCTGTAATTTTTTAAAATAATAAAATCCTTATTTATTATTGATAAAAATAATTATTATTTTAAATAATAAAAAGTTTGTTATAGTAAAAATAAAATGTGATAAAATAAAATGTATAAATAATAATAGGAATTTTGTAAATATTAAACAGGACTACTATTAGGTAAATATTACAGGGAAACTATTATTAGATTTATTTGGAAATCGTAAAAAAGAAAATGTAAAAATAAGAATTCTGCATATGACCTCTCACAGGTCAGGTGCTATATGACGTCACGACGACTATTTTGGATTGTTATTGCTCGCATTTTAAAATATTATGTTACAATTTTTCGCATTCGAATGAAGTGTATATTTAGAATATGCAAATTGATGCCAATATTTTGACAATTAAAATGATTAGTACAATTTTTACAATAACACGAGTAATTTCGAACAAGAATGATTAAAAAAAATCGTACCTCTAAATCGACCCCTTAAAGTGGGTAAATCGAGATCGGAATGCCTTTCTTTTTCCATGATTGTCTTTGTTGACATTTGTACCAATTTTCAGAGTTTCGACCATATGGGAAGTAGTACATTCGAATATCCCTCGTTTAGAACGTTTAACCCCTTTACCACCTCTTAAAGTGGGTTCATCGGGAACGGAATAGCTTAATATTTCTATGTTTGTTTTTGCTGACATTTGCACCAATTTTCAGAGTTGTGACCATATGGGAAGTGGGACATTCAAATATCCCCCATTCGTAATGTTTAACCCCTTTTCGACCCCTTAAAGTGGGTTAATCAGGATCGGAATAGCTTACTTTTCCATCTTTACTATTGTTAATATTTGTACCAGTTTTCAGAGTTGTGACCGAATGGGAAGTGGAATATTCGAATGTCCCTCATTTGGAACGTTTAACTCCTTTTCGACCTTTAAAGTGGGGTGATCGAGATCGAAATAGCTTACTTTTTCTATGTTTACCATTGTTGATATTTGTACCAATTTCCAGAGTTGTACATGTGGGAATTGTGAAAATTAGTGATGAGTGAGTCAGTGAATGAATGAGTGAGTGAGGGCTTTGCCTTAGATATAGAGAGAAGGCAAATATGATTATTTTCTCCAAATTTCACAATTTCTAATTTATACTGGTATCTTAAAAAACAGGAAGTCATCGATTAAACACTTAAAAAAAAAATTCCTTATCATATACTCAGTACCTCAACTCTCACGGGGAGAGTTGATCATAAATCTGACATCCTAACCCCCCCTAACTCCGCACGTATGCATATTCATTGAACATTTCTCCTAAGCAGAATGGCAACAAGGAAAAGAAGCCGATCAAAGAGGGCCATTAGCCCACGATACAACACTCGGAGAAAAGGCGCGAAACAAGCAAACGGGCAAAACTCATTAAAATCGACAAATGCAACGAAAATGATTTTCAGTTAGTTGTTCCTGCTTTTCTCTTGATGATAGGGGGACGAAAAAAAAAATAAAGCCGCCCCGAGCACAGGCTGTTTTTTGCGCCGGGGCGGCAGATAGGGGCGCGTTATATCGGGGCTCGTTTCGCTCTTCCATCTCGGATTCCTTTTGAAGAAGGCTTTTTTGCCTTCTTAACTCGTGTGTGAAATTTAATTTGATCCGGATGTGAAGACTTTTCGTTCGTTGATGTCAGGGATTTGAATGTAAAATGCGTTGTGGGTGTTCGTAGTTTGCTGCTGATTTCCACTGAGTGTCGTTGATGTTTGGATTGATGCTTGCTAGCTTAAATAATGCTTTGTACTTTCTCTGATATGTATTGACCATCGATATAAATAAACAACTGGACAGACTGCTTAACGCTGGGAAAATGAAGCCGTTGACAGATGCCGTTGGTGGGATAAAAAATACGGATTGCCGAGGATTGAAAATAAAATTTTGGGTTTTTCACAGCAGAAATGTCAATAGTAGACCTTAATTAGTAATAATGTGCAAAAAAATGTATACTCTAGCATTTTACAAGGTTTTTCGCATTTCCATCCAACTATAAAAGTGAACTGTGATTGGTTAATCTTCCCACCAGCTTCGCAATCCCCGGCGCGTTTTTCTCTTTGCATTGACAATGGAGCAGTCTATCCAGTTGTTTATCTATATCGATGGTATTGACTGGTAGCACGAGACTCTCATTAATTTAATTTGTTACTCGAAATTCAAAGATAAAAGCTGTAGATCAAAAGTGCAAAGATAGTTAATCTTTTCACTTGAGTGATTATGATGGCGCCGTTTTAAAATAAAGTCCCTTAAAAAAAAATTTAATCAAAACTGAATAAATCATTTCTTATCAACATTATCTTCAATAATACATCATTTTTATTCAAAAAAATATGTTAATATATTTCACACGTTCAATTTCATGCTGTTCTATGGTATTACAAAAAAAAAAAAAAAAAAAAAAAAAAAAAATCATTGTTGTGGAATCTTTTAATTACACTATTGGGCACAACATTTAATTTTGACAAGGATCGGCGTAAATTACCAATGTCGTTTTCCTGTTTTCATTAATTTAAATTTACTCTTTTAAAAGGTAAGCCATACTCAAGAGATATTGTTGCGTGGACGGGTTCGAAAGATTTGAAGCCAAAGCAGATCAAAACTTGCAGAAATTTATTCCAATATAATTCTTCACAGATTCTCTTACAGCTCCAGAACTTCGCGTTCTAGTAGACACAATACAGCTCTTTTCACAACAATAGAGCAAAAAACAGCAGTTAAAAACTTGACAACAACTGCTAAATCGCCGCAAAAGACAATGCAATACAGTTCGCTTTAGAACTACTCGGAATGCTCACTGAGACTCAGTAATTCCAGTCAACTAATGGACTCAGCTAACAACTCACTCCATCAACCGCTCTCCTGAGCTTTTATAGGGAGGTGAACATTCTTGAAATTTCTATAGGTAGATATTTGGAGAACTTTCCAGATCGTAGTCGAAAAGTCCTATACATGTACATGGGGACCGAAAATGTCGCCAAATTTGGCGACAAAAATTAGTCGCCAAAACCGTCGCCAACTTGGCTTTATCTCGCCAATTTGGCGAGATTGCCATTACCATAATGTTAAATGCCCTGCTCCTTGTAAAACTCGCTTCCCAGCTTTACCTCTGTAAAACTCGTTATCAAGCATCAAGAGACTCATTGCAGGGAAACAAACTAACGACGAACTATTGCACTGCCTTATGCGAAATGTACATAAATTTTACTATTTACAAAATTAACACTACGAAATATTTACAAATATACAAAAATTCGTAACAATATAAAGTCATACACAAAAAGATAAAACATCTACCCCAAAAAAACATGAGAAAATGTCGAGTTCGTAATTCCTGAGGAATGTTCATGACTCCACGCACTGATTGACAGATTTGTACAATACTTTAAGTCTATTAAGAGCAAGTTAATCTGAATATTGGTGGTCCTATTGAAACAAGACAAGTCGATTTAGAATAGAGGTAATGCTGCAGGAAATTGGCATTTAAAAAGGTTGGATTGCAACAAATACTGACTTCTTTCAACTGGAAACCCCCCTCGGAAAATGGGGCAAGTCTTGTTGCCGTGGAAACAAATAACGATAGACAACCTGACGAGAGCTATTCTTGTGATACACACATTGTAGTTATAGTTACAGTGAACATATCGAAAATATCATAAACCGATTATTTTAGCCACCATTTCAATAATACTACATTTTTTATTTATTTTTTCAAGTTTTTTTGTTACTATAATGTTATATTACCTTTTAAGGTACTATTATTTTCCTGTAAGTAGTTGTGACAAGTCGTTCTTTTGTTTCTTTTCTTTTTTTAGTAATATTTTTTACTTTCAATTACTCATATGTATACATAGGACAATGAAAGTATAGTATTCGGTCAAAAAAAAAAAAAAATACATTTCTCCACGTTTTGAAACATCCTTATTTCAAAAGAGTTATATAGAAAAAATAACTATCTGTGTGTCTGCGGTCAGCATAACTGTCAAACACATTAACCTAGGATGTTCATATTTGGTGTGTGGGTGAGTGGTGACCATTCGGCCTACCATTGAGGTTTTCTTCAATATCGCACATACGTATCTGCCATTGAAAAATTCATGTTTTGCTGTAATTCCTAAAAAAAGACTAACAATGTTGTCCAAATTCTATGTGATAATGCCTCTTAAGGTTTTCTAAACATACCCACCTCCGAAATTCCCGTAAAAATGCTTTAAAGGGGTAAAAATTGAAAAACGAATGCCTTTAATACAGAGTTCTTTTTCCCTGAACATACCTCATCAACGATCGTTTTTCTAATCTCCTCAGTTTCACTTATAAGAAAGGATAATACGAGATTTATCGAAAAGTATATCGCCAAAATCCTCATTTTGACGGAGATTTTTTCCTTTCTTTTTTTTTTTCTTCCTTTTTTTTTAAAAAACCATACAAAAATTATCGCAAAAAATAGCGCCAAACTGGCCATTTTTGCTAAATGAAGGATGAAAATATAAAAATGGGTAAATGACACAAATCCACGTCAGTGTTATAGTGTAATTGAAAGTGTGCGATGTTCCACACCCCTAGTTTGTAATCAGGTTTGTTTGTCGGAACCATAATACAAGCAGGGAAGGGTTGGCGGCACGCGATCTAGTATGGAGGTTTCGCGATCGTTCTGCTTGTTCTGATTACAAAACCGTTTGCACTTGATATTTCGTGAAACTTCGCCAGTTAGTATAAAAATGACCCCACCGTTGCGAAATAAATTAGATTTCGACCGTAGTTTTGGAAAAGAGCTAAGCGATTCCTTACTTTTACGGGAATAATCATTGTACATGTGAAGTTGCTTGCACTGAAGTTGTTTTCGCTGTTGTTTTTAGAAGTTTTGTGAGTCTTTGAACGACGAGAACAAATGTTAGCTTTTATTTTGTAAACGCCGTGTCGTCATTTGTTCTGAGAAAATCCATAATAATATTCCATGTTGTCCGAATACTGCAAACACAAAATACGTTCCGCCGACCAAACGGTATAGTGGTTAGCATGCTAGCTTCTAGCCCGCGAGGTTGCGGGTTCGAGTCCCGTGTTTGGCATGGGTGTTTGTAAATGTACTTTGGCTTGTCTAATGACGAATGTTTCGGCGCATTATAGCCCTCATGTTGCTGATGGCGCCAGATAATCTGAATACAACCAACAACAAAAGACGTTCTCAGACTGCAACTTGCCGACCAAACGGTGTAGTGGTTAGCGTGCTAGCTTCTAAACCACGAGGTTACGGGTTCCGAGTCCCGTGTTAGGCATGGGTGCTTGTAAATGTACGTTGGCTTGTCTAATGACGAATGTTTCGGCGCATTATAGCCCTCGTGTTGCTGACGGCGCCAGATAATCTGAATACAACCAACAACAAAAGACGTTCTCAGACTGCAACTTGCCGACCAAACGGTGTAGTGGTTAGCGTGCTAGCTTCTAAACCACGAGGTTACGGGTTCCGAGTCCCGTGTTAGGCATGGGTGCTTGTAAATGTACGTTGGCTTGTCTAATGACGAATGTTTCGGCGCATTATAGCCCTCGTGTTGCTGACGGCGCCAGATAATCTGAATACAACCAACAACAAAAGACGTTCTCAGACTGCAACTTGCCGACCAAACGGTGTAGTGGTTAGCGTGCTAGCTTCTAGACCACGAGGTTACGGGTTCCGAGTCCCGTGTTAGGCATGGGTGCTTGTAAATGTACGTTGGCTTGTCTAATGACGAATGTTTCGGCGCATTATAGCCCTCGTGTTGCTGACGGCGCCAGATAATCTGAATACAACCAACAACAAAAGACGTTCTCAGACTGCAACTTGCCGACCAAACGGTGTAGTGGTTAGCGTGCTAGCTTCTAGACCACGAGGTTACGGGTTCCGAGTCCCGTGTTAGGCATGGGTGCTTGTAAATGTACGTTGGCTTGTCTAATGACGAATGTTTCGGCGCATTATAGCCCTCGTGTTGCTGACGGCGCCAGATAATCTGAATACAACCAACAACAAAAGACGTTCTCAGACTGCAACTTGCCGACCAAACGGTGTAGTGGTTAGCGTGCTAGCTTCTAGACCACGAGGTTACGGGTTCCGAGTCCCGTGTTAGGCATGGGTGCTTGTAAATGTACGTTGGCTTGTCTAATGACGAATGTTTCGGCGCATTATAGCCCTCGTGTTGCTGACGGCGCCAGATAATCTGAATACAACCAACAACAAAAGACGTTCTCAGACTGCAACTTGCCGACCAAACGGTGTAGTGGTTAGCGTGCTAGCTTCTAAACCACGAGGTTACGGGTTCCGAGTCCCGTGTTAGGCATGGGTGCTTGTAAATGTACGTTGGCTTGTCTAATGACGAATGTTTCGGCGCATTATAGCCCTCGTGTTGCTGACGGCGCCAGATAATCTGAATACAACCAACAACAAAAGACGTTCTCAGACTGCAACTTGCCGACCAAACGGTGTAGTGGTTAGCGTGCTAGCTTCTAAACCACGAGGTTACGGGTTCCGAGTCCCGTGTTAGGCATGGGTGCTTGTAAATGTACGTTGGCTTGTCTAATGACGAATGTTTCGGGGCATTATAGCCCTCGTGTTGCTGACGGCGCCAGATAATCTGAATACAACCAACAACAAAAGACGTTCTCAGACTGCAACTTGCCGACCAAACGGTATAGTGGTTAGCGTGCTAGCTTCTAGACCACGAGGTTACGGGTTCCGAGTCCCGTGTTAGGCATGGGTGCTTGTAAATGTACGTTGGCTTGTCTAATGACGAATGTTTCGGCGCATTATAGCCCTCGTGTTGCTGACGGCGCCAGATAATCTGAATACAACCAACAACAAAAGACGTTCTCAGACTGCAACTTGCCGACCAAACGGTATAGTGGTTAGCGTGCTAGCTTCTAGACCACGAGGTTACGGGTTCCGAGTCCCGTGTTAGGCATGGGTGCTTGTAAATGTACGTTGGCTTGTCTAATGACGAGTGTTTCGGCTCATTATAGCCCTCGTATTGCTGACGGAGCCTGATAATCTGAATACAACCAACCAACTCAGACTGCAACTTCTTGCTAGCGTTTATTTGAATTATAGTCCGCCCCCTCTAAAAAAAAAAAATCCATTCCAAACACAAAAAGACATAAAAATCCGCCTTAAACTCAGAGAAAGAAAAAAAAAAAAAAAAACAGAGAGAAGTGTCCAAGATTTTTGAATTGGAACTAAACTCGTAATGAGTTCCGTGATGAATGGCTAACGAGCGACCCTTAAACACGCGCACCTTCCATATCTCATAATTGGCACTGATCTTTTTCGCACTGATCTTTTACACGCTCCCCCGCACTGATCCGCGCGATATTTTTGCATCTGTACGTTTGCTGCCGCGTTTCCCATTTTTCCAGAGGTACTCCAGCGAACGTGCATTTTGATAGGGGCGTCTCTCTCTCTCTCTCTCTTTAATCATCGGTTAAGAAAATATTCTTAATAAGACGCCCCGGCTTCCAAGATTGTCTCGTTAGCCCAGTCCCTCCGAGCGTGATTCGGATATTTTTTTTATTTATTTATTTATTCAAATCAAATTTCGCAACCTCTCACGTTTTTGTCTTGGCTGCAGTTGCTTTTTTTTTCTTGTTGTTTAGCTTTGTATAAGGCGTTTCGATTTTTTTTTTCTTTTCTTTTTTTTTATAAAACAGAGGAACTGTGAAATACAGGAGTGCAGCCAATGGTGAAACGATAATAATGGATAAAGAAATGATAAAAATAGGGGGGTTTTTTTTGGGGGGGGGGGGATGAAAAAAGAAGTGTACTAATCTTTTTTTTTATGGGGGGTGGGGATGTGTTTGATGAAATAAATGATAACAATCGGCGATAACGAGGTCTTTCTTGAAAAATTACATCTGAATTAAAGGCCTGACTTGTCTATGGCCCGTAGGAGTTGATTTCTTAGTTGTTGTTTTTTTTACTAGGAAAAAGAAAAATCGATAAATTGAAAACTATGGTTGTGGAACATCGCACCATTTTCAATTACACTTAATACTGGCCACTGCATTTAAATTTGTTGAGGATAGATGTAGGTAACCGGCTTAATTTTCATATTTCCCTTAAGTAAAAAAAATCGCAAGTTTGGCGAAAATTATTGCGCTGGGGTAGGGGGGGGGGGGGGAAACCACCACAAAATCAACGAAGTTAGTGGTAATTTTTTTTTTTAAATAAATAAATATTACGTTATCCTTCCTTGTAAGTGAAACAGTCGTTGATGAGCGATAATCAAATGAACCGAGCCGACCAAATGGTATAGTGGTTAGCGTGCTAGCTTCTAGACCACGAGGTTGCGGGTTCGCGTCCCGTGTTAGGCATGGGTGTTTGCAAATGTATCTTGGCTTGTCTAATGACGAATGTTTCGGCGCATTATAGCCCTCGTGTTGCTGACGGCGCCAGATAATCTGAAAACAACCAACCAAATGAACCGAGCTTTGTGTTAAAAACATTATTTTCTCAACTTCACACGCACCTTATCGATAAAGTGCGTGCTTATTAAAGTCATTAGAGTTGTTTTTTTAGCAATTTCTGAAAAAACAAAATATTTCAAATGCAACTACCTAGTGCGCATGCACAATTTTGACCAAAACTATTAATGACTAGTCCCATGGTCGCTATTGAACTGTGTACAGAAGTTTAAACGTAGAAGGTCAATCCGTTCGAGAGTTATGCTGATCCCAGACACACAGACATACATTTTTTTTTTTTTTTTTTAAACCATTTTTCAAAACGCAGAATGTTCCAAAAAGTGTAGAATGCGAATATATATATATATATTTTTTTTTTTTTTTTAACCATTTTTCCAAACGCAAAATGTTCCAAAAAGTGTAGAATGCGATTTTTTTTTTTTTTTTTTTTTTTTTTAAAACTATTTTTCCAAACGCAGAATGTTCCAAAAAGTGTAGAATGCGAATCTTTTTTTTTTTTTTTTTTTTTTTTTTTTTTAAACCATTTTTCCAAACGCAAAATGTTCCAAAAAGTGTAGAATGCGAATCTTTTTTTTTTTTTTTTTTTTTTTTTTTTAAACCATTTTTCCAAACGCAAAATGTTCCAAAAAGTGTAGAATGCGAATCTTTTTTTTTTTTTTTTTTTTTTTTTTTTAAACCATTTTTCCAAACGCAGAATGTTCCAAAAAGTGTAAAATGCGAATTTTTTTTTTTTTTTTTTTTTTTTTTTTTTGCAATGATTTCAATACTTTTATTGTTCTATATTACAAACAGTAAAAATGCTTGTCTTGGAAATGTTAAAATTCCAACTTTGAACCAGAAGTAAAATTGTTTAAATAAACTCTCATTAGGCGTGTGATTAAAGTTAAAAAAAAAAAAGCATAAAAGTTAAGTGTTAATTATACAAAAACATAATTTTTGTATTATAATCTTAAAAAGGTACTTTCGATAATTACCCTGCTGTTGTAACACAGGTTTGGTTGGTTTCGGTTGAACCACATAAGTGGAATCAACCGAATTTTGGTGGTTGATCATTTTAGTCCTTCCAATCTGCGTACAATTTCCTATTTAAGGGGGTCCAGTACCGAAATTTCTTCAAAAATCCAATTTTTTTTTCTGATTTCAAAAAATAGTTCATACATTCCTGAAGAGAATGACGTGTTTATCTTATTCCTCCGGTGATTAGAACGCCACAAAATTACCTGTGATTAATACATCACTAATGGGCGTAACGCCTTGAAGTGTCTGCTTAAAGTGAGTTTTTCGAGCACTAGTGTTTTTCACTGATGTTGCATATTCAAATCGATATATCTCCAGAACCATTAACAATTGGCTATTCAAATTTTTGGAGCATTTAATTTATATATTTTTAAATATTTTGTCTTCGCAGAATTTTATTTTTTTAATTCTGTTTTAAAATATAACATTTAGCGTAAAAGATAACATAAAAAAAAGTAAAAATTTCAATATTTTAACTTTGAGAATTTTTTTAGTTTTTTTTAATTCACCTATCGAAATTCTGTGAAGACGAAATTTTCTTTATATAATTATGTATTACAGAAAGCTTTCACTTTGAAAAAAAAAAAAAAATTTTTTTTTCTTGACTTATATCAAAATACGCAAACATCAATTATTATGGATTTTTCTTGGTTTTTAATTTTTTTTTAAATAACTAAATACAATATTTAAAAAAACATTTTCTCAAAGATATATAAATAGTATCTCATGCATAAAATAAATTTTTTACATAAAAATGTACATAAATAAAGTTTTTTTATTTTCGGTACCGGACCCCCTTAAAAAAAAAAATATATATATTTTAGCTTGTACAAGTGAAAAAATTACTTTCAAAATGGGTGGTCAAGGTGTGTGGAGGTACAGAATAGTGGAAAGTATTTTTAAATTATTTATATGAACTTCTATTTCGTGTGTATGTATGTGGGTGTGTATGTCCATGGTGGACAAATCAGTGGCCTAATTAACCTCCTTGCCGTCATCCAATCAAGCTAAAACTTGTCAGATAGATTCGATGACAATTCATTCTATCAAATTTTGGGGACTGTCACTGTCACTAAAAGGTCGCCTTTTGTGGAATACTAACAAACTAACTTGCTATCATCCAATTGCGCTGAAATAGCATTTGACCGATCATTGAAGAAACTTTTTCCCTGTAACGAAAATTCTTTGAATACGTAATAAAATTGTTTTAATCAGAATAAAATCAAAGATATTTGTATGTGAGTGAATAAACTCACATTCATTTTGAATGAATTAAAATTTTGAAAAGTAGTTTACGTCATATTTTAACGATGGAGATGTTTTTAATATTAAAATTTAGATGCCAACACCGAGCACACGCTGGCAACAGAAACCGCGCTTTGTTAATGAATATAAAAACTGGCAATGCATATAAATAATTTATATTAAAAACTTTTTCTATGCGTTGCATTATTAAAAGTTATATAATAACCGAGGAGGGCGAGGGAAAAGTAAGGGTGGAAGACACCATTAAAAATCATGCCTATATAATGTTTTGCGACTCCGAGTATTGTGGCCGACCAAACGGTATAATGGTTAGCGTGCTGGCTTCTAGACCGCGAGGTTGCGGGTTCCGAGTCCCGTGTTAGGCATGGGTGTTTGTAAATGTATGTTGGCTTGTCTAATGACCAAAGTTTCGGCGCATTACAGCCCTCGTGTTGCTGACGGCGCCAGATAATCTGGAAACAGCCAACCAACCGAGTATTGTGATCAAATTCTTAAACCTATAAACTGCATACAAGGTCCAAACACATCTATTTCATTCGTAAGATTTTGACGTAGTTTCATACTGAATACATATAATACCGTTAAATGTATTTTTATCGACAAACATACACGTAATGTATTTAATCCCGAGTTTCATATATCTACACTTCTTGAATTTGCGAATACAATAGGGAATGTAGTAAGGACCTTGCATTTTTCTTTTGTTTCCCAACTATCTATCGTGATAGAATCATTTCAAAATATATCCGTGAGTCGGGCCCGCTTACCCACAATAGACGTTCTGAATTGCCGTAACATGCGCTGTTCAACCAGTTTCCTTCGTATAACGGCCGCTTTTCACGCAATTTCGTGCATCATTCGAATCGCCCAAGACAAGGCGATTTCATTGCGAAGTACAAATTGCTCATGTAAATCATATTCTGGTAAGGACGGTAGTTTCGAAAGATTGAATAAGATTTGGCGTGTTTTTTTTTTGTTTTTTTTTCTGTAACTATCACTTTATTATATTTTTTTTATTTGTCAAAGTCCAATTAATTTTTTTTTTTTTTTTTTTTTTTTGTAATATTTGATTTGGATTTTTTTTTTTTAAATATTTAATTTGAATTTTTTTTTTTTGGATTTTTTTTTTTTTTTTTTTTTTTTTTTGTAATATTTGATTTGGATTTTTTTTTTTTAAATATTTAATTTGAATTTTTTTTTTTTGGATTTTTTTTTTTTTTTTTTTTTTTTTTGTAATATTTGATTTGGATTTTTTTTTTTTAAATATTTAATTTGAATTTTTTTTTTTTTGGATTTTTTTTTTTTTTTTTTTTTTTTTGTAATATTTGATTTGGATTTTTTTTTTTAAATATTTAATTTGAATTTTTTTTTTTTTTGATTTTTTTTTTTTTTTTTTTTTTTGTAATATTTGATTTGGATTTTTTTTTTTTAAATATTTAATTTGAATTTTTTTTTTTTTGGATTTTTTTTTTTTTTTTTTTTTTTTTTGTAATATTTGATTTGGATTTTTTTTTTTTAAATATTTAATTTGAATTTTTTTTTTTTTTGGATTTTTTTTTTTTTTTTTTTTTTTTTTTTTGTAATATTTGATTTGGATTTTTTTTTTCTTTTTTAAATATTTGATTTGGATTTTTTTTTTTTTTTTTTTTTTTTTTTTTTTTAATATTTGATTTGGAATTTTTTTTTTTTAAGGTACTTGACTACATTAGAGAGCTAAAAAAATACAACATTTTCAATAATTTATTTTTCAGGTCCTGTATGAGATATTACAATGATTTTTTTAAAACTTTTACTTGAAGCTTGTAGAATATAAAAATATTTGATTTTTTCCAATTTCATATTTTAACAACTTTCCAGGAGGCGCCAAAGTCGAGGCCTAAAAAAAAATGGTGTCCCACGGCGGACAATTAATCTCAGGATTGGTAAATCTGAAACAAACAAAATAACGGAATCTTCGAAAGAAAGGTTCCTTACGTGACAATTTACCACATAAAAATATATATATAAAAAAAATGGCGGCTGTTTGAAAAAACACCCCTGTTTTTCACTATTATTTGCTAAAAAAACAATGTTATAATTAATTTTTTTGGCAAAATGTGGTAAATTGGCATACAAAACATCTCAACGAAATAAACAAGACCAAAATCATTAAAACCGACCGAGTAGTTTCGGAGATTAAGTGTCTGCCATTTGAAAAAAAGCAGTTTCGAGAAAAACGGGTTTAAAGTTTTTACTCTAGCTATTTTTTTCAAACAGTTTTTACAAAATCAAGTTTTTTCACTTACAATTTGTAAATCTGCTATCCCTGGACCGTAAAACCCTGGAAAAGGATTGAGAAAACGCAAAAAAAAAAAAAAAAAATCGATTTTTTAAAAAATTTATAAGGTGGTCAAGTACCTTAAATTACTGGAATTAAAACAGTTTTATATTTTACTAGCTGAATACCCGTGCTTCGCCACGAAATTTTACCATGCGAAATATTTTAGTCAGCTGTGAGGCCCCGCGTTGCGGAAATCCGTCATTGGTGTATAGGCCCCAATTTTCGGCGCTTCGCTCGCAGGAAGGTCCGTCGCAACGCAAAATTGAGCTCTCTTCGCTCGCTGAAAAAGTCATTGACAAATAAACACAGTCTTACTCTCGTTGAAAGGTTCATTGCTATGCAAACATGAGCTCGCTTTGCTCGATGAAAGATTCATTGCTGCGTAAACGTAAGGTCGCTTCACACTCTAAAAACTAATTGCTACTTAAAGCCTTAATATTAGAAGCCCCTCCCTTGTCGAGAAACAATAAAAAAATTCCCCGTTAATAACTATTATACAATACTCCTTTAAGAGTATTTTAACACGAGATGTTTGCAAAAAGCAAAATTAGAAGGTCAAACTATTTATGTTGAAACTTTCAGAGCTCTAGACCAATTAGAAGTCGCTTTTTGTGAAAATATTAATTAAAAATTCATTAAAAAAACAAATTATGTTAACGTTCTTTTTGTCAAAAGTCCAATTAGAAGGCTAAAACTATTTGTGGTGAAAATTTCAGAAATGTAGCATAGTTAGAAATCGTTTCGTAAAATATTTGTTAATTAATTAATTAAAAAACAAATAAAATTCAAAATTTTGCTTTTCAAAAGTCCAATTTGAAGGCCAAAACTACTTATGTACTACTTAAAAAAAATGGTTAATTAATTAAGAAAATTAATTAAAAAATAACTAATTAAAATTTTAACATTCTGTTTTCCAAAAGTCCAATTGTAAGGCTAAAACTACTTATGTTGAAAATTTCAGAGCTGTATCTCTATTTGAAGTCACTTTGTAAAAAATAAATTAATTAAAAAAATAATTAAAAACGAACTAATTAAAACTTTAACATTCTGTTTGATATACATAAAATTAGAAAGCCAAAACTTCTTATGTTGAAAATTTCAGAGCTCTATTCCAATTTTAAGTAGGTTTCTATAGATCTACAGAGCCACAGACAGACACACAGATTGTTTCATTATTATAGACTAGCTAAATACCCGTGCTTCGCTACGAAATTTTAAAATGTGAAATATTTTAGCTAGCTGTGAGACCTCGCATTGCGGAAATCTGTCATTCATGTATAGAATCCGGTTTTTGGCGCTTCGCTCGCAGGAAGGTTCATCGCTACGCAAAATCGAGTTCTTTTCGTTAGCTGAAAGTTCATGGACACATAAACACAGGCTTATTTCACTCGTTAAAAGGTTCATTGCTATGCAAGCATAGGCTCGCTACGCTCGCTGAAAGGTTCATTGCTGCGTAAGCATAGGCTCGCTTCACTCACTGAAATCTAATTGCTGCGTAAAGACTTAATATAGGAAGCCTCTTTCTTGTCAAGAAAAAAAAAAATTCCTCGTTAATACAATAATACAACGCCCCTTTAAGATTATTTTAACACGTGTTTGTGGAAAGCAAAATTAGAGGCTAAAACTAGTTATGTTGAACCTTTCAGAGATGTAGGCCTATTCGAAGTCGCTTTTTGTGAAAAAATTAATTGAAAAACAATTTAAAATTTTAACATTCTTTTTGTCAGTCCAATTAGAAGGCCAAAACTACTTATGTTGAAAATTTCAGAGCTGTAGCCATATTAGATATCGTTTTGTAACATATTAATTAATTAATTAAAAAAATTAATTAAAAAAGAACTAATTAAAATTTTAATTAGTTCTTTGTTTATGATTAAATTTTATTTGTTTATGATGCGTAAAATTAGAAGGCCAAAACTTTTTATGCTGAAAATTTCAGAGCTCTTCTCTAATTTTAAGTAGGTTTCTATAGATCCACAGAGCCACAGACAGACAGACAGACAGACACACAGCTTGTTTTATTATTATAGAAATTAATTAAAAAAGAACAAAATAGAAATTTAAAATTCTGTTTTTTAAAAGTCCGATTAAAAAGCCAAAACTACTTATGTTGAAAATTTCAGAGCTGTAGACATATTAGATATCGTTTTGTAACATGTTTATCAATTAATTAAAAAAATTAATTAGAAAAGAACAAATTACAATTTTAACATTCTGTTTGTGATGCGTAAAATTAGAAGGCCAAAACTACATATACTGAAAATTTCAGAGCTCTACTCTAATTTTAAATAGGTTTCTATAGATCCACCGAGCCACAGACAGACAGACAGACAGACAGACAGACAGACAGACACACAGCTTGTTTTATTATTATAGAAATTAATTAAAAAAGAACAAAATAGAAATTTAAAATTCTGTTTTTTAAAAGTCCGATTAAAAAGCCAAAACTACTTATGTTGAAAATTTCAGAGCTGTAGACATATTAGATATCGTTTTGTAACATGTTTATCAATTAATTAAAAAAATTAATTAGAAAAGAACAAATTACAATTTTAACATTCTGTTTGTGATGCGTAAAATTAGAATGCCAAAACTACATATACTGAAAATTTCAGAGCTCTACTCTAATTTTAAATAGGTTTCTATAGATCCACCGAGCCACAGACAGACAGACACACAGCTTGTTTTATTATTATAGAAATTAATTAAAAAAGAACAAAATAGAAATTTAAAATTCTGTTTTTTAAAAGTCCGATTAAAAAGCCAAAACTACTTATGTTGAAAATTTCAGAGCTGTAGACATATTAGATATCGTTTTGTAACATGTTTATCAATTAATTAAAAAAATTAATTAGAAAAGAACAAATTACAATTTTAACATTCTGTTTGTGATGCGTAAAATTAGAAGGCCAAAACTACATATACTGAAAATTTCAGAGCTCTACTCTAATTTTAAATAGGTTTCTATAGATCCACAGAGCCACAGACAGACAGACACACAGCTTGTTTTATTATTATAGATGTAGTGATAAATTTATGATGACGTAAAATTTGTCGTGAATTATTAATGATGAATGTGTTATGGCTTATCGTTAATATTTATCGTGAATTAATGTTGTAGTTCTGTAAAATTGTTATGATATCCTAAAAATATTTTGAAAACAATTTAATTTCAAACTGTCCCATTCCTAAAATAAAGAATTTAAAAACATTTCAATGTCCAAGATGAACATTTTGAAAACAATTCAGAGTCAAAGATGAAGATTTAAAAAAAAATAAAAATTCAGTTGCCTAGATGAAATTTTTAAAAACATTTCAGTGTCCCAGATAAAGATTTTAAAGACAATTCAGTATCCTAGATTAGGATAATTTTAAAAAGGATCCAATGTCACAAATAATGTCCAAAATAAATATTTTAAGAATAATATAAACAACAAAAGATGCGGAGCATCGCACAACTTTCAATTATACTATAAATATTGGTCACTGCTTATAAATTTGACATGGAATTGTATTATTCATCGTTCTCATATTTTCATTCATTTAGGTATAAATGGCCAGTTTGGCGTAATTTTTTACGATAATCCTAACATAGGCCAAAAAAATGGCGAAATTGGCAATATACTTTTCGACAATTCTTGCATTATCTTTTCTTGGTATGTGCAACAGAAGAGAAACAGTCGTTGGTCATTGATAGGCGATGCAGAAGGGAAGACAATTCTATGTTAAAAATATACATTTTTCAACTTTTTAAGCTTTTATTGCATTGATATAGGAATAACGGAGGTGAGAAAATTTAGAACATCTTAAGAGGCATTACTACAGTGATTGTGATCAAAATCGTTTGAGTTTTTTTTTTTAGTTTTTTTTTAAAGTAATTGTTGAAAAACATGATTTTTTTTTTCAATGATAGCTACCTTATACGCATGTGCAATTTTGACGAAAACCTTACTGATAGGTTCCCTGGCCACTACTAACTCGAATGCAAAAGTTGAATATCGTAGGTCAACCCGTTCAAGAGTTATGCTGACCACAGACACACACAGGCAAACATGTTTTCTAGACCACTTTTTGAAGTCAGAATGTTTCAAAAGTCGGAAATGTACACACATTTTTTTTTTTTACGGAACGCAATACTTTAGTTACCCTACATACCCCCTGTTATATATCTCCCTACATATGGGAAATTTAAAGTAAAAACAAACATCATGTTCTATGCAGAGTAACACTGTTTTTGTTAAAGTTTCAACTTGAAGACACACAGTGAATGGTTGTTAACAGAAATAGGAGGGAAATACTGTTACGAATTTTTATATTTGTAAATATTTCGTAGTGTTATTTTTGTAAATAGAAAAATGTATGTACATTTTGCATAAGGCAGTGCAATAGTTCGTCTTTAGTTGGCTTCCCTACAATATGGGTCTTGATGCTTGATAACGAGTTTTACAGAGATAACGCTGGGAAGCGAGTTTTACAAGGAGCAGGGCATTTAACATTATGGTAATGGCAATCTCGCCAAATTGGTGAGATAAAGCCAAGTTGGCGACGGTTTTGGTGATTAATTTTTGTCGCCAAATTTGGCGAGAAATCGTCAAATGTCGCTAAACTTGGCGACCATTTGGCGACATTTTCGGTCCCCATGTACATGTATAGGACTTTTCAACTACGATCTGGAAAGTTCTCCAAATATCTACCTCTAGAAGTTTCAAGAAGGTTCGCCGCCTCCCCTATATAAGTACTGAGTTAGTTGTTGACTGGAATTACTGAGTTGAGATACTGAGTCTCAGTGAGCATTCAGAGTAGTTCTAAAGAGAACTGTATTGAATTGTCTTTTGCAGCGATTTTAGAAGTTGTGTTGTCAAGTTTAAACTGCTGTTTTGTGCTCTATTGTTGTGAAAAGAGCTGTATTGTGTCTACTAAAAAGATAAGTTCTGGAGTTGTAAGAGAATCTGTGAAGAGATATATCGGAATAAATTTCTGCAAGTTTTGATCTGCTTTGGCTTCAAATCTTTCGAACCCATCCCACGCAACAATACATTCACAGAAGATAAAAGACAGTTGCAACACAAGCACATCAAATGCATCGACATTCTCAACACCTCATAAATTACAATAACATGTACTCTTCATAAAAAAAAAAAAAAAAAAAACTCCAGCAAAACCCATTCACTCGGCAACTTGTAGTCATCAACCACGGCGGACAAATTCCGCCGCTTCCAACTCAATCTCGAGATTAAGAGGAGTCTCACCAGAATAACAAAGAGGGATTGTGAGTCAATGATATCCCGATTGAGTGTTCCACGCACAAATGGCTTTGCGGTGTGTGTTTCTTGCCCTTGTTCTTCGAGGAAGATGGAGAAAAATGATTTCTGTGCGCCCCTTTATTTCCCCGCGTGTCCCGCATACCGATGGGGCGGCAATAGGACCACTCCGCCCCTGGAAAATATTTCCTAAATAAATAAAGGGGAAATTTTAGGGGAGGTATACTCTGGTGGACGTTCTTTGAATTTAGGTCACGTGAGGAGTAAACCACATAGGACATAAAGATGGAAATTTTAAGCTAGTTGTGGATTTCGCGCTGTCGATCAGCAAATTATTTCTAAAAAATCAAAAATACGAATAATGTTTTTTTTCTTCTTTTTTTTTTTTTTTTTACAAAAAGCAAATGTGATTAATGCTCCCGCAAAACTGAAAATGTCCCTTAACAAACAAATAAATTTCATATTGGTTAGTTATGATATCTGGATTACACAAATCTCCAACTACAATTTCTGGATAACATATAAGTGATTTTTGCTCTGCAAGCAGATAAACACTATCCCCTCTCCTCTACGTGACGTAATAGGTAGCCCATGGTTACCAACACCTTCTAAAGTTGTTAATATAGATTTCTATGATGGGCCTTCTTCAGCTTCAAGTGAATGTTCAAGCATGCACTATCTAAAAGTTGTTGTAGGAAATAAGTGACTTGTGCTGGATTAGAAGACACTGATTTTGAGCTATTTAAAAGTTAAGGTTAAGGTATACGTATAGGTTTCAAATCGCAAAAATTGGTGAAAATTGCCATTTTTTTTTAATTGTCCTAAAATACGCGCCAAACCTTTAGCTAACAAGACATATCAAGATTGTAAAAAAAATCGCTATAATAAAAAAGTTTCAACACTTCTTCTAAATGTCGCTTGCAAAAAAATTAGCTTCGTTTTAGCATATTCTTAGGCCTAATCGCTATTTTAGCAGATATTTCAATTTTTAAACCCTAATTAATAATTATTTTAAAAGCTTTTTTTTAAGTTTTAATTCACAACTAGCAACAGGGTTTAACTGTAACTGTATATCTGACTATAATTGTTTACAATCGTTTATTTACACGCTATCATATATCTTCACAATTCATCTTCAATTTACTCCCCATTTTACCTGAAAACCATCCAAAATGTGCTCTAAAGTTCGAAGTAGACGCACTAAAACAAGAGTTTTTGTTTTTAATCAATTTAAAAAAGCAAAAGAATCGGAAAATGTTCCAGTTCCTGAAAAGTCTGCTGAACCGAAATCTGCATCGCAAAATAAACTGAATAACCATATATCTAATGTACCTGCAAAGGATTCTCATTCTAAGAGTTTTATTATAGACTTTTTCAGTATTCTTCTTTCCCAACTTTACTGTCCAGAATGCAAAGCCAAGGAATTAGTAATCGAAGAAAATCCAAACAACAGAATTGGATGTTCTGCAGAACTCAATCTGCTTTGCAGTAACTGTGGATTTATTAGTGCACCATGCTCAACATCCAAGAAAACAGGGCACATATTTGACGTGAATCGTAGACTTGTTTACGCAATGAGACAACTTGGCTGCGGATATAACGAAGCCAGCCACTTCTTGAATGTAATGAACTTGCCTCCACCACCAAGTCCCTCAGCTTATAATAGTCATACTAAGTCACTGCTCACCGTTGTGAAAGGACTTTCTGAAGAAACTATGATCACAGCAGCATTTCGTGTCCGAAAGAAAAATAGTTCTTCAGACTGTGGCGCTTCCATCGACGGGACATGGCAGAAAAGGGGATTCTCTTCGTTGAATGGCGTAGTTACTGCTGTCTCCATCGACACCGGCGAAGTCCTCGACGTAGAAGTAATGAGCAAAGTTTGTCATGGTTGTCGAAAGTGGAATTCTAAAGACAAGTCGAGTACCCGCTACAATTCCTGGAAAGCAAATCATGTGTGCCCAATTAACTATGAGGGATCATCTGGTGTATGGAGCCTGTCGGTGCTGGAAGAATTTTCGAAAGGTCCAAGCTCACAAAAGGGTTGACCTACACACAATTTTACGGAGACGGGGACAGTAAAAGTTATTCGGCTGTCGTCGAACTCAACCCTTATCCTGGAAAGATCATTGTCAAAAAAGAATGTGTAGGTCACTACCAAAAAAGGTTGGGGACTGCTCTGCAAAAGTTGAAAAAAAGTCATCGAGGGATCGGAGGGCAAGGAAAGCTGACAGACAAGAAAATTGATAAAATGCAGAACTATTTTGGAATGGCACTGCGTAACAACACCTCATCTGTTAAAGAAATGTCAAAGGCAATATGGGCAACGTTTTACCATCTGAGTGCAAAAGATACGCATCCTCTTCACACCAAATGCCCTACGGGAAAAGACAGTTGGTGTACTTACCAGCGTGCCAAAGCTGCGGGAAATCTTACATTAAGTAAGTACAAACACCAGGTTGGATTGCCATTGACACTTCTGAAAGTCATTAAGCCAGTGTACCAGCGACTAACAGATCCTACAATGCTCGAGAAGTGCTTACACGGAATGACCCAAAATGCAAACGAGAGTTTCCACAGCCTGATTTGGAAGCGATGTCCAAAAAGCAAATTTGCTGGGTCCAATGTCGTTAAGCTCGCCACCTATGATGCTGTAATGCACTTCAATGCAGGTTCCGAAACCGAACTAGAGCTTATGAAAAGATTAAACATTGCTCCTGGACATTTCATGACCACAGGACTCGAACAAAAGGACGAATTGCGTATTTTGGAGAGCATTCGCCAATCCACACCGCAGCAGAAGAAGCGACGCAAATGTTTGAGAGGTCTCAAAAAGCAAAAACAATATAAAAACAGCACCAAAGAAGGAAAGCCCTATGATGGAGGAGCATATTAAATTCTAAATATATAATAATACAATATAAACAGTTTTTTTTATCAAAAATGCCATTTTAAAACTTTAAACTTGTTTTTCTCAGAACGTAGTTTTTTCTATTTTGCATTTCATTCAAACAGTAATAACTCCAGTTTAAATAATATTTTTTTAAATTTGATTTTTGCTGTACAATCTGCATACATTGTTGAATGTTTTGACTCTAAATACTAAGTGATTGGTAAATAAATATATTTTTAATAGAATTTTAAAAATAAGATTTCGTATAAAAAACATGGATTTTTCTCATGCATTCAGCTAAAGCAAGATATCACAAAATATACACACTGTATAATTATGTTTTTAGGGTCAAAACATAGAGCAGAGTATTCCACATTATTTAACACCAATATTGTATCTGTGGGTGAATTAGATTTTTTGTAATTACCGTTCAAAATTAGCCTAATTAATACAATTAATGTTAATTAATTAATAAAATTGAAGATTAAAAAAAAAAAAAATATTGGAAACATTTAAAAAGATAATGTACTTCACATTGTGCAAAAGTCTTATTTTTAAATTGAAAATTAAAAAAAAAATGTTGAAACCTATACGTACGCCTTAAAGATAAGTTCTTTTGAGTTATCTTGAAGTTTTAGTTAGAGATCAGTAGCCAAGAGTTCATCACCATTTTCACCAGTTTCCCAAAATGACTTGAATCACGAGAATGACGTTAAGAGCCATCTAATGTTTCATTCTTTCTTGGTTGGCTTAACTATGGTTAGGCACTTCATTTTCCCTCCTATTATTGGAAATGCCACACAATACAGAATACAGAGTTTAAACTCTGCTATATCTTTAGAATTTTATGAATCACACAACAGCCGACCAAACGGTATAGTGGTTAGCGTGCTAGCCTCTGGACCGCGAGGTTGCGGATTCCGAGTCCCGTGTTTGGCATGGGTGTTTGTAAATGTATGTTGGCTTGTCTAATGATGAATGTTTCGGCGCATTATAGCCCTCGTGTTGCTGACGCCGCCAGATAATCTGAAAACAACCAACCAACCAAGAATCACACATCAATAAGTCCTGATCAGACTGAAAATGAGTGCGTCAATGTAGTGTAAATTTCCTTTCCCAGCATATATGCAGAGAAGTATGGAACAAAAGCGGTAGAATTCATAGAGACTAAACTCTACTATATCTTTTTAGAACTCTGTGGGTAACACAAAAATAAATCCTGGGTCAGACTGAAAAATGTGTTTGTCAATATAGTGTAAATTTCCTTTTCCAGAGTATGTGAAGAGAAGTATGGAAAAAAGCGGCTGAATTCGTACAGAGTCTGAACTCTACTATATCTTTATAGAACTCAGTGGATCACACAATAACAAGTCCTGATTAGACTGAAAAATGTGTTTGTCAGTGTAGTGTAAATTTCCTTTTCCAGAGTATGTGCAGAGAAGTATGGAACAAAAGCGGCTGAATTCGTACCGAGTCTGAACTCTACTGTACCTTTATAGAACTCTGTGGATCACGCAATAACAAGTCCTGATTAGACTGAAAAATGTGTTTGTCAGTGTAGTGTAAATTTCCTTTTCCAGAGTATGTGCAGAGAAGTATGGAACAAAAGCGGCTGAATTCGTACCGAGTCTGAACTCTACTGTACCTTTATAGAACTCTGTGGATCACGCAATAACAAGTCCTGATTAGACTGAAAAATGTGTTTCTCAATGTAGTGTAAATTTGCTTTTCCAGAGTATGTGCAGAGAAGTATGGAACAAAAGCGGCTGAATTCGTACAGAGTCTGAACTCTACTGTACCGTTATAGAACTCTGTGGATCACGCAATAACAAGTCCTGATTAGACTGAAAAATGTGTTTCTCAATGTAGTGTAAATTTCCTTTTCCAGAGTATGTGCAGAGAAGTATGGAACAAAAGCGGCTGAATTCGTACCGAGTCTGAACTCTACTGTACCTTTATAGAACTCTGTGGATCACGCAATAACAAGTCCTGATTAGACTGAAAAATGTGTTTCTCAATGTAGTGTAAATTTGCTTTTCCAGCAAATGTGCAGAGAAGAAGGAATACAAGTGACTTAATTCATAGTCCAATCCTCTTTAATACTTTAACCAACTATAGCCATGTAAAAAAATGAAAAAACATGCAGATTGCAATCAATCATGAATTTACACACGGAAGGAATTCAGCTACCTGCCAATTTTCGTGTCAACAATGATATAAGACAAATTTGATCAGGTCTTTATGTATTTGCCAAAACATCTTCACAGCTAACGAATGTAGGTTATGGTGATTTATAAATTGACTGAAGCAGAGCGTATTTCATGTAAAAATATAATTATGGGGATACGTAAACTCAAATAGTACAGACATGTTCTCAATGTTCACAGATGGCGTGGTGTTAGGTGTGAATAATAAGGTTTTAGCTCAGATGTTGACCTTAACACCTGAGATAGTTTAAAATAATAAGGTGGATTGGAACTTTCAAGCATCAATTTGAAATAAAAAATGGCAACGGACGTTAATCCATGAAGAATTCCATCCAATTCACATGACACATAATAATTTGTTTACAATTTGACGTTATTAAGCGATCATGAATTTTTGAACTGCGTTTATTAATTAGATGAATGAATATACAGATGTCGTTCAAGCTTTCTAAACGAAAGACATTTTTCAATTATTTTGTTCTCTAATAATCAGACTGGAAGATTTATTCCATCCCAAAGAGAAAAGGTCAGCTATTTTGTTATGTTATTGTATAAAAACATGTATAAATGATTTCATTTGCATTGTATGCCACCTAAAGTAGTATAAAATGCACGGAAGCGCTATGAATTTCATTAATAAATGTCTACAAAAAAACTTACGTGAGAAATGCATTTAGGAATATTTTCCCCCCTTCGATAAAGACTTAGTTTCATAAAGTCTACATATTCATGATGAAGTATACATTCATCAGTTCTCAGTTCGGGTTAGTGTAGTAATCTAAAGCACGAAGTATATATTCATGATGAAGTATACATTCATCAGTTCTCAGTTCGGGTAAGTGTAGTAATCTAAAGCACTAAGTATATATTCATAATGTCAGACACATTTTTCTAAATAGCTGGAGAAAAATGCAATACGTCGAAACAAATCAAATCGGTATGCATTTGAAATCAAAAAGACTGTTTATGAATATCTTCCAGTTCTCAACATTCGGTATTAAAGGTATTTGATTAAGATTAACTGCACGGTCCCCCTTGGCGACTTTTTGAAAGTGCATGGTCGATTCGGCGTCGAATGTGGCAAACCGTCGTTAAGGTTTTCCGATAACACTAGTGACCGTTTGTATTTGGCAACACGGCGTGTTTTGACGCCATTTTGGATTTGGCGACACAGCCTTTTGAAGTCATTTCATTTTTGGCGATTTTTTTTTTTTGTGAAGTCTCAAAGAGGGACCGTACAGTAAATCTTAACCGATATTCTTAACAATATTTTCTGTCACTGAATCTAAAAACTTTCCCATCTCTTGAAAAAAAAAATCGAAAATTTCCCTCTCTTGCTGTTTTAAAACTTTCCTGCCATCTATCGTCCCGTATTTTGAATATTTTCAAAAGGAGAAGGCGTAGGAAACGAGCTTTTTATAAATTTTTTTAATGTATATTCGGAGAGGGGAATGAAAGAATTTTTGAAAAATACTTCATAGATTTATCAAAAAAAACAACTTTATACGCCTTATACAGAAGTACTAGTTAAATTCCTGTGCTTTTCCTATGAAATATTACCATGTGAATACAGCAATCAAAAGATATTCACAGTTTTATGGGATATTGAAATATCCCACTTTTAGAACGTTTGACTCCGTTTCAATTCCAGAAAAATAGGATTTTTTTTATCAAGATCGGAATAGATTACTTTTTCTATGCTTGCTCTTGTTTGCATTTGTACCCAATTTCAGTTGTGACTACATTGGAAGTGGTACATTGAAACATTACCCGTTAGGAACGTTCGATCCCTTTTAGACCCCTTAAATTTGGTTAATCGAGATTGAAATATTTTTTCTGTTATTTTTCCTTGATATTTTTGCTAAAATGATTTATACTCTCTGTACAGAAACACTCATTGAATTCCTGAGCATTTGATACAAAATTTTAACAAGTGCATTTTAGCAATTGAAATACATTCATGGCTTTATGAGAGGTTGGAATATTCCACATTGAGAATATTCGACGCTTAAAAATAAGTTTATCAAGATCGGAATAACTTACCTTTTCTATGCTGGTCCTTGTTTACAATTGTACCGATTTCAGAGCTGTGGATACATTAGAAGTAAGATTGGGATGTTCTACGCTTAAAACGTTTAATCCCTTTTCGACCCTTGAAAGGGTTTATTAAGATTGAAATAGTTTAATATTTCTATACTGGCTCTGCCGACCAAACGGTATAGTGATTAGCGTGCTAGCTTCTAGAACGAGAGGTTGCGGGCTCGAGTCCCGTGTTAGGCATGGGTGTTTGTAAATGTATGTTGGCTTGTCTAATGACGAATGTTTCGGCGCATTATAGCCCTCGTGTTGCTGATGGTGCCAGATAACCTGAAAACAACCAACCAACTATACTGGCTCTTGTTTACATTTGGTGGAAATTTCAGTTGGTTGGTTGGTTGTATTCAGATTATCTGGCGCCGTAAGCAACACGAGGGCTATAATGCGCCGAAACATTCGTCATTAGACAAGCCAACATACATTTACAAACACCCATGCCTAACACGCGGGACTCGAACCCGCAACCTCGCGGCCTAGAAGCTAGCACGCTAACCACTATACCGTTTGGTCGGCCGGTGCAAATTTCAGAGTTGTCATTATAAAGGATATGGAAGAATTGGTGATGAGTGAGTCAGCGAAGGCTTTTATACATCACATCGATACAATAATAAGAATACTTTTTGTAAACAACCCTCGAGAACTAAGCCCCATTCATTGTCAGGAAGTAGATTGTGCGTTTAGTATGCAAGAGTTCAGGATGTCTACAGTCTGTCTTTCTAAATACAGTAGATGCGACGGTGATGTCGGCTTCGGAAAGGGAATTTTCGGGTTTTCCCCCATTCGTTAAGTGAATTCGGGGTGTTTTCCTAGAAAGACCTCACTGGAGGCAATCCGTCTGATTTTTAACGATGATTTGACGCGGCATAGCCGAAGTGTGGCTCTTGCGCGTGATGATAACTAAATAAACCAATCAATTGGAATAGTTTGCCTTTAAAAGACCTTCCGGAAAGCATTCATAACTTCAGACGGATCTGTATCTAGCAATGTTCTATTGCAGCTCGTGTTCATAAGTTTGTCAGAAAGTCCAAAATACCACTTACTAGAGGAATATATTAAAAATCCACTTAATTAAAAAAAAAAAAAAAAATGCAAAGGACAAATAAGTTTGCTGTTTATAAAATGGATACCAAACGTTTAGTACAGAATTAACTCTCGTTATGAGATCGCATTAAATTTATTTCTATTGGGTTCATTTGTTTATAAAATCGTACTACGAAAAGAACATGCTTATATGCAGTTTACCTCAATTGCATTTTAGTAGGCATGAGAGAAGATCCAGTCATCATGAGTTCATATGCTAGCCTATAACAGAAGAGAATGTATGCAAAATGTCACGATATGGACAATTCCCACATTTTTATTTTTTTTATTCAATACTAAAAGTTTCGAAAAGGCCATAAAAACCAAAATTTCTACTTAATGCGTTTTTTATTTTTTTATTTTTAATTTACTATCAAAGTTATCTTGCTAGACTTTGGCGAATAAACGATTCATCCTGCTGGCTTTGAATGTGTCGTCACGGCTTCGCAAACATCTTGGCTTGAAATGTAGCAGCGGAAATCAGATTTGCAAGTTGCTGGCAAATCACGCCAACTTGTACGGAATGTGGCAATGGTCTACCAACGCCAACTATTTGGCAGAAACCTATAACCATAGAAACTGTAGAAACCCTTGACGTCAAGGATTTTGCTGAGTGTTTTGATCGGACTGGTTTTGGCTCGATTTTGAGACAATTTCTTTTCTTAATATTTAAATAACTAACTTTTTTAAAGAACTTTTGTTTAAATATTTGAAATCAGAAAGATATACTTCATAAATATAAACCAGTTTCACTCGTTTTTAACAAATGCGGGAATTATCCATTGCATCTTTACTTGAATTTTTCAGTCCCCCTTTTTCAACGGGAAAGACACGGTGGTTGCTGTGACTTTTAGTTGCAAGATAATTGTCGGGTTCCTTGTCGAAAGTGTGGTACATGGCAAGCTGCACCTTCAAATTTCAATTCACTCTCGTTCAACATCCAACTTCATCCATTCCATCACTCACTCATTTGTTCCCAGGGGTGTAGTGGGGCGGGAACGAGTGGGAACGGCGATCCTTTACCTTTTTAGTAGGAGGAACGGCGTTCCCACACATAAAAATTGATTATTTTTTTTTACATTTTTCTTTTCAGGAAACTGAACGCAAAACTATGCTTTCGTTTTCTATCCACAATTTCAGAGCTGAGCAGGCAAGTTCAAGTATTTGCAAAACACCTGAAAGAGGCGCGGCCACCCGCACATGGCCATTCCATCAACAATCCGACACATGCAATACTATGATTCATCCAATGGCAATTATCTCCTTCGACGAATGATCTGTAATTGTGGATGAATTCCAGAAGTGAAATTTATATGATTCGTCATTAATACGGACTAAAACTCACGTAAACAAGTTCACGCAAACTATCTCCATTTTTAAAAAACAAAATTGTGGTCTCGCACACAACAGTTCTTTGCTCCCTTTCCTTGAAGGTTTCTGCTCCTCTAATTTTAATGGGAACGCTAACCGATTTATCAACAAAAGTAATATAACGTTTTATATATATATATATATATATATATATATATATAATCATTCACTTTATGTGACATAGCGTTCCTACACCTTTTTATTTTATACTACACCACTGTTTGTTCCTGATCCATGATTTCTACCATTCCTCGTTTAAAAAGTTTCAAGATGACGACACTCCATTTTTTTCTCTCTCAGAGGAATGAGGACGCTGGATTGCGAAATTAAAACAATTTATTCTTCATATAGAAATGCACAATTCTTTAAACACCAACAGAAAAATACACTGAAGCTCAAACCAGAGCTTCTTGTCTTCCCGACTTAACAGCAGCGAAAATACAAGCCTCCTGCTGTTCAGAAAACGCAGAACTACATCTACAGCAGTTCAATTCCAAAATATCCACAGTCGGAATTGAACTAGACAGACACCGATTCATTCTAACGCTAGACTTTGATAGATTGGCGATATTTTCCAAAATTCTTGAAATATCCAGGCCGATCGAACGGTATAGTGGTTAGCGTGCTAGCTTCTAGATAGCGAGGTTGCGGGTTCGAGTCCCGTGTAAGGCATGGGTGTTTGTAAATGTATGTTGGCTCGTCTAATGACGAATGTTTCGGGGAATTATAGCCCTCGTGTTGCTGACGGTGCCAGATAATCTGAATACAACCAACCAACCAACTGTCCCGACTCAACAGCAGCGAAAATACAAGCCTCCTGCTGTTCAGAAAACGCAGAAATGCATCTACAGAAGTTCAATTCCAAAATATCCACAGTCGGAACTGAACTAGACAGACCCCGATTCATTCTAACGCTAGACTTTGATAGATTGGCGATATTTTCCAAAATTCTTGAAATATCCAGGCCGATCGAAGTGGTTAGCGTGCTAGCTTCTAGATAGCGAGGTTGCGGGTTCGAGTCCCGTGTAAGGCATGGGTGTTTGTAAATGTATGTTGGCTCGTCTAATGACGAATGTTTCGGGGTATTATAGCCCTCGTGTTGCTGACGGTGCCAGATAAACCGAAAACAACCAACCAACCGACCTTGAAATATCCAGATAAACCCATCGATATAGATAAACAACTGGATAGACTGCTTCACTGTCAATGCAAAGAGAAAAATGCGCCGGGGATTGCGAATCTGGTGAGAAGATTAACCAATCACAGTTCACTTTTATAGTTGGATGGGAATGCGAAAAACCTTGAAAAGTGTTAGAGTGTATATTTTTTTGCACATTATTACTAACTAGGGGGCTTTGCCCCCTGCTCGCTAACGCTCGCCAACCCCCAAACGCCTCGCTGCGCTCGGATTGAGCGGCTTTGCCGCTCGAATTTGTGGTTAAAACATCTTGCTGCGCTCGAATAGGTTTGCCAGCCATAAAAAAATGTAACCAAATTTTTATAAATTTAATGTAAGGCCTAATAGAGAAAACACCCAAATTGCAAGTTTCATAATAGAAAGTTAAATATACTATCCGCCAACATTCTGACTTAAAACTTCCTTAGCTATGCCCTAACATTGAAGTCCCAATATCTTTTATTTTTTCTGATAAGTCGCCCCGTTAGAGGACGACGTCCAACGCGAAGCATTTTCTGAATAGAAATACTTCAAAATAATAATTACTCTAATACAAAAATGCTTCAGAAAAACAGAAAAAATCAACTTTGAAACGAAGAGTTTAAAAAGAGCTTTAAAATTAGCAACGGTTTGTTGTTTACATACGTAAGGGAGAACGACGTCCAACGCGAGGCATTTTCTGGATAGAAATACTTCAAAATAATAATTACTCTAATACAAAAATAGTTAAGAAAAACAGAAAAAATCAACTTTGAAACGAAGAGTTTAAAAAGAGCTTTAAAATTAGCAACGGATTTGTTGTTTACATACGTAAGGGAGAACGACGTCCAACGCGAGGCATTTTCTGGATAGAAATACTTCAAAATAATAATTACTCTAATACAAAAATAGTTAAGAAAAACAGAAAAAATCAACTTTGAAACGAAGAGTTTAAAAAGAGCTTTAAAATTAGCAACGGATTTGTTGTTTACATACGTAAGGGAGAACGACGTCCAACGCGAGGCATTTTCTGGATAGAAATACTTCAAAATAATAATTACTCTAATACAAAAATAGTTAAGAAAAACAGAAAAAATCAACTTTGAAACGAAGAGTTTAAAAAGAGCTTTAAAATTAGCAATGGGTTTGTTGTTTACGTATAAGGATAGCTTTAAAATTAGCAACGGTTGGTTGGTTGAACCCCCGAGCAGCCGGTTTGTTGTTTACATACGTAAGGATGTTGCCAATCATATATAATCAAAATCATTGAGGCTTTGTAGTAGCTTAATGATGAAAAATATTGAAATTTAACTAATTAATAAAGTGTTAATAAATTATTTTGGCACGTTTTGGCAAATCTACAGCTTATTTCCTTTAAAATGACACCTTGATCATTGAAATTGGTTGAGCAGTTTAGGCGGACGGACTAACCCCAAAAAATGTATTGCCTATTAAATATATAGATTAAGGTCTACTATTGACATTTCTGCTGTGTACAACCCAAAATTTTATTTTCAATCCTCGGCAATCCGTATTTTTTATCCCACCAATTGCATCTGGCAACGGCTTCATTTTCCCACCGTTAAGCAGTCTATCCAGTTGTTTGTTTATATCGATAGATAAACCTAACCGTTGTCACCTTCTTTGAAGTTTGTATTTTCGACACTAAATTTACAATTTTTACATTAATAAAAAGCTTTAGTTAAAAATGATTGAAGAACTGAAGTAGGATTAGAATCCTACTTTAGAATCTTAATTTACCAAATATTTATATTATGTACAATTATTAACAAGTTCTCGATCGTAACAATATGTAGAGAACCCTTTGTAACAAACAAAAACTAAGTGCAACTATGAAATCCTTCCACGAGTTACAATGGGTAATTTTTTTTTTTTATTTCATCGATCAGAATTCAAGATATAGTCATGGTTCGGATTTTGTTTTTGCATACAATACATGATATCTCGAAACATAGTGCATGATATTTCGCTAATGTAACTGGTATATAATATTTCAATAACGTAAATGGTACATGATATTTCGCTAACGTAACTGATACATGATATTTCGCTAACGTAACTGGTATATGATATTTCGCTAATGTAACTGGACTAATACATATTTCTCTAACGTAACTGGTACATGATACTTCGCTAACGTAACTGGTATATGATATTTCGCTAATGTAACTGGTGCATGATATTTCGCTAACGTAACTAATACATATTTCGCTAACGTAACTGGTATATGATATTTCACTAACGTAACTGATACATGATATTTCTCTAATGTAACTGGTATATTATATTTCACTAGATAAACTGGTACCTTATATCTCGTAATCTTAACTAGTACATGATATCGTTAACGTAGAAAGTGTACTATATATCGCTGACGTAACGGGTGTATCATATATCGCTAACGTAAATGGTACATGATACTTCGCTAACGTAACTGGTATATGATATTTCGCTAACGTAACTGGTATATGATATTTCGCTAATGTAACTGGTGCATGATATTTCGCTAACGCAACTAATACATATTTCTCTAACGTAACTGGTACATGATACTTCGCTAACGTAACTGATATATGATACTTCGCTAACGTAACTGATATATGATACTTCGCTAACGTAACTGATACATGATATTTCTCTAATGTAACTGGTATATTATATTTCACTAGATAAACTGGTACCTTATATCTCGTAATCTTAACTAGTACATGATATCGTTAACGTAGAAAGTGTACTATATATCGCTGACGTAACGGGTGTATCATATATCGCTAACGTAAATGGTACATCTTATAACGCTAGTTTAACTGGTACATGATATCTGGCTAACGTTACTGGTACCTTGCAGCTTACTAAAGTAATTGGTACACTACATCTCGCTAAAGTTACAGGCACATTATATCGCCGCTATGGTAAAACAATGACGCAATGGACGATTCCTGCATTTTTTAAAAACGAGTGAAATTAGTTTATATTTATGAAGAATTTCTTTCTGATTCCAAATACTTAAACAAAAGATCTTTAAAAAAATAGTTATTTAAATATTAAGAAAAGAAAATGCCTCGATAACCCGTCCGATGACAGTTCGTTTAAAACGATCCACTATAGCTGTGACGTCACGACATCCTTCCGTTTCTATGGTTATCGTGAAGTTTCTGCCAAATAGTTAGTGTGTTTGGCCATATCCCGTACCGGTTGGCTCGATTTGCGAGAAATTTTCACAACTGGTTTCCGCTGCTGCGTTTCAAGCCAAGCTGTTTCAGATGAAGTGTCGCCACATTTGATTTGAGCCGAATGAGCCGTTTTACCTCCAAAATCTAACAAACGAACTTTGGTTACAAATTAAAAAAAAGAAAAAAAAAAAAGAAAAGCGCATTGAGCAGAAATTTTTGTGTTTAGGACCTTTTCGAAACATTTAGATTTGAATAAAAAAATACGGGAAATCTCCATTGCAAAAATTGGAATTGGAAATACTATTGTTACAATAAGTATTATGCTTCCGTCTTTGTTCTCCTCTATGCGCTAACACAATAGAAACCTTAACTCCATTTTGAAATTTTTTGAAGCTACACCATTATTTTACCTGAGCTGCGATATCTCGCTTACGTAACTGGTACACGATATCTCGATAACGTCACTGGAACACTATATCTCTCTAATGTAACTGGTACACGATATCTCGCTAACGTAACTAGAACACGATATCTCGCTAACGTAACTAGAACACGATATCTCGCTAACGTAACTAGAACACGATATCTCCCTAACGTAACTGGTACACGATATCTCGATAACGTAACTGGAACACAATATCTCGCTAACGTAACTGGAACACAATATCTCGATAACGTAACTAGAACACGATATCTCGAAAGCGTAACTGGAACACGATATCTCGCTAACGTAACTAGAACACGATATCTCCCTAACGTAACTGGTACACGATATCTCGATAACGTAACTGGAACACAATATCTCGCTAACGTAACTGGAACACAATATCTCGAAAGCGTAACTGGAACACGATATCTCGCTAACGTAACTGGTTCACGATATCTCGATAACGTAACTGGAACACGATATCTCGAAAGCGTAACTGGAACACGATATCTCGCTAACGTAACTGGTTCACGATATCTCGCTAACGTAACTGGTACACGATATCTCGATAACGTAACTGGAACACGATATCTCGCTAACGTAACTGGAACACGATATCGCGAAAGCGTAACTGGAACGCGATATCTCGCTAACGTAACTGGTACACGATATCTCGCTAACGTAACTGGTACACGATATCTCGAAAACGTAACTGGTGTACATGAGAAGTAAAATGAGAGAATATTTTTGTCGATATGAAATAGGCAACTGTTTTGAAAGGGAACCTAAATATTTTAGTGGGAGGGAAATTCTGATACAGCGTCTTTCTAAAACCTCTTATGGTAACTCCATTCGTGTTGATCAGCCATGGAAATTAACAATGCCTTCGAAATGGCACTCTACGTCTCCATTTCTGGTTGCCCCCTTTTAACAAAAGTTTAAATGTATTATGTGAAGCGACCGAGTACTTGCCCATAAATCTGAGGGGGGGAGGGGGGGGGGGGTCTCGACTCCGTTTTCATTTCTTATTTTATACCTCCCGGACACGATTCGCTGTTAGGGGAGGGGGGGGGGAGTGACTATTATGACTACCAGGACTACCATCCAACCTCGAAAGGGGGGGTAGTCAGATCACGTCCTGCTTTCCTGAGGAAACGGTTGTTTTTTCCGTTTGTTTGCGAAGGACTTTTTGCGCCTTAAACGAGAAGGGGAGGGGGGGGGGGGGGGAGGACGGAGATTTTACGATTCATAACGCAGAGCTGGGATTTTATTTGGGGACGCGTGTTTTTTGGTCATTTCTAAGCAGGGAGGAGAGCTTTTACGAATGGAAACTGCGTTTTGTGCGCGGTTTTTCCGGGGGGGGGGGGGAGATTTTTTATTTTTACAGTACATTTGTTGGAAGTGGCTTGAATCGATGCTTAGAGAGGCGAACGGTTGTGTTATAAAATTGGTATTTTAGTTCATATATTATGTGAAGCATTTTTGTAACAAGTTTATTAAAGATGTTTTAAGATTTTTCAATTCACGCCGCCGTTTTGAGAAAAAGCCTTATTACTCAACTTTTATGCGAGTTTGTGATATGTACGACTCCTATTATATGTCCTGTACGCATTCACCTCTGATCTAAATTGTCGAGTCTCGTTTGTATAGCGGTCACTACCATCCAGACTATCTAGCGAGTTGCCTGTTATACAGACAGTATAACTTTTGTAAGGAAGAATTATCGACAAATGACATGGATTTAACCCTTCAGGCAGTTTTGGAGGGATATATTGTTCCAATTGAATTTAACCGTGAAACAACATTTCCCATCAGTGTCAGAGAAGATTTCCGGGAAACGGGAAAAGCAGAAAACTTTAACTCAACTTTATGCGAGTTTGTGATATGTACTATTCCTATTCTATGTCCTGTACGCATTCACCTCTGATCTAAATTGTCGAGTCTCGTTTGTATAGCGGTCACTACCATCCAGACTATCTAGCGAGTTGCCTGTTATACAGACAGTATAACTTATGTAAGGAAGAATTATCGACAAATGACATGGATTTAACCCTTCAGGAAGTTTTGGGGGGATATATTGTTCCAATTGAATTTAACCGTGAAACAACATTTCCCATCAGTGTCAGAGAAGATTTCCGGGCAACGGGAAAAGCAGAAAACTTTAACTCAACTTTATGCGAGTTTGTGATATGTACTATTCCTATTCTATGTCCTGTACGCATTCACCTCTGATCTAAATTGTCGAGTCTCATTTGTATAGCGGTCACTACCATCCAGACTATCTAGCGAGTTGCCTGTTATACAGACAGTATAACTTATGTAAGGAAGAATGATCGACAAATGACATGGATTTAACCCTTCAGGCAGTTTTGGAGGGATATATTGTTCCAATTGAATTTAACCGTGAAACAACATTTCCCATGAGTGTCAGAGAAGATTTCCGGGAAACGGGAAAAGCAGAAAACTTTAAACTCATAGTATATTTATTTTTGTATGTCGACATTAAATTAAACTACTTTTCATAAATAAATTATGCTAATACAAATATCCGGTCGAAAGGGTTAATGCAGTATATGAAGATGAAAAAAATAAAAAAAATTCCTTAAAAATTCGCTTATATAACTTACTAGAAAGTTATAATACGCCTAAGGCTTCTATAGTGTCCAAATTAAAATCATTTCTGGTATAAATATAAAATGGGAAAAGAAAAATATTGTTTTTAATGAAAAACTTCTTGAAAAACTATATTGCGTGCGAATTTAATAGGTAAATTGAGAGATCATTTGGATCTTCACTGAAAACAGAATCGGCGCTATAATAGATTTACTATCAATGAAATCAATTACCTTCCTATTCATTAACTAAGCATTGATTCTGTTGTCAGCGTGTGCTTGGTGTTCGCCTCAAATTTTAAATAATAAGAACATCCCTAACAGCAAAATGGGAGGCAAAGTACGTTTCAAAATGTATTTATTAAAAATGAACGTGAATTTATGCATTCATTTTCAAATATATTTTATTTATTCTGATTGAGGCAATTTTGACAATAGGAAGGATTTTCAACAATAATCAGCTCAAATTCTTTCACTTACAGCGTTACTTCGCAATGCAAAGTTGAATTGACTGGAACACACTCTATAATGAATTTGGGCATTCGCATCCAATTAACTTTTATTTATTCTGATTAAAACAATTTTGACAATAGGAAAGATTTTCAACAATAATCAGCTAAAATTCTTTCACTTACAGCGTTACTTCGCAATGCAAAGTTGAATTGACTGGAACACACTCTATAATGAATTTTGGCATTCGCATCCAATTAACTTTTATTTATTCTGATTAATACAAATTTGACAGTAGGAAAGATTTTCAACAATAATCAGCTAAAATTCTTTCACTTACAGCGTTGCTTCGCAATGCAAATTTGAATTGACTGGACCATTCTCCATGAGGAATTTTGGCATTAGCATCTAATTAACTTTTATTTATTCTGATTAAAACAATTTTGACAATACGAAATATTTTCAACAATAATCAGCTAAAATTCTTTCACTTACAGCGTTACTTCGCAATGCAAAGTTGAATTGATTGGACCTCTCTCCATAAGGAATTTTGTCATTCGCATCCAATTAACTTTTATTTATTCTGATTAAAACAAATTTGGCAACCGGGGAAAAGTTTCAACAATGATCGATTAACCCCTTGGGTACAGATTTATTTGGGAAAATTCTTACGTTTTGAACGGTTGGTTCAAAACAATAAAGGAACTTTAAAGGAACACAGCCAAACAATTTTTTTTTTTTAAAGTATAGGTAAACCCACCGATGTTTGACTTAACCAATCATGGCTCTTGTGACATTAAAATCCATTCAATCAACCTAGTTTGAATGACGAAATAGGTTCGTCATTATTAACAAGCAAAAAAAGTGCATGATGAATCTCAGCCGTCAAATGTACCCAAAGGGTTAAAATTTAACTTACAGCGTTACAGAATGAGGCAGTGAGTTAGTGAGTGAATCAGTGAACAATAATATTGTACTTCTATCCTTTATATTGTACTTCTATCAATAAAATCTCTAGCAACGTAGACTTGTTCACATACGATTCAAAAGCAATCCTCACCCACAGTGGAAAAAGGAAGAAAGAAAAAACTTTACTACACGAAAACTAAGCACAACACGGAATTTTCATCTTCCGTATCAGCGTGTCTCCATCGGTGAGCCTCTGCTGAAAAAACAACTTCCAGATGTAATGGTTGGGGGAAAAAAGACGACGTCGACAAACGAGCGAAGGATAGAGACAGAGATAGAGACAAAGATAGAGACAAAGATAGAGATCGAAGCGAGGAATGACCGAGATATTCGAACCGCAGCTCGGTCCATTACCAGGGAAACAACTGAGAAGGAAACCTGAGCAAAACTGAGCGCAAATTGAAAGGGGGAAGAGCGGAGCTTCTCGCGCTCAATCGAAAAACCATATCGGGAAGAGAATGACGGAGGGCTTATTGGGGGAAGCGGGGGAAAAAAAAGATGTTGGTGACAGCGCCCGGGATAAACTGTCAGAATGAGAATCATGGGAATGTTCTTTCGGCCTGAAATCCTGGGCTTTTTGAGTTCGACTTTTTTTTTTTTTTTTAGTTTTATGTTGGAGACTTTTAGAATGTTTATTTTTTTTTTATAAAGATCGAGTTTTGTGGAATTGCTTTGTGGAATTTTCATTATTGAGTTGTTAATTTTTGGAAAAAAAAGGATCAGGATTATTAGGATTTTTTTTTTTTTAATTATTGAGATGATGGTTGTTTTAGAAATTTTCTGTTTATGTTATGATCTATAAAAATTGTATTTAATTTTTTTTTGTAAAATTAAATATTTTTAAATATTTTTCTGTATTTTTTAATATTTTTAAAGTGGCCTCTTAACTATCAAAATTTTCATTCTCATCAGTATTTTAGGAGTTCGTTTTTTGTTAAAAAGTATTCGTGTATTTTTTTTAATTTTTTTTTTTTTTTTTTTTTTTTTTTTTTTATTATGTTTAGATTAAGTTTAACTCTTATAAAAAAAATATTTTCATTTGAAATTTAAAAACATGTTTTTTTATGAAATTTTTTGCTTTGAAAGAAAACAGTTTATTGTATAATTCTTTGTGGATAATTTAGTCTAGACAAAAATGACGAACATTTAATAAGCACATGATTTTTTCTTAAATGATATACGTATCATGTAGAATCTTGATTAAAAAATAAAATGTGTTGAATAACTCAATAAAAACAAAAATACACTCACTGGCCAACGAAAAAAAATACAAATTAATATTTAATCAAATATTGTTTACGAACGTGCTTATGCATAATAATTATACCACATAAACAAAATGTCGGTATATTCTAAGCGTGTTTATTGCACATAAAACAAAATAGACGTATTAACGGTCTTTCATTACAATTGATAACAATTTTATCTGGAGCCACAATTTCTGATACGAAATAGCTCATTGTATTATTACGATTGTAATGACTTCATCATTTCCAAATAGATGGCGCTCATCCATTTGAAAGAATACTTTTTACTCATGTTTTTTTTTTTAGGGACTTCCCCGAGTTTAAAAGGGACAATTGAACTGATCAGCAAGCGGACTGTTAGGTGTTGTAGATGATGTACGAACATTTTAAAAAACTGCGAACGGTTGTGTGTGGTCATCAAGAATTTAAGATAGATGGACATGTGTGTTTTGTAAGATCTGTGTGTTGTTCTAGAAACAAGTCTGTGTTGAGGATAATGTGAATTAAAGAAAACTAGGGGACTTCGCCCCCTGCTCGCTAACCCCCAAACACCTCGCTGCGCTCGGATTGAGCGGCTTTGCCTCTCGAATTTGTGGTTAAAACATCTTGCTGCGCTCGAATAGGTTTGCCAGCCATAAAAAATGTAACCAAATTTTTATAACTTTAATGTAAGGCCTAATAGAGAAAACACCCAAATTGCAAGTTTCATAATAGAAAGTTAAATATACTATCCGCCAACATTCTGACTTAAAACTTCATTAGTTATGCCCTTACATTGAAGTCGCAATATCTTTTATTTATTCTGATAAGTCGCCCCGTTAGAGAACGACGTCCAACGCGAGGCATTTTCTGGATAGAAATACTTCAAAATAATAATTACTCTAATACAAAAATGCTTCAGAAAAACAGAAAAAATCTACTTTGAAACGAAGAGTTTAAAAAGAGCTTTAAAATTAGCAACGGGTTTGTTGTTTACATACATAAGGATAGCTTTAAAATTAGCAACGGTTGGTTGGTTGGTTGAACCCCCGAGCAGCGGGTTTGTTTACTTAAGGATGTTGCCATTCTTATATTCAAAATCATTGAGGCTTTGTAGTAGCTTAATGAGGAAAAATATTGAAATTTAACTAATTAATAAAGTGTTAATAAATTATTTTGACACGTTTTGGCAAATCTACAGCTTATTTCCTTTAAAATGACACCTTGATCATTGAAATTGGTTGAGTAGTTTAGGCGGACGGACTAACCCCAAAAAACGTATTGCCTATTGAATATATAGATTCCGAACTTCGCTATTGTTTCTTGTCCCTACATCGCACGATTTTTAATATCTTGAAAAGTTGCAAACAGATTCGATAATCCTTATCAAAAAGAAATGTGGTTCAAAAGCTAGACATCAAAACTATTGGTTGAATGCATTTGCTTACTGAATTTCTGTCAATTTTTATTTTTATAAACAAAAGTGAAGCCAAGTTGGCAATTGCAGTAATTTTGGGGGGGGGGGGGGAATGAACGCGTTGTTTTAGATGGATTGTACAGAAAAATAGGGGAACTCTTACTCTTCTGGAACTAAGGAAGACGTTTAACCAGGACTCTGTTTAATGACTCCAAACATCGGATGAAATGTTTTGTCAGTTGCAACCAAGTGAAATTTTCAAATACATTATTAAAGAATTTCTAGAATTCAATTAACTATTTTGCATTAAGGGTTAACGCAAAATTTCTGTTAAGGCAAAAATTTCAAAATTTTCGATTTTTATATTTTAGTGGAAAAATATAGACTGAAATTCTAGCTTTCAGTTCACACCTTACTTTTGCTGATCCGAGAAGAATTAAGAATATTATTTGAGTTTTTGTAAGCGCGCAGATAAGAAATTGTCTGTTTTTCATTTTCTTAAATTGCATTTTTCTCCTCATGTGTATTTTAAGATTTTTAGGGTATTCGATTTGTTCCTTGCAATTCAAAAGTTGATGTATTTTTTTTTTAATTTGGAGATATTGTTTACTATACTATTTTGAACACAATTGTACATGGATTTTGGAATCTGGTATTTTTTTTATTGTTTTACAGCAATTTTCATAATGCTTCTATTTAAAAAGTTTACTTTTAAATAATTAACCATTGAGTCAAATTCAAAATCCATGCACAATTATTCTAATATATATTCGATTAGCTTGTAAAAAAAACTGAGACAGATGGCAAAAAATTTGAATCGCAAGAAGCGTTTTTAAAATTACTGAAAAAATGCTAAATTTTTCAATAAAAATTTAATTTAAAAAAAAAATCAATAAAATTTTTTGAAATTTTAGGTTGCGTTTCATCTAATTGCAATTGAACTGCTAAAAAAATTTCATGGATTTTGGACAAAAATTGAGAATTTTTATTTTCGACTTAACAGTCCCCTTAAATTTGTAATCCGGTAGCAGGGATCTGCAAAATAATTCCTTTTTAGAATTGAAAGTTGTCTTTTTTTATTTATAATTCTGCTTTTCTTGTGAAATATACATGCGATGTCACAAGAGTAAAAACTTTTCTTCATCAACTGTTCACCAACATCATTTTTGCACATCAAATATTATCGTGACGTTTTTGTATAATTTTTCAATTTTCTTAGTTTCCGTTTTTACTTTGGACATCAAGCACTATTTTGGCTGAAACCTAACCAAACGAATTACGTTTTTCAATAGTGCAATACAGAAGACAAAACTAGAGGTGTGAAACATCGCACAACTTTTAATTACACTATAATAGTGAAATGGATTTGTGTCATTTACCATTTTTCTATTTTCCTCATTCATTTAGAAAAAATGCCCTAATTGGCGATATTTTTGCGATAATTCTTATATGGGGTCTTAAAAAAAAAAAACTTCGTCAAAATGGTGATTTTGACAATATACTTTTCGATAATTCTCATATTATCCTTTCTTATAAGTGAAACTGAGAAGAGAAGAAAAAACGATCGTTGATTGGCTATGTTCATTCAAAGAGAACTCTGTGTTGAAGGCATTCGTTTTTCAACTTTTTACGCCATTAAAGCATTTTTAGGGCAATTTCGGAGGTGGCGATGTTTTGAACACCTAAGAGGCATTACCACAGAGATTTTGATAAAATCGTTAGACCCGCTTCTTAGCAATCATTGAAAAACATTACTTTTTCAATGGCAACTACCTTATGCGCATGCGCGATTTTGACGAAAACTTTAATGGTAGGTCCTTGTGCCATCACCAACCCGTACACGAAATTTGAACATCGCAGATCAATTTTTTCGGGAATTATGCCAAACACGAACACACATACAGACAGATATTTTTTCTAGATCACCTTTATGAGATCAGGTTGGTTGGTTGTTTTCAGATTATCTGACTCCTTCAGCAACACGAGGGCTATAATGCGACGAAACATTCGTCATTAGACAAGCCAACATACATTTACAAACACCCATGCCTAACACGGGACTCAAACCCGCAACCTCGCGGTCTAGAAGCTAGCACGCTAACCACTATACAGTTTGGTCGGCTATGAGATCAGGATGTTTCAAAATTTGTAGAAGTGAAAAAAAAAAAAATCTAATTTATTTTTTGACCGAATACTATACTTTCATTACCCTATGTATACATAAGTAGGTTGGTTGGTTGGTTGTATTCAGATTATCTGGCGCCGTCAGCAACACGAGGGCTATAATGCGCCGAAACTTTCGTCATTAGACAAGCCAACATACATTTACAAACACCCATGCCTAATACGGGACTCGAACCCGCAACCTCACGGTCTAGAAGCCAGCACGCCAACCACTACACCGTTTGGTCGGCGTATACATAAGTGGGAAAATTGAAAGTAAAAAATCGGATTGATCGTCAACCGAAACTACCAACACACTGCCACTTAAAACGCACCCCCCAATAAATATTTCACCCAGGAATTATTTTGATTGAAACACTCCCCTTTCCTTCACTCACCAATAAAAAAAAAAAAAAAAAAAGCATCCCTCCCTCTACGAATCCCAACAAAGTGAATCCACCGAAACGAAGCTCTTACGCGTCCCGCATATCAGAGACACAACAAGAAAAGGGTTAGGAGAGAAAAAAACTGCTCTTGTTCCTCTCTGGATGCAAATCCTTCTCTTTCACATTCTTCCTCGAACGAGAAGCTTTAGAGACAAATAGGGCTTCCTCGGGCCTCGCGCTTAATAAAGTCGGGCTCGTTCGTTACCCGACGCAAAATCGAGTTTCACAGGGGTGCTACGCTAAAAGCAATTTCCGCCCTGCTGCCTCCTACAATCCTCTTCTTCTCTCCATCTTCTCTTCCGTCGTCTTTTAGTTTTTCCCGAGAGTTTTTTCCCTCTCCCCCCTACCCCCTCTAGGTTCGGTATCCAAAGTTTAATTTTAGGCCGACTGTCAACACGGGGTACGCATATTCTTAAAGGGGGGGTGGGGGGGAGGGTCAATAGCCCCTTTTGTCCCCCGTGCGCCCCTGTCACTCGTACGCCCCTGTCTCCTCCGCCACTTAAAGGGATGGGGGCGTTGCATTTGGCAGGCGAGAAATGAAAAGAAAGGCAAGAAATCGTTTGTTCGAGTTTTTTTTTTTTTTTTTTTTTTTTTTTTTTTTTTTTTGTTTTTTTTTTCGTTTGGTGGTGGTGGGGTTCGGTTGGGAAACGGCTGCCATTGTTGGTCACTTGAACTTCGGTTTTTTTTTTCCCTTTTTTTTTTTTTTTTTCCCAGACTGGATTTGATTTGATTGAAACACATTTTTATTTTATTTTTTTATTTTTACTTGTCCTTTTATAGGGACAATATTTCTAACAATGGTATGCTAAAATGCTTTTTGAAATTTATATTTTATATTAACTATATTTTTAAAAAATTAATTCGATTTTTAAATTTTTCTGGTGTTAAAGGTCCACATGATGGTTATGTGGTTAGCGCTCAGGCCTCACATGTCAAAGGTGCCAAGTTCGAATCCCGGGTTAGTCATGGATGTTTGTTATGATTCGAAATCCACGTTAAGCTGTAGGTCAAGTCTTATTAGTTATCATTGTACATAAAAATAGGCTGTACAAACCAACCAATCTTGTGTTAAGTACGTTTACCGCCAATTGGTTTGCCCCTCCATGTCAGAATTGGTAAAAACGAACGCCTGTGTTTATAAATCACTAAATCTATAATTTCTGTATGTATGAAAAAAAATTAACTGATGAAAGGTTTTTGCGCAGGAAAAAAAATGGCTTGCGAGTGTAGTCATTTCATCTTCTACGTTAACCTTGATTGGTTAAACTCTATTAGGTTTTCAAGGCGTACTTTTATATATTTTTTTCACTTATTAGCACATGATTTTATAATCAGAAGTGTTAAAATAACTTATCATGTTCATTTAAAAACTGATGAAGTTAGTGGCAAAAAAACTTCCCACCGTCATAGATAGGGTTAAAATATGTTCAAATAGTAACCAAATTCAAAGAAGAAACGCTTTAATAGTTTGATAAATAATGAATTGTAATTAATAACTTTGTATAAAAAATATCATATGAAATACCTTTGTGAGGTTCGTGTAACTTAATTTGCTAAAAACTATAAATTAAGTTCATTCAAGTGAAACATATTAAATTTGGTGTGAATAATAATGCGTACATGTTTCAAAAGTGTAATATCAATTGAAAACTAGAAATGGAAAACGACCTAAATCCAAAAAAGAAAATTTTTCAGGAGAGCCGAAAAATTATCCCATCTTGTTTTTAAGGCAATGGTTAACTACATACTTCAGATTGAATTTGAACTATTGCTACTGGAGTTCACACTTTGGGCGCTCTCCAGTTTGTTTAGCTTGCTATGCTATTTAGGACATTTTTCCGTAAAAATTTTTTTTTTTTTTTTTTTTTTTTTTTTTTTGTACTTAGTTCGTTTTCCATTTCTAGTCCTCAATTGTTAATCAGGGTTAGGCTTTTAAGTTTCGAAATAAGAATAAATATACCATTAAATAAAATTTCGATAAGAAACTGTTAATCGTTTATTAAAGTCATTTGTTTATTTTTATTCCGGTGAACCAATAAAAGAAATACATGGTGTCCAGAGAAAGACACCCTGATTTTAAAATTGAATAACTCATAAACAAAGTTCGATAGAATGATGAAATAAAAAGTATAGTTATTTTGAAAGCTGTAAGAAAATTTCTAAATTTGATGCAAGGCAACATTTTAGAAAATAAATGTTTTTACCTCTTGAAAATTATGTCATATTGGAAAACTGCTATTACTTTTAAACTATAAAATTAACCCATTGCACTCCAATGGCGCCTCTCAGGTGCCACACGATTGGTTGCCAAACCACGAGAGGACCAATAGGTGTGATGCGGAAATTCGATGCAAGGCCAATGACTGTGTTTAGTTTCTATGAAGCAAATCCATAAACACCAGCCGAACCTAAAATATCTCGAATTGCTGATTCCTCCACGCGAAAAATGCCTGGAGTGCAAAGGGTTAATAATAATCTTAATTTTCTTCTTACGCCATACCCTTTTTTTGAGTGCAATGAGATCTAATTTCAGTTTATTCGGTCCAGTCATTCTTTTTACGTTCAATTACCCATATGTTAACATAGGCTAATGAAATTATTACTTTCGATAAAATAATTATAATAATAATTTGACTTTTATGTGTGTTTTTCTCCACGTTTTGGAACATCCTGACTCCCAAAAAGTTGCCTGTAAAAAATGTATGTCTGTGATCTGTATAACTCCTGAACGGAATGACCTATGATATTCACCTTTTGCATACTAGTTAGTGGTGGCCATGGGATCTATCAGTAAGGTTTTTGTCAAAATTGCACATGAACATAAGGTAGCTGCCATTGAAAAAAAAAATCACGTTTTTCAGCAATTGTTAAAAAACGTCTCTACGATTTTAATCCATATTACAGCGGTAATGCTCCTTAAGGTGAGTGTTCTAAACATCCCCTATTCCGAAATTCCCGTAGAAATGCGATAAAAGGTAAAAAAAAAAAAAAAAAAAAATCGAGATGAAATTTTCTTCCCTTGAGCATCGACCGTTTTTCTCGTCTCCTCTGTTTCAATTACAAGAAGGAATATTGTAAGAATTATCGAAAAAATACTGCTTAAATCGGTATTTTTGCGTTTTTTTAAAGACCCATATCAGAATTATCACCAAACTGGCAATCCCCCCCCCCCCTAATGAATAACATAAAAATGGTAAGTAACACCAATCCACGTTATATAATAGTGTAAATGAAAGCTGCGCGATGTTCCACACCCTTAGCTTTTACAGCTTTTTAAAAGTTGAACAGTAATTATAATTACCTTGTACTTAAAAAACATTACCATTAATAAATAGGAAAAAAACTACCGACCAAGAACAAAGAAATAACACAGAGTCGGTACATCTAAAAAAAAAAGAAGACAAACATGGCGACCACGTCGAACTTTGTTTGCTGGGGGGCTTTAATTTATTCTCTGCGAGTACCTTTTGCGGAGTAAATGGCAAATTTATGTTCGAGGGAGCAGGAGGATTGTGACAGAACTCCCCTTCCAGGAAAAACGATTAAGTTTTAGAGTCAGGATTAAAAAGCCTGGTTATTGGGAGCGGGATCTTCAGATCAACACTATTACTCTTTTATATTATCGCTCCTCAATATCCATCTCGGATGGGGAAGAGCACTTGATGCGGTATCAACTGTTGGCGGGATTTCATTAAAGCGTTTAATTATTTGGAAGAGCCTTGTGTTATGGGATGCGTTGGTTTTTATTTGACATCAGTGTTGGAAAATTATATTTTGAGTTTTTATTTTTTATTTTGGTAAGATTGGTAATGTAATATTTGAAGTTCATTGGGGAGTTTATTTTATTATTTTAAGATTGTCAGTTTTGACGTGTAATGTACATGGGACTGTAATTAAAGTTCGACTATTATAACAAGCTATAAGGAAGTTCGACAAGCTATAAGAAAAGCTACTGATCAGAATGATCTGAATATTCTCGGAAAAGGGGAAAGTAGTAGGGCATAAGAAAAGCCACTGATCAGAATGACCTGAAATTTGACCTGAATATTCTCGAAAAAGGGGAAAGTAGTAGGGCATAAGAAAAGCCACTGATCAGAATGACCTGAAATTTGACCTGAATATTCTTGAAAAAGGGGAAAGTAGTAGGGCATAAGAAAAGCCACTGATCAGAATGACCTGAATATTCTCGAAAAAGGGGAAAGTAGTAGGGCATAAGAAAAGCCACTGATCAGAATGACCTGAAATTTGACCTGAATATTCTCGAAAAAGGGGAAAGTAGTAGGGCATAAGAAAAGCCACTGATCAGAATGACCTGAAATTTGACCTGAATATTCTCGAAAAAGGGGAAAGTAGTAAGGCATTAGAAAATAAAGATTTCGAAATAGTTTTTTTTTTTTTTTCTTATGCAGTACAATTTCTCCCAACTTCGTGAATATTCATGTCGAATTTCAGGTCATTCTGATAAGTGGTTTTTTAATTTTTTAATTTTTTTTAAAGCTTTTTGGAAGTTGAACCTTAATTATAATCACGCTATAAATAGTAACTTAAAAATTTGATATTAATAAGATTTTAATTTATTCCAATTATAGAGCATTTTAAGTTTATTAATATCATCCTATTTCATTTATATGCAATTTTTAATTTCATGATATGGTGTATTTTTAAATGAATGGAGAGAGAAAAAAATATAGGAATATTTTTTAATTTACTGATGATTTCATGAATTTTTTTTTTATCAAAGAACCTTAACGTACTTTTTGTAAGGTTCCTCTTTTTTTTTTTTTTTTTTTTTTCATTTGATAACAACTCAGTGTTGTAGTGTATTGAATTGAAAATTTGGATTTTATTCCAAGTTTAATAATTTCACTTATGATTCTTTTTAGTCATTTTACCGGATATTCCATTTCAATATTCTCACAGTAAATTATGGTAATTTTTTTTTTTTAATTTATCATTTAGTGTTTATAATTTATTTTGTAATGTTATCTCTCGATTAGAAATTAATAACACTTTATAGTTTCTCTCTGTCGTAAGAGCATGTTTTAATATCATGCTGAAAATTCATATAAGTAGTTAAGATGTCAGTTTCGAATCCTAAGTTAAGCATGAATGTTCGTTGTGGTTCGGAATCCACGTTAAGATGTAGGTCTTGATCTGATTAGCGATTATTATAAACAAAAAAAAGTCGATAAGCGAAATCAACCAATCATTTATATTGTTAAACCACTAGAGATTTTAATGATAATACTCTTTCAATATTTGGAAGTTATATTAGTAATTTATAAATATTCAGATAGTGCAGATTACAATACCGTTTTATAATTGTTATTCCTCCTGTGTCAGTTTACGTTTTAGATTTTAAAATGAACATAGTGCTGACATCTCGTGCCAAAAGCGGAAACTTGAAAATTTAAAAGTGTGTTTAAGGGGGTATGGTACCGAAATTTCTTCAAAAATCATAAATTTTTTTTCTGATTTTAAAAAATAGTTCATACATTCCTGAAGAGAATGATGTTTTTATCTTATTCCTCCGGTGATTAGAACGCCACAAAATTACCTGTTATTTAAACATCACTAATGGGCTTAACACATTGAAGCGTCTGCTTAAAGTGCGTTTTTCGAGCACTAGTGTTTTTCACAGATGTTGCATATTCAAATCGATATATCTCCAGAACCATTAGCAATTGGCTATTCAAATTTTTGGAGCATTTAATTTATATAGTTTTAAATATTTTGCCTTCACAGAATTTTATTTTTTTAATTCTGTTTTAAAATATAATTTTTAGCGTAAAAGATAACATAAAAAAAAGCAAAAATTTCAATATTTTAACTTTGAGAATTTTTTTAATTTTTTTTAGTTATCAAAATTCTGTGAAGACAAAATTTTCTTTATATAATTATGCATTACAGAAAGCTTTCACTTTGAAATTTTTTTTATTTTTTCTTATATCAAAATACGCAAACATCAAATATTATGGATTTTTCTTGGTTTTTAAATTTTTTTTAAATAACAAAACATAATATTTAAAAAAAACATTTTCTCAAAGATATATAAATACTATCTCATACATAAAATAAATTTTTGACGTAAAAATGTACATAAATAAAGTTTTTTTTTATTTTCGGTACCGCACCCCCTTAAGGTTTGTGTTCCTTGTTCGAAATTAATGTTTTTAACTAAAGCCATTACGCCTTGGATCGGGAGAAATTGGATAAGCGTAACAGGAAATAATATCCTTTTTTAATACAACATTTTATATTAAAAAACAATTCTGAGGAAAACGCAAGAGTTGGTGACGTTGACTAGACCTAGAAAAATTTGGTTTTATTAAAATACCTTAGATTAAAAGAAATAAGTTTAAATGTGTTTAGTATTTGATCTGATTGTAAAAAACTATTATCTAAAAATAAGCTGTATACTTACTTCAACTAGGAAGTGGAACATCGCACAACTTTATATTACACTTAATACAGAACACATTAGAGGACGGCGATATATCGATACGACGATATTTTTACAAAAATATCGATACTAAAAATATCGATACAAGTCACTGATATATCGATATTTTAAAACGTTTCTAATTTTTTGATGATAGTTTTGTATTTCTATGTGTTTCACCGATTTTCTTTATTTAATTTCCAAAAACTTCCAAACTGAAATTTGGACTTGGCTGAGAGACAGTTAAAATGGCACCCTAACAAAAAGGAAAACGTAATGTAATGGAACCATAAGATCATTTATTAGTAACCATTAACATAGTGCCGTTTCTGTTGCCAGCGTGTGCCTGGAATTTGCTTCTAATTTTAAATATTAAAAACATGTCTATCAGCAAAACATGCGATAAACTACTTTTCAAAATTTCTTCTTTAAAAATAAATGGGAATTTATGCATTGACATCCAAATGTATTTATTTTCTGATTGATTATATAATTTATTTGTTAAAAGAATTTTTATAATTTATTTATTAAAACGATTTTTATAATTTATTTATTAAAACGATTTTTATAATTTATTTATTAAAATAATTTTTATAATTTATTTTTTTTAAATAATTTTTATAATTTATTTATTAAAACAATTTTTATAATTCATTTATTAAAATAATTTTTTGTAATTCATTTATTAAAACAATTTTTCTAATTTATTTATTTAAACTATTTTGGCAGGAATTCATGAAAAGAAGAAATTTGCTCCGAAAAACTTCGTTTCTGGCAAGATTGAAATTCAAATAAATAAATTAAAAAAATAATGTATCCATATATATCATCGATATTTTTTTTCTATGCAACGATATAGTATCGATATTTATTTTGATCGATATTTCTGACCTCTAGAACACATATTTTGGGATGTAGGGATGTTTGGATCACCTTAAAAGGCATTACCCCGGCGACTTTTATTAAAATTGTTAGATCCGCTTCTTAGAAACTGCTGAAAAACATTAATTTTTCAAAGGCAGCTACCTTATACGTCTGCGCAATTTTGACGAAAACCTTAATGACAGATCATATGGTCGTGGTGGCCATAGCACTTGTCCGTATTATCCTTATCATCAGACATCACCAGTATGCAAAGTTGAACATCGTAGGTCAATGGGTTCAGAAGTTATGCTGATTACAGACACAAACGGACATATTTTCTAGACCACTTTTTTTAAAAGCATGTCCAAAACGCGTAGAAATTTTTAAAAATATATAAATTTGTTTGACCGAATACAATACTTTCATTACCCGAAGTTATCATATGGGTAATTGAAAGTAAAAAAAGTAGTCATGCCCTCATTGCCTGGTAATTATTGTTCTTAGATAATCGACTTTGAATCTCTCGGCATATTTGTTTGGAATTTTAAAATGAGTATTTCATGAATTTGCTATCCTAACAGAAGGTTATATGAAAAAACGATCTATCGCGAATTCATTCGTCTAGATTACAAGTGCGAAATAATAGATGTGCTTATTTATCCACATCTGATCGACTTTTTTTTTAAATTTATTGTAACCTTAAGAAAAAACATGAATGCTTTGAAATACCTGCCATGTCATTTTAATTAAAAACGAAGTAAAGAAAAAAATACTAAAAAAAAGTTCAATAAACAAAGCATTCAGATCCACGTCCGTATATATCCTGAGTCAGAAAGAAAAATGAAATTTCAAAAAACATCTGCGCTACAGTTTTATTCTAATATTGACTAAATTTTGCACACTTAATCTTCGTAACTACAAGCATATTCCTATATGCTTGAAACTTCGAAACCCCTTCTTCTCCTCTTTTTTTCCCTGAAGGGTTGTGGTCACAATTTGAAATCTACAGTATAATTCAGATGATCTTGATGAAATTTTGCAAACTTGATTTTCGAAACTAATGAAAATTTCGAAAATCAATTTTGCAATTACTGGCAACATGAGATTTTGAAAAACCACCAAATTCCCCCTTTTCAATCCATAAAGGAGTAGTGCAGCAATTACTTCCGAACCACTGAACTAATTTGGGATGGGTTTTTACTTTCAATTACCCACATGAAAGAATAGTATTCGGTCGACAACAAAAAAATCCTTTCTGCATTTTTCTACGTTTTGGAACATCCTGATTTAAAAATAGTTATCTAGAAAAAATGTCTGTCTGTGTGTGTGTGGTCAGCATAACTCCCGAACAAATTGACCTACGATGTTGAATTTGAGGTGCGGGTTGGTGATGGCACAGGGGGCTACCATTAAGTTTTTCGTCAAAATCGCACATGCGCATAAGGTAGCTGTTTTCATGTTTTCAGTAATTGTTAAGAAACAGCTCGAACGATTTTGTTCAAAATCGCTGTGGCAATGCCTCTTAAGGTGTTTTAAACGTCCCCACCTCCGAAAAACGTTTTAATGACTTAAAAGTTGAAAAGCAAATGCTTTTAACACAGAGTTCTCTTTCCGTGAGCATACTTCATCAACGATTGTTTTTGTTTTCTTTCCTTCTCAGTTTCAGTCACAAGAAAGGATTATAAAAGAATTATCGTAAAGTATATTGCCAAAATCATCATTTTGGCGTAAAAAGTTGAAAAGCAAATGACTTTAACCCACAGTTTTCTTTCCTTGAGCACACCTCATCAACAATCGTTTTTTCTTCTCTCCCCAGATTCAGGCATAAGTAAGGATTATTTAAGAATTATCGAAAAGTATATTGCCAAAATCATCATTTTGGTGTAAAAAGTTGAAAAGCAAATGACTTTAACCTACAGTTTTCTTTCCTTGAGCATACCTCATCAACAATCGTTTTTTCTTCTCTCCCCAGATTCAGGCATAAGTAAGGATTATTTAAGAATTATCGAAAAGTATATTGCCAAAATCATCATTTTGGTGTAAAAAGTTGAAAAGCAAATGACTTTAACCTACAGTTTTCTTTCCTTGAGCATACCTCATCAACAATCGTTTTTTCTTCTCTCCCCAGATTCAGGCATAAGTAAGGATTATTTAAGAATTATCGAAAAGTATATTGCCAAAATCATCATTTTGGTGTAAAAAGTTGAAAAGCAAATGACTTTAACCTACAGTTTTCTTTCCTTGAGCATACCTCATCAACAATCGTTTTTTCTTCTCTCCCCAGATTCAGGCATAAGTAAGGATTATAAAAGAATTATCGAAAAGTATATTGCCAAAATCATCATTTTGGTGTAAAAAGTTGAAAAGCAAATGACTTTAACCTACAGTTTTCTTTCCTTGAGCATACCTCATCAACAATCGTTTTTTCTTCTCTCCCCAGATTCAGGCATAAGTAAGGATTATAAAAGAATTATCGAAAAGTATATTGCCAAAATCATCATTTTGGTGTAAAAAGTTGAAAAGCAAATGACTTTAACCTACAGTTTTCTTTCCTTGAGCATACCTCATCAACAATCGTTTTTTCTTCTCTCCCCAGATTCAGGCATAAGTAAGGATTATTTAAGAATTATCGAAAAGTATATTGCCAAAATCATCATTTTGGTGTAAAAAGTTGAAAAGCAAATGACTTTAACCTACAGTTTCCTTTCCTTGAGCACACCTCATCAACAATCGTTTTTTCTTCTCTCCCCAGATTCAGGCATAAGTAAGGATTATAAAAGAATTATCGAAAAGTATATTGCCAAAATCATCATTTTGGTGTAAAAAGTTGAAAAGCAAATGACTTTAACCTACAGTTTTCTTTCCTTGAGCATACCTCATCAACAATCGTTTTTTCTTCTCTCTCCAGATTCAGGCATAAGTAAGGATTATTTAAGAATTATCGAAAAGTATATTGCCAAAATCATCATTTTGGTGTAAAAAGTTGAAAAGCAAATGACTTTAACCTACAGTTTTCTTTCCTTGAGCACACCTCATCAACAATCGTTTTTTCTTCTCTCCCCAGATTCAGGCATAAGTAAGGATTATTTAAGAATTATCGAAAAGTATATTACCAAAATGATCATTTTGGTGTAAAAAGTTGAAAAGCAAATGACTTTAACCTACAGTTTTCTTTCCTTGAGCATACCTCATCAACAATCGTTTTTTCTTCTCTCTCCAGATTCAGGCATAAGTAAGGATTATTTAAGAATTATCGAAAAGTATATTACCAAAATGATCATTTTGGTGTAAAAAGTTGAAAAGCAAATGACTTTAACCTACAGTTTTCTTTCCTTGAGCATACCTCATCAACAATCGTTTTTTCTTCTCTCTCCAGATTCAGGCATAAGTAAGGATTATTTAAGAATTATCGAAAAGTATATTACCAAAATGATCATTTTGGTGTAAAAAGTTGAAAAGCAAATGACTTTAACCTACAGTTTTCTTTCCTTGAGCATACCTCATCAACAATCGTTTTTTCTTCTCTCTCCAGATTCAGGCATAAGTAAGGATTATTTAAGAATTATCGAAAAGTATATTACCAAAATGATCATTTTGGTGTAAAAAGTTGAAAAGCAAATGACTTTAACCCACAGTTTTCTTTCCTTGAGCACACCTCATCAACAATCGTTTTTTCTTCTCTCCCCAGATTCAGGCATAAATAAGGATTATTTAAGAATTATCGAAAAGTATATAACCATAATCTTCATTTTGGCGATTCCACGTCCTTATTAAAGTGTAATTGAAAGTTGTGCGATGTTCCACACCACTAGTTTTTCTAAGAGTATCTTGATAAATCCACGCTATCGGTAATACAATTTAATTCCAAGATAGGGAATAATAGGAGGGAATGAAATAGAGGATAGGTGGAGAAGTGGAAAAGAGGAGCAGGGGGGGGGGGGGCATACACATAACCGGCAATCGACTGGAATAAATTAAATGGCCATAATTGCTTAGGCCGGGCAATGCTTGTCGTTTCTGCTGAGTTATCGATAAAAATTGAACAATTAAAATCTTTCTAAGATGTAATTAGATGTAAAGAATATGGTAAACTTCAAACGGTAATCGGAGTCAATTTTACGAAATTTGCAGATGTTTCTGTTGCACTTTATCATTAACTCTGACAGGGGGGGGGGGGGGGACATCAATTCTTCAACTATCACAAAATTTGTTCATATACCTCAAGAACTACAGTGTAAAAGTAACCTTTTAGTGACACTTAGTGCGACTTCAAACTTATTTATTTTAAAAGAAAATTGCTTGTAAATTATAGATCTTACGATGCCAATACTTATTATAACAGATCGTTTACAATTGTAGACCATATTTGTATGCATATCCGCTTTTCAAATAACAAATTAAGTGCTTGCGTGCTCGAAAGTAAAATAAAAAAAAAACCATAGAAATTAAGCTCAATTTAATTTCTGAATTAATTAAAACGTTGAAACATAAGATCGTCTCCTCAATAAATAAATGATAATAGCGAAAACTTGCGCACACATTTCCATTCCGTTGTTTGTCGGAGCATTAAAACACAAATCTCCGAACAATGCATATTTTTAAGATCATTACAAGCATGTAATTTGGTTAAATAGAAAGCGGCACAATACTTGGGGGGGGGGGGTATTTTTTCGGTGTGGATTATTATCAGACTCGCAAACACGACCGTTGTCTCAAGTTCTTTTCCATTATTATGAAAAAGCGACTCTTCAACGACCCTCAAGTTTTCTGCAAAGAAGAAATGCAGATTTGGTCCATCCCCCTCCCCTCCAATCCATCCTGGTCTTATTTTTTAATATACATATAATAATCCTCGCCTTGAAAGAGTATTTTTTTTCCGCCGTGTCCACCATTTTTTTCCTCCCCCTCCCCATCTCCCTCATCTAGCTCTTCTTTTAGTGCTCTTTGCAAAATCTACCTCCAGCTTCCCAAACACCCCCACTCTTCATAAAGATGCTGGGCCTTGGAGGAAATTAAAGATAAAATAATAATGGGAGTCGACCTTCTTTCCTATATGTAAAAAAAAAAAACTCGCGCTTGAAAAAAAATAAAGTCCTAACAGGTAGAGCCCATGGAATTAAGAGAGAGAAAAAAAATCGCTCGGGAAGAAAACAAAACAAAGAACGACGCAGAGGCTTTCATTAATATGATCAGCCATAATTACGAAGTCTGGGTACGAAGACGCAATATCTCAAGACGACGGTAGAGGGAGCTGCTTTTTTCATTAGTGAACTTTTTTTTTTTTTTTGAAGGATGTTTTTTTTTTTCTTCTTCTTCATCTTCCCATCCCTCTTCCTATTTTGTTTTTTCATCATCTTCTCTTAGACGCACACTTGCTCCTAATGAACCTGCCTCTTCGGTTATAATGAGGGCGCTTTGCCTACGAACAAAAATAACAATTGTTTTTTTTTTTAGTTCTGTTTAAATTCCGTCGGTGAAAAAAATCCTCCAACCGCCGGGAGTGGTGAAAAAATTCCCTTGCCTCTCCCTTCATCTTTTTTTTCCCCCTCCGTTTTTTCCCCCTCTCTCTCTCTACTCCAAGTGGTGGCTTTAATGAATAAAAAAACGCAAGAAACCTTTTCCTTTTGTCTTGGCGCCATACCTCGCCGCTGCTTTAGTAATTCCAGTCATTCGCATATTAAATTTTAAAGAGCCCTCCAGCGTTTTTCTGGGGGAAAATGATTTGTTGAAAATGTACCTTATTAAGTTTCTACCGAGTTTTTCATTCGTCTCTCAAACAAAACAAATTATTCAACTGCTTTTGTGCGTCCATCATCTTTCGCTGTATCCGTAACCGAGATGAAAGCGGATTCTTGTTTAAGTGCCTCGAATCTTAATCCCGACAATAGAAGGGAAATAGTCCCCTTCCCCCTTTCCCATCCCTACACCCACAGTTCCTTTTTTTTCCCCCTTTTCTGAGAGTACAGGGAAATGAAAGAGATCATTATGCGTGGGAGCAGGAAATGAACTTATGTTAGTAACATATTCATTGGAACTGATCCCAACGGATATGACCGAACTCATGGCTCAGAAGGAGAACTCGTGTCAAACATATAACTGTGAATGAATTATCACATTCTCACGCCTTATAATCCATAAAAGTGCAACTTTTGTTATAAATCCTTTATATCTACTGCTAACTTTTATTATATATATATATATATATATATATATATATATATATATATATATATATATATATATATATATATATATATATATATATATATATATATATATATATATATATATATATATATATATATATATATATATATATATATATATTTTTATATACTAGCTGAATACCCGTGCTGCGCTACGAAATTTTACCATGTGTATTTTAGCAATCAAAAGACATTAATTTATTTTACACTTCAGACGTTTGCTTCTATTTCGATCCCGACAATTTGAATTATAAAAATAGAAACTTTCCTTTGTTGACATTTTATCCAAAATTTATAATGAGAATATATTGGAAATGAGACATCTGAATATCCCTCGCTTAGAACGTTTAACTCCCTATGGTTCTGTTTAATAATTTTAACTAATAACTAATTTTTTCTACATTTGGCCTTCTTAACATTTGCACCAAATATCAGAATTGTGACAACATTGGAAGTGAATCAGTCGGATATCCTTCGTTTGGAACGTTTATCCCCTTTTCCACCCCTTAAAGTGAGTTAATCGAGATCGGAATAGCTTACTTTTTCTATGTTTACCATTGTTGATATTTGTACCAATTTTTCAGAGTTGTGGACATGTGGGAAGTGAGAGAATTAGTGATGAGTGAGTGAGGGCTTTGCCTTATATATATATATAATGAAACAATTTAATGTTTTGCTCGTTTAGACCGGGATTTTTCGCAGCCTGCTAATATTTTTAAATTTAAAAAAGTCGTTACATTTCATGGAGGGGATCCATAGAGAAATGTGTGTATTCATCCCAAGCTTGAAGAATGTATTGCCATTGACAATGAGTGTATCTGCTAATAGTCCGAGACGCGACTGCAATTTTTGGACCCCATCGAACATCATTCTGAATTTTTTATAGAAATTGTAGAAAAGTTAGTAGATTACGATTCCACTGGTCTGCCGTGGTTATTGCCAAATATGTCATAACTTGCCAAAAAGAGAACAAACTTTTTCGTCTGGCAACCCACTGCATTTTGATTTTCAATGAGAAAAAGCGCAAACGATTTCTGATCTCTGGCTCGGAAAACTTGTATATTTTAAAAGTAAGCCATATTGGCGACATCAGTTACGTCATCAGTGACGTAATGTTTATAACAAATTTGGCTCATTTGTGAAAGATGCAAGTAAGCCATAGCCATACATCCGAATCGTCTGCAACCTTCTTAATTGAAAATTAAAGAGTGAGGGTTACCAAAAAAAAAAAAAAAAATGCTCAATTTTTTTCAATTTATGGCGCATTTGGCAATTGGATTTAGCTCAACTTATTAAAAGTCGATTTTTGACCAGTTTTGGCAATTTTTGCCACGGCAGACCAATGGATTCGTAATCTACTCACTTTTCTCCAATTTCTATAAAAAATTCAGAATGATGTTCGATGGGGTGTCCAAAAATCGCAGTCGCCTCTCAGTCTATAAGTAACATATTGATTTGATGATCCCAAGTGGCTAAATTAGCCCTCTAAAGACTTTTTCACCACAGAGTCAGAGTTTTTACAAGGATTTAAAAACAGATACGAAAGGGATTGTTATTGATGGTCACCAATTGAGTTTTGGGATTCAGGGTTGTTGTAGTTTTTTTACTTTCAATTTACCATATGTTTACATAGTGTAATGAAAGTATAGTCTTTGGTAAAAAAAAAAAAAAATTAATGCATTTCTCCACATTTTGGAACTCCTTGATTTCAAAAAAGTGATCTAGAAAAAATTTCTGTCTGCGTCTAGGGGGTCATTATAACTTCCAAACAAATTAACCTACGATGTTCAAATTTTGTGTGCGTGTCATTGGTGGTCGTGGGACTTACCATTAAGGTTTTAGTCGAAATAACGCATGCGTATAAGGTCGAATTCATGAAAAAATCAGGTTTTCAGTAATTGTTAATAAACGGCTCTAACGATTTTGATTAAAATCTCTACGCTAATGCCGGTTAAGGTGTTCTAATTGTCTTCTTCGAAATTTCAGCAGACCTGTGGTAAAAGTGTAAAAAATTGTAAAATGAGTGCATTTGACACAGCTTTATGCCCTTGAGCATCGCCCATCAAAGTTTGTTTTTTTCTGTTTCACTCACAAGAAAGGACAATTAATGTCTTTCGAATAACATCTCGAATTTCTCCATCTTGGACGGGTTTTTTGCCTATGTAAAAATTATTGCCAAAAATGTCGTCAAAATAACCATTTTTACGAACATTTTTCGAAACCTACGGAATAGACCTACGTGAAACATGTTTTCTCAATCTTTTTTCAATACTCTTGAAATTCACCAATAGCATCAACTCAATTCTTTGAAGCAAAAAACTCAATTCTTTGAAGCAAACAACTCATTTCTCTGAAGGAAACAACTAATTTCTCTGAAGGAAACAACTCAAATCTTTGAAGCAAACAACTCAGTTCTTTGAAGCAAACAACTCATTTCTCTGAAGGAAACAACTCAAATCTCTGAAGCAAACAACTCAAATCTCTGAAGCAAACAACTCAAATCTCTGAAGCAAACAACTCAATTCTTTGATGCAAACAACTCAATTCTTTGAAGCAAACTACTCAATTCTTTGAAGTATTTAAATTCATCAATATTTTTTGCTAACGCCGAAATTTAAATTGTTTTTGCTGTGTCAGGGTGGCCACAAAATTCAGGAAAAATAGTTCCCCGATTTCTCTGACAGATTTCTAAAAAAATCCCTGATTTTAGGTCAAACTTTTTTTCAAATTTCCCCAATTTTCTTAGGTTTTCCAGATGTCTCGACATCCTTATCAAATAGAACATGTATGCTAAAAAGATAATATGCAATTTTTTAAAAAATAGTTTTGCTGGCAATGAAACGTTTAAATTATACCTTAACATAAAACTTCTAATGGCTTACCACTACAAATCTCCAAGCACATAGCGCCAAAATATGGATGAACGTGCCTTAAATAATTCAAAATTTCCCTGATTTTCATGAAATTTTAAAAAGTTCCCTGACATTTCCCTGATTTTTTCCAGAATCAGAAAGCTCCCTGACATTTCCCTGATTTTCATGAAATTTTAAAAAGTTCCCTGACATTTCCCTGATTTTTTCTAGAATCAGAAAGCTCCCTGACATTTCCCTGATTTTTTCCAGAATCAGAAAGCTCCCTGACATTTCCCTGATTTTCATGAAATTTTAAAAAGTTCCCTGACATTTCCCTGATTTTTCCAGAATCAGAAAGCTCCCTGACATTTCCCTGATTTTCATGAAATTTTAAAAAGTTCCCTGACATTTCCCTGATTTTTTCCAGAATCAGAAAGCTCCCTGACATTTCCCTGATTTTCATGAAATTTTAAAAAGTTCCCTGACATTTCCCTGATTTTTTCCAGAATCAGAAAGCTCCCTGACATTTCCCTGATTTTCATGAAATTTTAAAAAGTTCCCTGACATTTCCCTGATTTTTTCCAGAATCAGAAAGCTCCCTGACATTTCCCTGATTTTCATGAAATTTTAAAAAGTTCCCTGACATTTCCCTGATTTTTTCCAGAATCAGAAAGCTCCCTGACATTTCCCTGATTTTCATGAAATTTTAAAAAGTTCCCTGACATTTCCCTGATTTTTTCCAGAATCAGAAAGCTCCCTGACATTTCCCTGATTTTCATGAAATTTTAAAAAGTTCCCTGACATTTCCCTGATTTTTTCCAGAATCAGAAAGCTCCCTGACATTTCACTGATTTTCATGAAATTTTAAAAAGTTCCCTGACATTTCCCTGATTTTTTCCAGAATCAGAAAGCTCCCTGACATTTCCCTGATTTTCATGAAATTTTAAAAAGTTCCCTGACATTTCCCTGATTTTTTCCAGAATCAGAAAGCTCCCTGACATTTCCCTGATTTTCATGAAATTTTAAAAAGTTCCCTGACATTTCCCTGATTTTTTCCAGAATCAGAAAGCTCCCTGACATTTCCCTGATTTTCATGAAATTTTAAAAAGTTCCCTGACATTTCCCTGATTTTTTCCAGAATCAGAAAGCTCCCTGACATTTCCCTGATTTTCATGAAATTTTAAAAAGTTCCCTGACATTTCCCTGATTTTTTCCAGAATCAGAAAGCTCCCTGACATTTCCCTGATTTTCATGAAATTTTAAAAAGTTCCCTGACATTTCCCTGATTTTTTCCAGAATCAGAAAGCTCCCTGACATTTCCCTGATTTTTTCCAGAATCAGAAAGTTCCCTGACATTTCCCTGATTTTTTCCAGAATCAGAAAGCTCCCTGACATTTCCCTGATTGCCAGGTTTTCCCGGTTCTGTGGCCACTCTTGCGTGTGTTTCGCAGATGCGATAATCTCTATTGTGTCTCGTATACATTCATACATTCAAAGTAATATAAAAGCATTGACTATGAGTAAATCGTAAAAATCTGTAAAACTATGGAAAATCCGTACCAAATCCGCATATCTGTGTATGGAGATTGTTGTCTTCATCTATACTAGATGACAACATACCCTGATATCACTGAATGCGCTGTAGGAACTGGTTCTCCCATTGTTGTAGGCTATTCAGTTGAGATCAGGTTATGTTGTCTTCTAGTATAGGCACGATCCTGAACGGCAATTTTAAGATCGGTGATAAGCCTTTTAAAGTGTTCCGTTTCATCCAACGCATTAACACAAATCTGCTGGCCAGTATTGGTTCGACAGTGGCCAATCCCGATGTGGACAGTTGTAGACGGGCCGTTGCTACGAATCTTGACCAATCTCGCTCAGTGCTGGATAAATATATTGGAAGTTTTTTGAAATGTTGATGCGAATTTTTAAAATTGAAATATAATGTTAAAAGAAAGGGCGGTGTGGTAGGGTGGAAAAAAAAGTTTTTTGATGGTTTTAACATTTTTTTTTTTTTAAATCGTATACTTTGTAACAATACTCGAGATTCTGCATAGATAGGACAATCTTCCAAGAACCTTTTTTTTCGACTTTGGCTAATAACACTGTTACCTGGAAATAGTGGTGAAAAATTGATTTGTTTTTACACTTTCAATTACACGTATGTATACATAGGGTAATGAAAGTACAGAATTCGGTAAAAAAAAAAATCAATTTTTTTTGCATTTCACCACATTTGGAACATCCGGATTTCAAAAAAGTGATCTAGAAAAATTGTGTGTATGTGTGTCTGTGTGTACGTTGTTAGCATAACTCCCGAACAAATTAACCTACGATGTTTAAATTTGGTGCACTGATTGGTTGTGGCTCAAGGACCTACCATTAAGGATTTCGTCAAAATCGCGCATGCTCATAAGGTAGCTGCCATTGAAAAAATAATGTTTTTCAATGATTGTTAAAAAACGGCTCGAACGATTTTGATCAAAATCGCTGTGGTAATGCCTTTTAAGGTGTTTTAAACATTCCCACCTGCGAAATTTAAAAAAAAAAATGCTTTAATGGCGTAAAATGTTGAAAAACGAATGAATTCAACACAGAGTTCTCTTTGTTTCAACATAGCTTATCAAAGATCGTTTTTTCTTCTCCTCTCAGTTTCACTTATATAAAAGGATAATATAAGAATCATCGAAATAAATATCACCAAAATCCCCATTTTGGCGAAGATTTTTTTTAATGATCCATACAAGAATTATCGCAAAAAATATCGCCAAACCAGCCATTTTTTTCTAAATGAATGATAAATATATAAGAACGGTAAATGACACAAATTGACATTAGTATTATAGTGTATTGAAAGCTGTGCGATGTTCCACACCCCTAATGTTTTTTTTTTTTTTTTTTTTTTTTTTTTTTTTTTTTTTTTAATCGTATACTCTGGAATAATACTCGTGATTCAGCATACATAGGACAATCTACACAGAACCTTTTCTTCTGACTTTGGCCAGTAACACTGTGCTAACTGGAAATAGTGGGCAAATTCTGATCTGTTTTTTTATCTTTTTTTCTTAAATAGTCTAAATATTATATATACCAATTTTTGTGTAAAGATATATTCATTAGAACAGGGTACTTGAGGCAAGTGAAATTTAAATATGACTCTCATGTATCATTTTTAGACAGATGCAAAACCTAAAAAACAAGCACTATCCTTTGAAGTAAAGGTGCATCTAATCTTTCGGCAAAAGAACAAAGAAAACAGTTCTTTTAAGGAGGAAAAAAAAATACCCAATTTTAACTTCGGTACGAGCTTCTGCCAACTATTTCTTGGTTTTACCGAAATTTTTCTTAAATAAAATGAGATTCGTTCGAAAAGAAGTTTTCGAGGGAATTCTGACCGTGATTTCATATGTGAACGCATTTTACTTAAAAATGATGACGGTACATCTTTCCCGATACTATTTTCGAAGAGCTTTTGTCTTTCGCGAAGTTCCACTTTATAAAATTGTGGGAAAGCAAAAGAAGTCGGGAAAGATGAAAAATGACATAAAAAGTCTTGAATATTCACTCAATATTGAGGAAAATGTTTCAAAATATTTCTTTTGTTAAAAGCTTTTATGGCATTTTCTTCCCTTATCTCTGCTTTGTCGAGTGACTTAGTAAGCAGTTTCTAAGCCTTTTATCAGGTACGAATCGATGGCTTACTTTTTCGAAGCTTGATTTCTTTTGATAGATTCGAAGACGTTCTCAAGAATTTTCGTCCTATATTTTTCATATATTTGCACCCAAATTGAACATTTTCAGAAATAGGATTCATAAAATTGTAGTCTATTGTTACGCAGTTGGCCTGTATAATTGAAAATTAAATAAATACTTATTTTTGAAATTCGATTTCACCGACCAAACGGTATAGTGGTTAGCATGCTAGCTTCTAGACTGCGAGGTTGCGGGTTCCGAGTCCCGTGTTAGGCATGGGTGTTTGTAAATGTATGTTGGCTTGTCTAATGACTAATTTTTTGGCGCATTATAGCCCTCGCGTTGCTGACGGCGCCAGATAATCTGAATACAACCAACCAACTAGACCGCGAGGTTGCGGATTCGAGTCCCGTGTTAGGCATGGGTGTTTGTTAAATGACGAAATGTTTCGGCGCATTATAGCCCTCGTGTTGCTGACGGTGCCAGATAATCCGAAAACAACCAACCCAAAAATGGTGGCAACTGCTAGGATATAATCAAAATATTTCTCCCTCTTTCTATGCGTGCTGGTTGCCAGATAGATTTACCTGGATCGTTCGGGAAAGTTCGCACGCGAGGCTATATAAGACGCCCAGAAATGGCATTTGAAGATTTTGAGTTGAAAGGAGCTCTGTTGTTTTATTTGGGGATTCTGCTGTGCTGAAAGTTGAACTCACTGAAGCTTTTGTTGAAGTGTTGTCCGAAGAAGTTTTGGGAATCTCTGAAGCGAAGAAATATATCTTCAGTTATATTTTGTATAAGCTTAGTCTGGATTATTTGTAGCCTCATTCAGTATAGTGGTTAGTGCACCAGACTACCACGGTGGTGGGTCTCGTTTCGAATCTGACGTAAAAAATAGATGTCCTAATTTAGGGGCAACGATGTCCTTCCTAATGGGTGCACCTTCACAAGTGGTCATCGCTACCGGCCTTGTAGTGGCCAAGTGACTGCGAGTGTCAGATATTACGTATTATTTTAAATAGTTTTTTGTACCTGGCAACATGTTTAATTTTGTTTACATCTTGTTTCTGTTTTTGCATCTGGCATTGTGAATTGGTGGAATAAAGTTCGGTGATGTTTGTGTTTTTGAGAGACAAAAAATAATCTGAGTTCTATTATTTTTAAGGGGGTCCAGTACCGAAATTTTTTCAAAAATCCCAATTTTTTTTTCTGATTTTAAAAAATAGTTCATACTTTCCTGAAGAGAATGATGTTTTTATCTTATTCCTCCGGTGATTAGAACGCCACAAAATTACCTGTTATTTAAACATCACTAATGGGCGTAACACCTTGAAGCGTCTGCTTAAAGTGCGTTTTTCGAACACTAGTGTTTTTCACAGATGTTGCATATTCAAATCGATATATCTCCAGAACCATTAATAATTGGCTATTCAAATTTTTGGAGCATTTAATTTATATAGTTTTAAATATTTTGTCTTCGCAGAATTTTATTTTTTTAATTCTGTTTTAAAATATAACATTTAGCGTAAAAGATAACATAAAAAAAGCAAAAACTTCAATATTTTAACTTTGAGAATTTTTAAATTTTTTTTTAATTCACCTATCAAAATTCTGTGAAGACAAAATTTTCTTTGTATAATTTTGTATTACAGAAAGCTTTCACTTTGAAAAAAAAATTATTTTTTCTTGACTTATATCAAAATACGCAAACATCAATTATTATGAATTTTTCTTGGTTTTTAATTTTTTTTTAAATAACTAAACACAATATTCAAAAAAACATTTTCTCAAAGATATATAAATAGTATCTCATACATAAAATAAATTTTTGACCTAAAAATGTACATAAATAAAGTTTTTTTATTATTTTCGGTACCGGACCCCCTTAAGCTATGAATTAACTTAAGCACTGAGTTTTTGGAGTCTTCTGATTTGTTTTTGAGGTCTGTTTTTAGACAGCGAGCACTAAAACTGACTTAAGTACTTGGGCCCGCCATTAGAAAAAAAAGTCTGGAACCACTATTTCTTAAAGATGTGCGTAGAAACATAATTATATACAGTGTAGGAAATTTAAACGCGAATGTTAGACACAAAAATCCGAGCGTTGTTTATATTTTTGGTTCTAAAAGTCATGAATAATCTGGTTTCATCTCAGACTGCTCTAACTGCATCTTCTATATAGCTCATAAACTATTTAAACTCTGCAAGTAGATGAGGCCAATTGAATAGCTGCCATACTGTTCCCCATATAATGCTTCGCCATACGTTGCACTTGGTTACCGTCAGACGCTAACTGTTTTTTGTGGGGTCGTTAATATCGATAGTTAAGTCTTCTTCGACTTCCACTCAAAATCGAAGATTGTGCTACCCATAAGTGACAGTTAAAGATCAAAGGTTTGCACACATTGGTATTTAGTTTGCAATTTTTTTTATTTTTAATTTTTTTTTAGGGAATAATAAAAAAAAATTGAGTTCAATTTTATTTCCGTACCAGCTCTGAAATTTCCGATATAAACCTCTATATTTGTTATCTCTTGAGTAAATTTATTCTTCTATTACTTTAAATTTGAAATCGCAACACTATGTGTAATACAAAAATATGTTTGGGGCAAGTGTTTTATTTTATTGGTTGAACTGCCAATAGATCTAGGGAAATCCATTTTGACTTAATCCATTGATTCATTAAGACCTTCATTACTTGTCATGCAATAATCGACGTGTTTATATATATATATATATATATATATATATATATATATATATATATATATATATATATATATATATATATATATATATATATATATATATATATATATATATATATATATATATATATATATATATATATATATATATATATATATATATATATATATATATATATATATATATATATATATATATATATATATATATATATATATATATATATATATACATATACATACACTTTCATTCAAATTTTGACCACCTGGGAACACTGCGTGCTGTTGGCATTCTTTTTTTTGCCGACCAAACGGTATAGTGGTTAGCGTGCTAGCTTCTAGGCCACGAGGTTGCGGGTTCGAGTCCCGTGTTAGGAATGGGTGTTTGTAAATGTATGTTGGCTTGTCTAATGACGAATGTTTCGGCGCATTATAGCCCTCGTGTTGCTGACGGAGCAAGATAAACTGAAAACAACCAACCAATCAAATTTTGACTACTATAGCTCCGAAAAGGGGAAAAAATCTATGAAATTTGGGGACATTTGTAATATAAACAATAAGAAAATTGTATTAAAGAATTAAACAGTTTAATTTCTTAAGGGGACTGTTAAGGCAAAAATTTCAAAATTTTCTATTTTTATATTATAGTGGAAATATATAGCCTTCAATTATAGCTTTCAGTACATACCTTACTTTTGCTGATCCGAGAAGAACTAAGAATATTATTTGAGTTTTTGTAAGCGCTCATATCAGAAATCGTATGTATTTCAACTTCTTAAATTGCATTTTTCTCTTCATGTGTATTTTAAGATTTTTAGGGTATTCGATTCGTTCCTTGCGATTCAAAAATTGACGTAATTTTTTTTAATTTAGAGATATTGTTTACTATACTATTTTGAACACAATTGTGCATGGATTTTGGAATCTGGTATTTTTTTATTGTTTTACAGCAATTTTAGTAATGCTTCTATTTAAAAAGTTTACATTTTTTGCCGTTGTACCAAAATTTTACTTTTAAATAATTAACCAATGAGTCAAATTCAAAATCCATGCACAATTATGTCAATATATATTCCATTGGCTTGTACAAAAAAATTGAGACAGATTGCAAAAAATTTGAATCGCAAGGAGCGTTTTTAAAATTACGGAAAAAACTCTAAATTTTTCAATAAAAATTTAATTTCTTGAAAAAAAATCAATATAAATTTTTGAAATTTTGGGCTGTGTTTCATCTAATTGCTATTGAACTGCGCAAAAAATTTCATGAATTTTAGACAAAAATTGAAGAAATTTTATTTTTGACTTAATAGTCCCCTTAATTACTTAAAATTTAAAAATTTGTTTTTACTCAAAAGTTACATGACATTTAATTAAAAAAATTCCTTGCACATATCAAAAAAGAAAACGAAAAAAAAAAAAAAAAAAAAATCGAAAAAATAGTTGACAGAATACAGGTAAAGTCGCACGTGAAATTTCCCCGGCACCAAAAATGTATGGTCGAAACTGAAGTTGTTTTTGCTGCAAGATAAGTATATAAAAGAGGAAACAACTTCTACAGAAAAGGTTGAAGAAGCCAACTTTAGTTTATTCCTGTTATTATTGTCAGGGACTGTTAAGTCAAAAATAAAAATTCTTCAATTTTTGTCTAAAATTCATGAAATTTTTTGTGCAGTTCAATAGCAATTAAATGAAATACAATCCAAAATTTCAAAAATTTATATTGATTTTTTTTTCAAGAAATTAAATTTTTATTGAAAAATTTAGCGTTTTTTCCGTAATTTTAAAAACGCTCCTTGCGATTCAAATTTTTTGCAATCTGTCTCAATTTTTTTGTATAAGCTAATTGAATATATATTGACATAATTGTGCATGGATTTTGAATTTGGCTCATTGGTTAATTATTTAAAAGTAAAACTTTGGTACAACGGCAAAAAATGTAAATTTTTTAAATAAAAGCATTACGAAAATTGCTGTAAAACAATAAAAAAATACCAGATTCCAAAATCAATGCACAATTGCTTTCAAAATAGTATATTAAACAATATCTCCAAATTTAAAAAAAATACATCAACTTTTGAATCGCAAGGAACAAATCGAATACCCTAAAAATCTTAAAATACCCATGAAGAGAAAAATGCAATTTAAGAAATTGAAATACAGACGATTTCTGATATGCGCGCTTACAAAAACTCAAATAATATTCTTAATTCTTCTCGGATCAGCAAAAGTAAGATATGTACTGAAAGCTAAAATTGCAGGCTATATATTTCCACTAAAATATAAAAATCGAAAATTTTGAAATTTTTGCCTTAACAGTCCCCTTACTCTTTTTCTGAAACTCTATGCACAGCTTCAATTTTGAAGCAATTTTGTGTACGTCATTTAATTGTTAATTTAAAATGGTATTCATATCATATTCATTTTAACTATTGAAATCGAAGACTGCTCTATAACTTATCACTATTAAACGTGCCATATTTTCATTCAGTGTTACCATGCAGTAAAATGTATAATATGTCTTGCAGAATGAAATCAATAAATTAACTAGGGGGGTTGGAACATCGCACAACTTTCAATTGTACTATAATACTGATGTCAATTTGTGTCATTTACAGTTTTTATTTAAAAAAAAAAAACCAACACCCTTATAATATCCTTTCTTATAAACAAAACCGAGGAGAGAAGAAAAAACGATCGTTGATGAGGTATGCTCAACGACAGAGGACTCTGTGCTGAAAGCATTCGTTTTTCAACTTTTTACGCCATTAAAGCATTTTTATGGGAATTTCAGAGGTGGGGATGTTTAGAACATCTTAAGAGGCATTACTACAACGATTTTTTATTGAAATCGTTAGAGCAGTTTCTTAGTAATTACTGAAAAACATGATTTTTTTTTCAATGGCAGCTTCCTTATGACGATTTTGACGAAAACCTTAATGGTAGGTCCTTGTGTCATCGCCGACCAAACGGTATAGTGTTTAGCGTGCTGGCTTCTAGACCGCGAGGTTGCGGGTTCCGAGTCCCGTGTTGGCATGGGTGTTTGTAAATGTATGTTGGCTTGTCTAATGACGAAATGTTTCGGCGCATTATAGCCCTCGTGTTGCTAACGGCGCCAGATAATCTGAATACAACCAACCAACCAACCTTGTGTCATCACCAACCCGCACACCAAATTGGAATAGGGTAGGTTAATTTGTTCGGGAGTTATGCTGACCACGTACACAAGTACACATACACACAGACAGACATTTTTTGTAGATAATTTTTTTGAAATCAGGATCTTCCAAAATGCGGAGAAATGCACAAAAAAAAAAATCATGTTTTTTTTTTTTTTTTTTTTTTTTTTTTGACTTTGACCGAATGCTATACTTTCATTACCCTATGTATACATATGGGTAATTGTTCTACTGCCGATTTAGATTTCACTGTAAAAAATAATTACTGATATTTTTTAAAATCTTCGTCGTCAAGTTTTTACCATGAACTGGATGAAGATGAATGAATGCTCTTTGGAGTAGTCACTTTCCATTTCGACGAAAGTTTCAATTGATTCTGTAATGAAAAAGCTACTTGTCATGAGGTAAACCTATCCAGCTAAAAAGCAAATTCAAATATACTTCGACCTTGGATCAATTCATGCATCAAGATCACTTTTTAAAATCATATCAGACCATACTCAGCTTCAAAATTAATCTGGTCTAAATTGGTTGAATATCATTATAACTTTACCATTTGTATGCTACAAATTTATTTTAACACATTTTCTGCCGATCACGTATCAGCGCGGAATGTCTTGTTACTCCCCAGTAGTCTGTCCCGATCAGACTGCACCGGATTGGAGTTGCCTCTTATGCTGCAATTAACTGAAGTAACAAAAAAATATTTGTCGTGGGACATAAATATCAGATATATCTTGACTTCATCCATACGGTTAGCTGGAAGCTTTCGTTTTTAAAAAACAGTTTCTGGTAATTCCATCAAAGAACGGCAACTCCAACCGGGTATAGACCATTGATATAGAATAGATAAACAACTGGATAGACTGCACCATTGTCAATGCAAAGAGAAAAACGCGCCGGGGATTGCGAAGCTGGTGGGAAGACTAACCAATCACAGTTCACTTTTATAGTTGGATGGAAATGCGAAAAACCTTTTAAAATGCTAGAGTATATATATTTGTTGCACATTGTTACTAATTAAGGTCTACTATTGACATTTCTGCTGTGTATAACCCAAAATTTTATTTTCAATCCTCGGCTGTCCATATTTTTTATCCCACCAACAGCATCTGGCAACGGTTTCATTTTCCCAGCGTTAAGCAGTCTATCCAGTTGTTTATTTATATCTATGGTATAAACTGATATGGACAGGCTACTGGGAACAACCCGACATTCTGCGCTGAGATGTGATCGACAGTGAATGTGTTATATGAAACAGTTATGTCCCTTTTCAAATTGTCTAGCAATAATATTGAACTATTGATTGGGATACTTTTATTAGTTATAATATGACTTATGACTTGTGAATGGGGGTGACTCAATCGAGTACCAGCACCGCGACTTAAGTCTATTGTACTGAAACCCCCTAATGATCTAAAGAAGACCGGTTGCTGAAATAAATTTCAGTATAGACCTGATTGGAACATTTGATAATTCCCAGGGGTCGATACAATGGTATCCTAGATGTTCAAATCTTTGGGCAGAGTAGTAGTCACAATTGCATAGCACATGTGTAGAGCTCTCCTCTGTCATACGACAGCCTCTGCATAGTGGGTCATCTATAACACCTATCAGATTAAGATGTCTATTTAAGGTGCAGTGTCCAGTTAAAAGGCCTACAGCAACCTTGATCTCTTTTCTGCTCAATTTTACTAGCTCCCTCGATCTATTCCAGGGTGACTGTTGATTGAGCTCTTTGGCTTGTCTTTGGTCTTTAGATTCAAGCCAAGCTTGATAGGATTCAGTCAATAAAAAGCTTTTGATAGTTTTCCTGACCGCATTATGGGGCAGACCCAAAACAGGTTCTGGACCAATAAAGGATATTTTAGATCCTTGTTTGGCTAATTGGTCTGCCATTTCATTTCCTTCAATGTCACAGTGACCAGGAACCCAGAGAAGAGAAACCTTGTTACCCTCAGCTAGGTTTACAAGTGCATTGTGGCATTCCCACACTGCTTTAGAGGTAAAGCAGTGACTCTTTAAAGCCATTAGTGTAGCCTGGCTGTCAGAGAAAATCTTTATGACCTTCTTAACAACTCCTCTATCTAGGCAATTGTAGGCACATGCCGTAATTGCAAGAACCTCAGCCTGAAATACAGTAGCCAACTTGCCCAGAGAGAAAGAAAGCTTTATTTTTCTGTTAGGACAGAAGACACCTGAGCCAGTGCCATAAGATGTCTTTGAACCATCTGTATACCAAATTTCATCTCCTCTCCTAGTCAGATTGGAGGGAAATCTCCAGTTTTCTCTGGACGGGAAGATGATATTGTATTTGGCTTTAAAGCAATATTGCTTTAACATCCAGTCAGAACTCATAGTTAAACATGGATGTTCTTTTACCTGTGTCTGAATATTTTTAAACAAAGGTAATTCATAGGATGTTTTCCATAAACCCATGAGTTTTAGCCGTCGTGAACACAAAACAACCTCTAATTCTACTTGTTTGTGTAGTGGTAGAAAATCTAGGAGAATTTCTAGACTCTGTGAGGGAGTAGTTCTCATTGCATTTGTAATTGCAATGGTTGTCATTCTTTGTAAACTAGTGAGTTCTTTTTTCACAGTTTCATTATGGGTTCTATTTCCCCAGGCAATGGCCCCATAAGATATCATTGGAGTAATCACTCCAGTATATATCCAGAGCACCATTTTTGGTGACAAGCCCCAGTTGTTTCCAATAGCACGTCTGCAGGCCCAAAACACTCGTTTGGCTTTGTTGGTGCAGTATTGGAGATGAGGCTTCCATGTCAAGGTTTTATCAAAGATAACCCCTAAATACTTAACCTCTTCTGAATATGCAAGTGGTTTCCCAAAGAATTTTATGGTTTGCATATCGAGTATTCTTTTCCTAGTGAACACTGTTAGGTTGGTCTTGTTGGGGTTAACCGACAAACCTACCTCTTTGCACCATTTTTCTACCTTTTTTAGAGCAGTGCTCATGAGGTCAGTTACAGTATTCTGGAATTTACCTCTTACGACCAGTGTTATGTCATCAGCATAGCCTAGACAATGCAAGCCCAAAAAATTAATTCTGTTTAAGAGTTCGTCAACCACCAGACTCCATAGTAGTGGTGACAACACTCCTCCTTGTGGACATCCTTTACAATTCTCCACAGTGAGCGAGTCTCCCAGAAGAGAGGCTTGAGCCAATCTGGTTTCAAGCATATTTTTAATCCAGGTACATACGCTTGAATTAACATTTCTTTTGAGAAGGGCATTGTTGATTACATTCGTTGGGACTCTATCAAAAGCCCCCTCAATATCCAGAAAGGTCGCCATGGCTATTTCCTTTCCATTGACTGCCCTATCTAGTACCGTAATAAGGTCGTATAGGGCAGTCTCTGTAGATTTCCCAGGTTGATATGCATGTTGAAATCTCGATAAGGGTTTAGCTTTTAAAACCTCATCTCTGATATACCTGTCAATCAATTTCTCCAGAGTCTTAAGGAGGAAAGAAGTCAGGCTAATAGGTCTGAAGGCTTTGGCTTCATTGTAGCATGACTTTCCTGGTTTGGGTATAAAGATAACTTTACAGGTTCTCCATGCATGTGGTATATAGCCATATACTATACATGATCTAAAGATTCTGCATAGGTGTGGCATAATAATATCTTTGCCATGTTGGAGTTGAGCTGGTATAATATCGTCAGCCCCAGGTGATTTGAAGGGCTTGAACGAATTAATAGCCCATTTAATTCTGTTTGGAGTAATTATACTCTTTGCCATAGCCCAGTCCTCTTTTTTACTACGTGATAGTGTAAGATTGGGAATGGCAGGCATGTCATTTGAGTTTGCGACTGTGGAGTCAGGAAAGTGTATTCTAAGCATTTCTGCTAGTGTACTTTTGCCATCTTCCGTGTATGTGCCATCATCCTTTCTGATGGAACCCAGTTGGCACTGACTGTCCTTTGACAGGATTTTGGTCAGTCTAGCTGCACTGGACATGTTGTCCGCCTGGCCACAGAAGTCTCTCCACGATTCTTCTTTACTTTTTCTAATGGCCTTATTATAGCTGGTGAGTGCATCTTTATGCTTTGACCACTCGCCTGTTTTTTTGGCTCTGTTAAAGAGCTTTCTGCAGGTTTTACGCAATGCACTAAGGTTTTTGTTCCACCAAGGAACTCGCCTTGGTATCCCAGTCGTGACAGCTTTACAATTTAACTGGTAGGCTAGGAGGATGGACCGTTGTACAGAGTCAACCGCCAGCTCCAGGTCCACCAGTGAAGGAAAATTAAAGCTCTTACCTTCTAGGAGAAGCCGAAGGTCCTCCCGATAGGAATCCCAGTTGGTGTGTCTGGGATTCCGCCTTCCCTGCTGAGTTATAAGTGCAGGGCCTGTAATGGACATTTGGATTAGTTTATGGTCTGATAGTGTAATACATTCAGAAACATGCCAATCCTGTATGCAGTTGACTGCTTTATTATTACAGAAGGTTATGTCAATAACCTCCTTTCTATTGCTAGTAACAAATGTTGGTTTATTACCAGTATTGAGGATATACAGATTATTGCTTAAGAAAAATTCAATTAGATCCTCACCTCTTTTGTTGCAGTTAGTACTGCCCCAAATAGTGTGGTGTGCATTAGCATCGCAACCCACAATGACCTTCATCCCAGAATGTGAGCAACGCTCAACAAAGCTTCTGGCTGAGGTTGTTAGAGGAATTTCATCCTCGTATGGAAGATAAACTGACATAATATAAGTAATATCTCCATTTTCGCTGATTAACTTGATAGCTACATTATCACTATCCAGTGGGTCGGCTATAAGAAGAGCATTAATATTTTTATTTGTAATTATACAAGCTCTCGGTTTACTACTTGAGCGATCAAAGAATAGGTTCCCACAGTTACCTAGGCCTAGGATTTTACCCTTGTTGACCCAGGGTTCCTGTATCAAGGCAATATCTATCCTTCCTTCTACCAGTCTTTTATTGACTAAAGCAGTTGCTGACCGGCTATGATGAAGATTAATTTGAGCAACCTTGATGGTTTTGCTCGTCTTCTTTTGGGTTTCAGACATGAATTAAAATTAATAAAGCTGTTACCCTACTCAGAAGATTCCTTCTCTTTTAGTACTGTGTCCTCCTTAGTGGGGGAAACAGACACAATTGTAATATCGGATCCCGAATCTGAGAAATCGAGATCGCCAAAAACTTTATATAGTGATCCAGAAGAATCACTAATAGGACTAGAAGGAGATGGGGTTTTTTGAACCTCCGCTCCAGTACTTACTGATGGGGTCGTTTCCGTTGGATCTTGAACGACCTCCATATCATCAGTGGCTAGTTGCATAGACGTTAACCGTACGTCCTTCTCCGAAGGTGCCAATGATTCCTCCATTGCGTCATCCGATGCGGGCCTTTCGACCACACCATCGGATTCAACAGGAGGTTTCATTACGGCGGTCTCCAACGCGGGCTGTTGGGCCACATCGCTGGATTCCGCCAGTGGTTTACCCACAGCAGCAGACGGAGGGGACACACGAGCAACATTAGGGTCGCTGATGATCTTTAATAAACCTTTACCGAAGCTCCCCGTAAAGATCTCAAAATTTTTCTCCCTGATGTACTTGGAGGATTTGAGGTCCATCTCGATGATCCATCTGATGTATGCATGATCACCGACGATTTTTCTCTCCCGGATTTTCCATTCAGCAGTGTTGAGGCCTGCATTCAGGCGGGCAATTCGCCTGAGCAGGACCTCCCCATCTGTGGTGAGTATATCCCGGGATTTGAGAGCCATCTTTACGGGTCTCGGTAGGTCCTATGCCTTCTTCACCTGGACCTTTAGATCTTTGCTTATAGCCCTACCTTCGTAGTTTCTGACCAGCCAAGCAACAGTGTAGTCATTGGCACAGAGGATCATCAAAGCACCGTTTAGCACACCCGAATTTAAAATCTGGGGGGCCTCCCGGGCGACATCCTCTGTGTCAATGACCTTATTGATGTCACCTTGTATGATCAGGGCATCATCGGGTGACAAGGTGCCGTCCGGGAAGTTATCACGGACGATTGCCATCTTCACCCCGGTAGCAGCTTGGCTATAGGATGAGGACTCAGCCGTCCTCGGTCTTTTAGCCTGTGCACCTGTGGATGGGGAAGGGGTGGTTTCACTGACCCTACCTCTTTTACCCGCTGGAGTTGTACTGCGATGTTGTGCAGTGTTAACTCCAGTTTCAGCGTTAAGACGCTGACGAGCCACTTGCCTTCTATGTTTGTTCTTTTGGGAACGCGTCATAGATGACCATTCGGGTAGAGAGCTAAGGGAGTCTCCGGTTAGATTTGTCGCGGGCCCCGAGGGACCACTATCGACAGATGGTTGGTTACTTGTCGTGGGCCCCGAGGGACCACTATCGACAGTTGTTTTGGTGCTTGGAACAACTTCGCCACATACCTCAGTGGTTGACTCAGAAGAGCCAGGTCCACTTTGGCTGGGTTTGGGTTGCTCCAAACTTGTATTGCGGTTTGACCCGCCGATTTTTTTGTTTTTTTTTATTTCCCATATGTTATCAAGGACTGAGGGTAAGTTTGAGTCACCACCTGTATGGACCCTCAGTGCAGACGGAAGGCTAAATACAACGTGATTCGCCACTTCACGAGGTGAACCGTTAGAGACAACCTTTAACCCTGGTTGCCATGTGACATTCACATTCTCTTAAGCACGGTATCCACACCTTGGATTTTGGTTGCCGTTCATCTGTCACATCCGTCTTATCTACCTAGGTCTTTCGACCATCAGCAGATCGTCAGGGTAGTAACAGACTATGCCAAGGCAGCTTTTAGGCACCCTCCTCCTTTTTCAACCGGGCTTGGGACCGGCTTAGGCTGAGTTTTAGTTATAATAAGGCAAAGTTGCATTTAAAATCTGTGATACTATTATTTAGGATAAATTTCAACAAAAGGGGCATTTGAGGACAATTGTACATAAGGACACAGTATCTTAAATAATGATAATCCGATCGGTTAAAATGTGCTCTATTTTACAACTCAAGGGTATAGTTCGCAAAAAAAGAAGGAAAAAAAAAATCCGAACAATGGCTATATTTTCGGTTTTAAAAGTCGTAGAATTACTGTGGTTCGTACGAAAGGGATTTTTTTACGATTCTTTATCTGGATGCTGCAAATTCTTTTTCTTGGGGGCTGTTTACTAAGTAAATTTAACACCAACTCCGAAAACTTCAATACAAACCCCGTTTTTTATCTTTCCATTCGATCTAGAATGCTTTGATTACCCTAAAAATAAAATGTCATGTCATTATGCTGAAAAACATGCCACTTATGAGCTAGATGCAAATCTCAATATTAAGCGCCATAATTTTAAGGGTATTGGAGGAATTAAAGCGGAGAAAAGTGAAACTGGGAGCATGCATTACTTCAGGCATTAGAAAATAATATGGAAATCAAAATATAACGAATATAAGTTTTTTGGCTGTTGCCAGATGTACACTGTTAAAAATTTGGATCCACCTTGCACCAAAAATTGGTTCCCATTTACCTGTAACCAACATTTAGTACTTCGTTATACGATTTAATGGTGCTTACGGTCAGAGGTAAGCACCATTAAATCGTGAAACTAAGCACCAAATGTTGGTTGCAGCTAAATGGAAACCAAATTTTGGTACTCCTGTTTATTTGTTAAATACCACTAAAACTCAAATAATATTTCGATAGATTTTCCAAAAAGTGAACTAAAGTCAAACTAATGTACATAAAACCAACTCTTTTTTTTAGGGGTGGGGGGGGGGATTTTTACACAAGTTTCTCAATATTGACCAGTTCAATATTGACTTCAGTCAGTTTATAATTACACAAAACTATCAAAAAGCAAAAGTCTATTTAGCTCAGCTCTATGATTTTCAAATTCTACAATAAATTAAATTGTTAGCAAAATGTTAGACCACAAAAAATTTTTAGAGTAAGAGTTCTATCAAATGCCCATGCGAAAATAACACGTACAGTTTTCTTAACATGAAAGTACTTTTTTGTACTCAAATATTTATTTTAAAATCATTTGGTGCTATTACTATTATTGCTTAGACTAGTAGAGAAAAGTTTCAAAATTTCGTATGGTAACACTGTCGTAATACTCAATATAGACTATGCTTAAAAAACGTTATATTGTTCTCCAGTATACTTCAACAACCTCATTTCACTCAAACTTGTTTTACGATTAGCAATAACGTCGGTGGTGGTGCCATCTATTGCATTTGATTAGAAACTTTTCCTTAAACTATAATTTACAAAATCGATTATTTTTAAGTGTTTTCATCATGGAATGTTTCAAAAAATCTTTCTTTTTTATGCATATATAAGAGTTCATATTGACTTATATTTTATTTTGTTTCAGCACATCTAAGTCCCAATACATATATTTTAAAGCTTAAAGTAACACGATCGTTTTGAAATATAGGGTTATCATTCACGATCTTCAATATAGTTTCTTTGTTACATTTTTTTATTCTTTATTTTCTCAGTATGATGCAGTTTTTAGTGAATAAAGATTGTAATATATTCTTCTATCAAAGGCTTACAAAACTTTTTCCAACAACAGTAAACTAATTATCCAGCTTCAACACAAGCTTCGAGGGAGATAACTTCGGATACAGTGATCATTGGCGCAGGCAGGATTATTTGCAGGAGGGAACAGAACCATTTTATTTTGTGCTAATCAATTTTTGACCCATCATAAATTAAGTTATTGATAATTTTTTATTCTTTTTTTATCGAAGGAAGGTTTGTTTAAAATATAGAACGTTTTAATTAAAAACATAATTAAAAAAACATAAAATTAAAAGTCGCAGAATAAATTGATTGCTATTACTTTAAATACTGAATTAAAAATATTGCATTTAAAGAGTATTTTGGATGTCATTATAGAAGAAAATTTTTTAGTTCTGAAAATCGCAAACAATATAAATTTAGAACATATTTGCATGGATAAGCATTGAAAATGGGAAGATGCTATCTATTCAGGAAATGTCAAAATCGAAGCTTACCTCTGTTTCTTGGTCTTTTAAATTTACATGTAAATATATTTTTGACGTGAAGATTGAAATACATATTGAGGTCGAGAAAACGTTCGTGTCCGAATCGGACAAATCCATCGATTAAATCCATGATAAAAACACTTTTTTTTTAATATGCAAACTACTTTTTTTTTTTTTTTTTTTTTTTTGCTGTTATTGTTTACTCTTTTTAAATCTGATAATGAAGTCATGTCATTCAATACGGGGGGCACAACCAGTTGTTCTCAACCTTTTATATTGGATCTGTACTCTTAACGTATTTCTAAAGTAGAATTCAAAATCTCATAATTTCCAAAAACAATCAATTTCTTGTCATTTACAACCGGAAATAATTTCACAAGATTATTCTACTTTTCAACGATTGTTACGTTGAAAATAAAAATAAAAAAGCTTTCTAATTGTAACTGTGCTCGTGGAGTTTTTTCCTAATAGACCTGATGTCGCCGCGAAATATATAACTGATTCCTTCTCGCAGCTAAAAAAAAAAAAAAAAAAAATCACAAAAATAGAGTCTATGTTTGTAATGGAAGATTCTCAAGAAGAAAGAAAAATATTTTTTCAAACAAAATTTAAATCATAATAAAGCAAATTAATACTTTATTCATTATGCTGGGCAGCACGTTACGTAAAAAATAATTAAAAATTTAAACATATTTTTAAGATTTTAATTTTCAAAATCTATGGGGGTGCAAGTGCACTCCCTTGCACCCTCCTGGCGACGCACATGACAGCGATAATCCAGACACCACGAAAGTAAAAAAGACACTCAGCTCCTTTCAAAGCAGTTTCCAAAAATTAAGTGATAAACGATTTCACGCCGAGGTCGTATTTATTGGTGACACGGCGCTTTGTTACCATCGATATAGATAAACAACTGGGTAGACTGCTTAACGCTGGGAAAATGAAGCCGTTGCCAGATGTCGTTGGTGGGATAAAAAATACTGATTGCCGAGGATTGAAAATAAAATTTTGGGTTGTACACAGCAGAAATGTCAAAAGTAGACCTTAAGTAGTAATAATGTGCAAAAAAATATATACTCTAACACTTGACAAGGTTTTTCGCATTCCCATCCAACTATAAAAGTGAACTGCGATTGGTTAATCATCCCACCAGCTTCGCAATCGCCTTCGCGTTTTTCTCTTTGCATTGACAATGGAGCAGTCTATCCAGTTGTTTATCTATATCGATGTTTGTTACTGAGTATAAAAATTAGCAATGTATATAAATGATTTATATTACAGATTTTTTTTATGCGTTATATTATTTCTAATTTATATTTAAAAAAACTGAGTGAATGCTCATCTGCACCTAGAGGGACGAAATTTGAAACATAGCTACGTTAGTATATGGAGATTAACACCTTCAATTTGATGAAAAGGCGATTTTATTAAAACTTAATCACTGGAATGGCAGCATCATTCATCTAATAAATGACAATATCTATTTTTCACAGGGTATCCAGCACAAAAACATCAATATTGACTTGCTGAACCATCAGCTATCGTAATGGCAATATTTCATAGATTATCAAAACAGATTCATTCAACTAAATGATTTCTCATCACCCATACCAATGCCGTTTTGTAACCTTATAGGTCGCCATTTTCTGTATCCGTCACCTCTATTCTAAGTCGATGAGTCTTATTACTATAGCAACCACCCAAGCCCGTAGCCAGGATTTTTTTCCTGGAGGGGGGGGGGGGGAATAGTCGAAGATTTGATTGAATACATATAACAAGTTACACAAAAAAAGAAGGGAAGTAGTGAAACAATATTTTAAGGGCCGCTTAGCCCAGTCGGGAGAGTATCGTTCTCGTAACTAGAAGGTTGCGAGCCCTGAGGTTGCGAGTTCGGGCCTGGGACCGACTAAAGACCGCCGTGTTCGCTAATGGTGACTGGAGCACGTTAAATCAGTCATGGTCGCAAAGTCCTCCATGTTCCCATACAAATCAATACCTCTGGGGGTGGCAAAGCCAAGTCTTCTGGTGGAATCTTCTGCTTGGTGATGCCTCTAAATTAAGAAGTTCCACATACGGTCGGTAGTGCTGCCATCTACCGGATAGCTACCGAAAGAGGTAGAAATGAACTCTTCGGTGGCTATAGGTAGACTTGTGCACTCTCTTGCGAGTGTGTGCTTACATCCTGTGCAGTACTGCCCACTACCGATCTGTACGGGATATAGGGTTGGTATAAAATGCTTAAGCAGAGGTGCCTTAGTCCCCATAGTCCTTGATAAGAAGAAGAAGAAACAATATTTCACACAATTAATAGGAGGGGGGAGGGTTTACCGTCTGTCCCCCCCTGCCTACGGCCCTGCAACCACCCCCATCTAGACACTATGGAGGAGTTATTATCCTGTAAGCTATAAATGTAAGCTTACTGTCTGTATGATAGACAGACTGTAAGCTTACATATAAGTCGGAAGGGCGATTGGAAATCTAAAATGCATCACTTCGGGAACTGCAACTAATTATGTTATCGGCAAAAAAAGATATTATTAGTTCTACGTGTATATATTTCAGTGGGTACGTTAATATAGTTATAAAAAAAAAATTGTATATATTTGTACATAATTTAAAAAATTTATAATTTTTCATTCAATTTTTATTTTGCAATCACTGATAGCTGCAGCTTTTTATTAATGCTCATATTGTAAGTAGGAGACGATAAATACAAAATACACGCAGCTATTTGATAAATACAAAATACACGCAGCTATTTGGTTGTATTGATTTTGTTTGAAAGTTAGAATTATCTGAGAATAATTGTGGAATACGGTTTTCTTAAAATGTCTGAAATCCATCGTGAAATGTCCAAATAGCTTAAATGCACAATTGCCTCAAAAGCAACTAGCTGATATTTGCCAACAACTTTAAATTGTCAACTAAATATTCTTAAATTGTTAAAACACTTAGTTCATAAATTCTAAAGAGGCTGCTTTGAGAAAATGATTATAAGTGAGTGATCTTAACGCTTACTAATCATTGAAATAATATAGTAGAATTTAAAAATATATATAAATTTCATTAAATATAATCAATTTATAATTCTCTAATGTACGGAATATTGCTGAAATATAGTAAGCACGTGAGAGTATCTCGTGAAAGACAGATTTGACTTCGATGAAGTTTATGAATTATATTTGCATGCATAATACATATGTGATTCCTACAAAATAAAAGGTATTTAGTTTACAGTTTATTAAAAAAAAATATTTGCAATTTAATGTATGCTTTCACGTAGACTTAATTTTGTTTTATGTTTATTAAAACGTATATTTTAGATAAAGAATCCTTTTTTAGAATGCCGACGAAACGGTATAGTGGTTAGCGTGCTAGCCTCTAGACCACGAGGTTGCGGGTTCCGAGTTCCGTGTAAGGCATGGGTGTATGTAAATGTATGTTGGCTTGTCTAATGACGAATGTTTCGGCGCATTATAGCCCTCGTGTTGCTGACGGCGCCAGATAATCTGAATACAACCAACCAACCTTTTTTAGAATAATTTATTTCCAACAGATGGCAGCACCAACTAATACACTTGACGATATAATGTTTTTTGCATTAATTTAAGTTGTTCCATTTAACTTCAAAAAAATTATTTTATAAAATTTTAAAATTTGTTTTATTTAGTTCTTAGTTAAATGATTTTTGTTAAATTTGTTAATAAAAGACTAACACTTAATTGTCTTACCCCTAGGAGAAAATTTTAATTTTGAAATGGGAATTTTAAACTTTAAAAAAAAAAACTTAATTATATATTTTAAAAATAATCACTAGCTGCGTGGCACCGCATTGGGAAGACCCATCATTGTGTGTCTAGATTTTGACGCTTCACAAACCCAAGCTCGTATCTTTCGTTTAAAATTTCATTGCTACGTAAGTACAGGCTTGCTTCGCTCGCCGTAAAGTTTATTTCTATGCAATCACAGGCTCACTTCACTGCACGTGACAGAGACAAGGCACCAATCACAGAACGTCGCTCGCCGGATATTCAGCGTAGAAAATCGATAAAATTGTCTGTGATGACACCCTGTTCGCAGAGCTGTTTTTTGTGCGTGCATAACGTTCCCGTTTTTTGTGATACACGTACCGTTTCAATGTTCTTTTTAGGGTTTTCGAATGGGCTGAGCATTTTGTAACAGGAAAAAGTAGATGTTACCGTTCGAAAATTTTGTGTTTCGGTAACTATAACTGTAACCATGAGCCCCATTTTGTTGCCATTCAAAAGATTTCGAGCTCATACCTCAGAATAACTATACCTGAAATCTCATCTCGATCTGTTGAACTTAACGGCCGCAAGAGGTCCATATATCGGCAAAGTTTCTTTATGACCATCCTGTATTTAGAATATATAAAAAGCATTTATATTTAACAAGGTTTATATTGACCTCTCCTAATTAGGTGACATGTTCAGTTTAATTCGTCAGCTCCTCATTTTCAGTTGTATCATTAATATTTTTTATTGCCAATATAACCTAATACCTACTTAATATTCTCTTTTTAACGTCACTGATTTATGCATCAGCTAACTGAGTGACCCAGCTTTGAGGAGATCCCATCAATTTGTATAGTTCTTTGCTTTTGAGTTTTGTATAGGAACCTTGCAAATACCTGTGGCGACCTCAAATAACATATAAAAGCTTCTGTGCAATGGAGTACTCTTTTGCCCAGCGGTAAAGTATCTCTCTCGAGTTCCAATGGCCTTGGTATCGAGCCCCGTCGCCCACAGTGAAAGCTACAATACGCTTTATTGGTGAAATCGGACTAAAACGAATCATGCTGCCATCTATCGGCACTTTCTGAAAATAGAAACTGCATCGCAACAAGCGATCACATACGCAACTCGCGTGCAACAAGCGGACACAACGATGCAACAAGCATCCCAAACCTCCAACTCCGATCAGACGTTGATCAACAGCATCGCTTCTTCTTCGCTGGGAGGAGACTGTGTGGCGACCTCAAATAACAGATAAAAGCTTCTGTGCAATGGAGTACTCTTTTGCACAGCGGTAAAGTATCTCTCTCGAGTTCCAATGGACTTGGGATCGAGACCCGTCACCCACAGCGAAAGCTGCAATACGCTTTATACCTATACAGATGAACAGAACCTTTGTATAAGTGGCCACCTGATGCTGTGTGGTTAGCGCTCTGGTCGCGCAAGTCAAAGGTACCGGGTTCGAATCCCGGGTTAGGCATGGATATTCGCTGTGGTTCGGAATCCACCTTAAGCTATAGGTCCCGTCCTGATTAGTCCTTATTATGCATAAAAATAGGTCGTTGAACGTACAAACTCACCAACTCCTCTCCCCAATCCCCTTTTCCAAGAAACAATGTTTTTAAAACTTTTCCCCGTTAATACAATCACACAACACATGATTTTTTGGAGCATTTTTACCAAAATCGAAGACTTTCAAAACCCAAAACTAAAACTAAGTGAACATCCACAACTTCAAAACAACAAATACAAAGTCTCCTTCTACTTCCTCCAACAAAATGCTAATACTTCCTTTAAAATCCCAATTTCTTCACAGCGCCAATCAAGCCTAAAGAAAAGGAAAAGGCGAGCGCAACGAATGGGGGAAACCTCTCCCCCAAAAATAGCCAAAGCGTGACTATCTCCCAACACACGATGACCATCAGGTAATGACCCCCATCAGTCACTGATCGGAGTGGACAGGTCGCGTGCGAATGGTCCGCTATTCTAGCCCCCCCCCCCCCATCCCCTTTTCTAAATCCGTCCATCTCTATAGGATTGGATAGCACTTCTCATGTTAGAGTACCCCCTTCTCCACGCTTGGTCTGCGAAGTGGCAAATGTCTTCAAATTACCTTTGATGGGATAAAAGGGAATGTCGTTTAGTAAATTGTCGCCGATGTCGTGAGGGTGAGGGTAGTATTTAGGGATTTAAAGGCAGTATTAAACATTTGACTATGGTGACCTTACGCATAGGTTGACTGAGACGGTGTATTGTGCTTAGGTTGTTAGTATCATCTTGTATGTTATTTCTCGAAGTTGCATTTTTGTGATGATGCATTTTCCCTTTTATACATAACTATATTTCCTTTATTCAAAATTGATATCATCACGGATGGTTTAGTTACAATTGCGCTATGTGTTTTATTTGGTTGAAAAACGAAGTTAAAAAAAGAATAGTTCAAAGGCTTTGTTTAGTTGTCATGGTATAAAGTAGAGGGCAGAACTATAAAATGAAGAAAACCTCAACTCAAGCACGTTGAGGAAAACCTAAAAGAAATCTTATATTTCTCAGCAATCGAATACAATATTCAACTCTGATGAGCTTACACACACACAAAAATATTCCTTTATGTAATCTCAAACGCACAGCCTGAAAATGGGAACATTAGTTTTGATAAATTTATCTATTACAAGCGGAATACCCGTGCTTCGCTTAAAAATTTTAACATGTGTAATATTTTAGCTACCTGCGAGGCCTCGCGTTGCGGAAATCCGTCACTGGTGTATAGGTCCCAGTTTTTGGCGCTTCGTTCGCAGGAAGGTTCATCGCTAAGCAAAATCGAGCTCGCTTCGTTAGCTGAAAAGTTCATTGACACATAAGTACAGGCTTACTGCACTCGTTGAAAGGTTCATTACTATGCAAGAATAGGCTCATTTCTCTCGCTGAAAGGTTAATTGTTGCGTAAGCATAAGCTCGCTTCACTGACTAAAATGTAATTGCTACGTAAAGCCTTAATATTAGTAGCCTCTCCCCTGTCACGACACACACAAAAAAATCCTTGTTAGTACAATAATAAACACACCTTTAAAATTATTTTGACACGTGTTAATGGAAAGCAAAATTAGAAGGCCAAAACTACTTATGTTGAAACTTTCAGAGCTCTAGGCCAATTAGAAGTCGTTTTTTGTAAAGATATTAATTAAAAAAATTAATTAAAAAAACAAATTAAAATTGTAAAAATTATTTTTGTCAAAAGTCCGATTAGAAGGCCAAAACAACTTGAGTTGAAAATCTCAGAACTGTAGCCCAATTAGAAATCGTTTTGTAAAATATTTATTAATTAAAAAAAATAATTAAAAAACAAAAATTTTAAATTCAGTTTTTCAAAAGTCCAATTAGAAGACTAAAACTACTTATGTTGAAAATTTCAGGGCTGTAGCCCTATTAGAAATCGTTTTGTAAAATATTTATTAATTAATTAAAAAAATTAATTAAAAAAGAACTAAGTAAAAATCTGAAATTCTGTTTTTCAAAAGACCAATTAGAAGGCTAATACTACTTATCTTGAAAATTTCAGAGCAGTATCTCTATTTGAAGTCAATTTGTAAAAAATAAATTATTTAAAAAAATTAATTAAAAAAAGAACTAATTAAAATTTTAACATTCTGTTTGACATACATAAAATTAGAAAGCCAAACCTTCTTATGTTGAAAATTTCAGAGCTCTACTCCAATTTAAAGTAGGTCTCTATAGATCTACAGACAGACAGACACACAGCTTGTTTTATTATTATAGATTATCTATGCATAACTGGTGCAATGAAATTACCGACTGAAAACCTAATAGTGGATAAGTTAAGGGGTTAGAAAACTTTCACCTTAATTGTGACAGTTACTCCTCCCCTTGCAAATCGTCTCCCTCTTAAGATTTCAGAGCATTTTCTCCCTTTCCAACATAAATCACGTTATCATGGTTCAGCCGCTGCCATGCAGTATTAATTGGGACAGTTTTTTCCAAATCCCACCCTCCTAAAAGTGGGTGCTTACCTTTATTGTAATTTTGTGTACTTATACGTAATTTATTACAGCATACCTAAAAATATATCACGTATCGAAATGCTCAAAATTTACTCAAGACTTGTATAACTTTTATTTTTCCATTTTGTTTGAAAAATCAATATTTTACAATTATTTTGGCTTTTGTAGTTTAGTTATAGAAAATCCAATTGATCATATAGCAGAGAAACATATAATAGGCAATGCTTAAACTTAATTCTTCTTGTTGGGAAAGTTGTTCCAAGGATTTAATGTTATTGTTATTTTGAATATCGTCAACATTGTTATTCATTTCAACTTTTTTTTTATTATTTAATCCTCTAAAATTATAATTTTTACATATTTGGATGTATTACTAAGTTAAAACTAAATTTTATTTAAAAAAAAAAAAGTTCACGTAGTGTTCTAAATTTTCAAAATCTTAAAATTAAAAAAAAAAAAAATAATAATAATAATAATAATAATAATAATAATAATCAAATTTCAAATTTTATCTTTTCATTTTTCAATATTTTTTCCTGATTTTTTGAAAAAAAAATGTACCTAGTAATATACTCTAACGTGTTAGGCATCGGATTTAGAATAAATAAAATTGTTTTCGAGAAAAACGATAATTACTGTACCTATATATAAAAAAAGCGTAAAAAACGGGTATTTTTCAACATTTAAATTTGTAAAAAAAAAAAAGATAAATGTCTATTTTTGTCAAATCTTGGATATTAAGAATGGCACAAAAAAAAATTTCAAGTCATTTCATTCATATTTGCTGAGGAAAATGCTTTCGAAACATCGAAGGAGCTATTTCAGCAATGCTAAATTCTCCATAAAAATATAGTTTTTCTACAATTTCAGTTATCGGATCAAAAACTTGACAGTACAAGGAGAAGGTTTCAAAGATCATAAAAATGCAAAAAATAGAAAATCGATATTTTTATTATTTTTTGTGAAAACAAGGGGTACAAAGTCCCTTTAAATTAGTTTTATTATATAAGATAAAAAGTTCAAAATAAAATACTACATTATTAATATTGAATTAGTATCCTCGTTACAACTTTTTTCAATGGAATGAGCCTACATCCCCTACATTAAAACAAAAACGACATCAACTAAAAACCCAACACCGCCCTTATTTAAAATACAAAAAACAACCACCAATAACCCATTCCAAACCACCGCAACCATTCTCCCTTACCACATTCATCCAATATGACACATTAGGTAGGCCATTAAAATAAATCCTAAATCAACCCCTCCCAAACTTTTTTTTTTCCCCCAATGAACAAGATCAGATATAGAAAAAAAATTATCAGAAGTATAGAAAAAAAATTATCAGAAGTATAGAAAAAAATCCCAAAAGGAGAACCCAATTATTTCCGAGCTCAGCTTTGGCGTCACCAGTTTTCCAAAATGGTCATTTTCAAAAGAGTAGACCTACATTAAAACAAAACGACATCAACTAAAAACCCAACATCGCCCTTATTTAAAATACAAAAAACAACCACCAAAAACCCATTCCAAACCACCGCAACCATTCTCCCTTACCACATTCATCCAATATGACACATTAGGTAGGCCATTAAAATAAATCCTAAATCAACCCCTCCCAAACTTTTTTTTTCCCCAATGAACAAGATCAGATATAGAAAAAAAATTATCAGAAGTATAGAAAAAAAATTATCAGAAGTATAGAAAAAAATTATCAGAAGTATAGAAAAAAAATTATCAGAAGTATAGAAAAAAAATTATCAGAAGTATAGAAAAAAATCCCAAAAGGAGAACCCAATTATTTCCGAGCTCAGCTTTGGCGTCAGCCGGTTTTCCAAAATGGTCATTTTCAAAAGAGCAGACGCAGCATCCTCTTCAATTACGCAATTACTACAATTGATTTCGAGAGGCAGGGACTATCTACCCACTCTCCCCCCACTTATCTTTCGAGTAGGTTTCCCGAATTATTACGTAAATTGCCATTTAGGAGGGTCATTGGAGGTCATATTCAGGATATGCTCACGAGTCAGCAGAAAAGCCATTGTTGGCCACTATACTAAACTTCAATTTAACTAGACATCACTTAGACGATAGTTCTCCACAGTGCTCATAGGTATTTAATCCATTTTGGCGGAGTGAAGACATAATTCTCACCAAACCTTATAGCCTTTTGTTCTCTATAGGGTTGTGGTTTGGCGAATATTATGCTTTCACGCCGCCAAAATGGATTAAATACCTATGAGCACTGTGACGATCTACCGTCTAAGTGATGTCTAGTTAAGTTGAAGTTTAGTATAGTTTTGTTAATGAGGTCTAGTGTTCAACGTTTATGAGTTTTGTTAATGAAGTGTACTATGCAACAGCTAATGGGAATGTGGATTTATATCATAGACTTATTATTATCAATAGACTGCGCGTTCCCACTTCAATTATACAACGAGAATGAAACCGAAATGAATCACATGAAGCAGACTATCCATGGCTAATAGATGTTTCTATGACCTTAGAAACCTACTTAAATCTAAGTTAATCGACACTAAAACAAAAATAAGCCAATATAAGACATTAATAAGACCTGTTGTCCTTTATGGGAGTGAATGCTGGGACACTGAACAAAGCAGAATAGGACCTTTTACTGATTTTTGAAAGACATTTTTTCGAAGCAATAAAACAAAATAACGAATGGAGAATCGAATATAACCATGAATATTTGCCACCAAATATTTGCATCTTTTAAAAGGTAGCCACGATTGTAATAATGCCACCGGTGACGCAATATTTAACTCCAACTTGGTTAACTTTTTACAAAATAAAAAAAAAAAAAAAGAATGATCAGTGTTTGGCAAGTTATGCCATATTCGGCTAGCGGATTAATTTCAACATTCAAATTCGATATTTGAATAATTTCGGCCATTTTTTCTCCGGCAGACCAGTATATTCATATTCTACTAACATTACTCTACAGCCCATAAAAAGAAGCTCAGAATGATGTTCTATGAGGTACCTAAACATGCTATCACCTCTCAGTATATTAATATAAATCATAGACTTATTATTATCAATAGACAGCGAGTTCCCACTTCAATTATACAACGAGAATGAAACCAAAATGAATCACATGAGTAGGGACTTTTTGGCGGCTTTCTCCTCACTCAGGCGATAAACAAAAACATATTTATGAGTTCACTGTAAAATCTTAACTAAATAAAAAATTTAAAAAATAGCACTTACTTGTGAAAGGTTACTGAGCCTCCTTTCTGGAATTTTTCTTTGCAACCAAATGCAGAACAATATTTCACCATTTTTCTTGCATTCACGTACTTTCCGTCAGACGCATTTCGACGTTTTCCATTGGAATGAGCTTTTTATCTTCTTCGTTCTCCTTCGTCTATCAGTCACGTGGTTTTTAATTTGGTTACACGAGGTTACTCTAAACATGCGGTCTAGCAACCAACAATTTAACATACAAGACAACTACGTCGTAAAATTAATCCGTTATCTAATAATCTTATTATCCTTTATCACCTGAGTGAGGAGAAACCCGACAAATCTGCCAAAAAGTCCCTACTCATGTGATTCATTTTGGTTTCATTCTCTTTGTGTAATTGAAGTGGGAACGAGCGGTGATAGCATGTTTAGGTACCTCATAGAACATCATTCTGAGCTTTTTTTTATGGGCTGTAGAGTATTGTTAGTAGAATATGAATATACTGGTCTTCCGGAGAAAAAATGGCCGAAATTATTCAAATATCGAATTTGAATGTTGAAATTAATCCGCTAGCCGAATATGGCATAACTTGCCAAACACTGATCATTCTTTTTTTTTTTTTTTTTTATTTTGTAAAAAGTTAACCAAGTTGGAGTTAAATATTGCGTCCCTGGTGGCATTATTACAATCGTGGCTACCTTTTAAAAGATGCAAATATTTGGTGGCAAATATTCATGGTTATATTCGATTCTCCATTCGTTATTTTGTTTTATTGCTTCAAAAAAATGTCTTTCAAAAATCAGTAAAAGGTCCTATTCTGCTTTGTTCATTGCCCCAGCATTCACTCCCATAAAGGACAACAGGTCTTATTAATGTCTTATATTGGCTTATTTTTGTTTTAGTGTCGATTAACTTAGATTTAAGTAGGTTTCTAAGGTCATAGAAACATCTATTAGCCATGGATAGTCTGCTTTTTTTTTTTTTTCAATTTTTATGTCATTGCAGCTTGAGATCGTTGTGCCCAGGTACTTGAACTGCTTTACAGTCACAAAAGTATAAAAGAATGCACTAAAGTTGAATAAAACAAGAAAGAAAAAAAATTGGCTTACAATCAATGGGTAGTTTACCTGGGCCTTAAGTCCAAGCCCATTCCAGAGTTTTTATTATTATTATTATTATTATTAATATTATTATATTATTATTAGTATTATTTTATTATTATTATTATTATTATTATTAATATTAATATTATTATTATTAATAATAATAATGTTATTAATATTAATATTATTATTATTAATAATAATAATGTTATTAATATTATTATTATTATTATTATTAATAATAATAATATTATTATTATTAATATTAATATTAATTTTGTTATTGTTATTGTTATTGTTTTTGTTTAACATCGATACATCAATACAACTGAGCAACATCAGCATACATCTCTTTTTATACAAGCAGCAGAGAGCAGGCGCATGCCCACACAATTAGAGGTCGGAAATATCGATCAAAATAAATATCGATACTATATCGTTGCATAGAAAAAATATCGATAAAATATCGATATATCGATACATAATTTTGTAATTTTTTTTACTTGATTTTCAATTTTGCCAGAAAGGAAGTTTTTCGGGTCAAATTTCTACTTTTCATGAATTCATGCCAAAATTGTTTTAACAAATAAATTGTAAAAATTGTTTTAATAAATAAATTAAAAAAATTGTTTTAATAAATAAAGTATAAAAATTGTTTTAATAAATAAATCATATTATCAATCAGAATAAATAAAATACATTTGAATGTCAATGCATAAATTCACATTTATTTTTAAAGAAATTTTGAAAAGTAGTTTACCGCATATTTTACTGATAAAGATGTTTTTAATAATTAAAATTAGATGCAAATTCCAGACACACGTTGGCAACAGAAACGGCACTACGTTAATGACTACTAATAAATGATCTCATCTTTCCATTACATTATGTTTTCTTTTCGGTTAAGGTGCCATTTTAACTGTTTCTCAGCCAAGTCTAAACTAGAGTTTTGAAGTGTTTGAAAAGGGAATAAAGAAAATCGAAAAAACTCATGGAACTACAAAACGATCATCAAAAAACTAAAAACGTTTGAAAATATCGATATATCGGTGACTTGTATCGATATTTTTACCATCGATATTTTTTTAGAAATATCGATAAAAATATCGTCGTATCCATGTATCACCGACCTCTACACACAATGCCTTTCCAGCGCATGCTCAAACATAAAGTAGAGTTGGTTGGTTGGTTGTATTCAGATTATCTGGCGCCGTCAGCAACACGGGGGCTATAATGCGCCGAAATATTTCGTCATTTAACAAACCAACATACATTTACAAACACCCATGCCTAGCACGGGACTCGAACCCGCAACCTCGCGGTCTAGAAGCCAGCACGCTAACCACTATACCGTTTGGTCGGCACATAAAGTAGAGATGGACACCGAACTACACTTTTGACCAATTCAAAACAATACCCTCGGGCTTAAGACCCAGCGTAATAAATTTTGAAACCCTTAATTTCACAATTAAATACTGGCTGTTCATTTGAATCTTCCAGATACAAAATTTTCAGGACAGCCAAATAAAATCAGTCATAAAATCTTGTACTCTTTTCTTAAGGTCACACATTTTTCATCTGTGAGTAAACATCGGCTGCTCAATTTATTAACCATTTGGGTACATTTGACGACTGAGATTCGTCATGCACTTGTTTTGCCTGTTAATAATGACGAACCTAATTCGTCATTCAAACTAGGTTGATTGGATAGATTTTACTGTCACAAGAGCCATGATTGGTTAAGTCAAACATCGGTTGGTTTACCTATACTTTAAAAAAAAAAATTTGTTTGGCTGTATTCCTTTAAAGTTCCTTTATTGTTTTGAACCAACCGTTCAAAACGCAAGAATTTTCCCAAATAAATCCGTACCCAAGTGGTTAACTTAGTATCTGTGATTCACTTACTTCGCAGATATTAGTAACTTTAAAAATTTGACTGCCGATACCATCAAATAGTTTCTTTTTTCTCCATTCGGGCTCCCAATTCCTTCAAAAGTTATTCAATGTACGTGTTTTAATGCTAGAAACAAACTGTCACAACCATTGAAATATATTGCTATGTTCGATTTTATGGATTAATGTTATCCTTCTGGGAATGAAGTGTTCTTTACAGATCAGTAAAAATAACGCATTAATGGTAGCTACTGAGTGCTGAAATCTAAATATAGAAGTCAGCATACAAATCTTTTCTTAAGATGAAATAAGTTTCTGCCATTAAATATGCTGTTACTAGATAACTATACCAACAGACACAAAAGCAACTGATATTGTGACATATTATTTTATCAACTTCATAGAATTGAAATTAAATAACTTCTTGGAATGTATGAGTTTTCAAAATTTGAGCAACGGACGATAATTGGGTCCAAAAATTTAATTTTATGGTAGACGTTATCCAAATAGTCTTAATCTCATATATAAGCTGCAGGGAAAGCCAACACATTTTTTTCTACATTGAAAGAAGTTATTTCATTCTAAATTAAATTATCTTTTTGTTCAAGCTTTTGAAAAAGAAACATTAATTCATTTTTCAAGCCTGCTGAAATATCGCCAAGAAAATAACTTAGTAATTGACAGTTACTATTTCAAAACAATTTCAAATATGAAGGAAATTATTCTAGGGAGATTTCAGGTATTCAGAAACAGCGTTAGTGACGTTAGCCTTTGTTATAAACCTCTCAGTTTTAAGACGTAACAGAATCCTTTAGTACTGACATTGGCCCTTGTGCAATGCAATTACTTTAAAACAACCAAACAATTACCAAATTATTATGGAGCACCACATTTAAATGGCTTAATACTGATATGAAAAAATTGGAGGGAAATATTATCTTAGTTCACAGAAAAAGCGGCCTACTTTGAAAGATCTGGAAAAGGAAGGCATGATAACTTTCAACTCATAGAATGACTCATATAATCAATTAAAAAAACTAGCATTTGCAGTTTTTTCACTCTTTTGCTGTACATATTCAATCAAAGAATCTTTTGCTGACATGAACCTTAAGAAAAGTAAATTGAGAAATCGTCTCTTTTATGAGGAACCTGGAATTTCACTTGAAATTAAAATAGCTACATACAAACCTGACTTATACAAACTTTCCAAGGAAATTCAAGGTCATTATCATATGAAATACGCCGACCGCACGGTATAGTGGTTAGTGTGCTAGCCTCTAGACCGCACGGTATAGTGGTTAGTGTGCTAGCCTCTAGACCGCACGGTATAGTGGTTAGTGTGCTAGCCTCTAGACCGCGAGGTTGCGCGGGTTCGAGTCCCGTATTAGGCATTAGTTGTAAATGTACAGTGAGTGTAAAAAGTATTCGTACAATACGACAATTGATTTAAAAGAGATCCGTTCATAAAAATTATAAACATAAATTACATTTTAATTAATTATATATATATATATAATAGAACATATTTTCACTAGTTTCATGTGAAATTTACACAAAAATAATTTTATACATGAATAAATATTTACAAAACTGAAACAATCCAACATCTTGTGGTGTAAAAAGTATTCGTACATCAGGCATATATTGGCCAATACAATCATAATATTTCAGCTAATACCTTGTAGGATATCCTTTAGCTCGAATAACTGCCTTGAGTCTCTTTGGCATCGATTCCACCAATTTTGCTGTTATTGAGCTAGATATGGCGTCCTATTCTTGATTAAGAGCTGATTCCAAATCATTTTTATTAGAAATATGTCTGGATCTAATATTTTTATCAAGAACGACCCATAAATTCTCGATGGGGTTGAGGTCCGGCGATTGAGGAGGAAATTTCATGAACTTTTGGGTATTATATAGTATCCAGAGCCTTGTGTTTAGGGCTGTGTGCTTGGGGTCGTTATCATGCATGAAAATGTAAGCACCATTCAAGCCCATTTTTGTTGCACTAGGTCCTAAATTGTTTTTTAAAATGTCTAGATAAAGTTGATGATTCATAATGCCTTTAATAAAGACTAATTTACCCACCCCAGAAGCACTCATACAACCCCACCAAGCAGACTTCCACCCCCATGTTTCACTGTTGGCACTAAATTCTTAGGATGCATTTCTGTATTGCGCTTTCTCCATACCATTCGTCTCCCGTCCGATCCAAATATGTTGTATTTACTTTCGTCTGAAAAGATCATCTTTTTCCAGAAATCTGGACTTTCATTAACGTATTGCTTGGCGAAAGACAACCGCAGCTTCCGATTTTTCTCACTAACAAAGAATTTTCGTCTCGCAACACGGCCATGGAAACCTTCATTTCTGTATTCATTTCGAACAGTACTTACGGAGACTGCTGTTCCCATGTTCTTTTGTTCTGATGTTAATGTAGGAGCACTTATTTTGGGATCCTTCTTTAATGAACGTACCAGAAACCGTCTGTCAGATGATGTCAATAGACATGGTCGCCCAGTACGATAACTGTTTTGAACCTTTCCAGTGGCAGCAAACTTTTTTATGATTGACTGCACAGTTGAAAGGGGTCTACCGACCAGATCAGAAATCTTGTACGATTTACCATTTTTACGAAGCTTTAAAATCAGTTCTTTTTCGGAAACACTTGTCTCTTTACTTTTACGACTCATTACAGAATTTATAATTTCTCAATACATTAAAATTTCCACTGAAGAACCTTTTAAGTAACTTACAAGATGACGTCAAGTAACTACATCATAATGGCTAAACCAATCACAAAAGAACTAAAAAAAATTTGCATTTCTTTTAGTGTACAAATACTTTTTGCACTAAAATAAATAGTCAATTTTTAGTTTTCTGTAAATATTACCACAATTATAATATTTTTTTTTCTGACTTTTACACTCATTCATGTTTGATAAAAGATATTTTGTTAATTTATGCTAATTTTATGCTAATTTAGGCAGAATTAACATACCGATGCTAGCTCCTTTCTAGAAACCACTCCTGTACGAATACTTTCTACACTCACTGTATGTTGGCTTGTCTAATGACGAATGTTTCGGCGCATTATAGCCCTCGTGTTGCTGACGGCGCCAGATAATCTGAAAACAACCAACCATATGAAATACGTGTTTTTTTCACATTTTTGTTTTAAAGAACAAATATTTTTTGGTTAATAAATAAGATTATTGTGATTGGTAGGTTTGTACGCTCAACGGCCTATTTTGGTGCACAATAACAGCTAATTAAATCAGGCCGGGACTAAACACTAAGACTAAACCACAACAAAAATCTATGCCAAACTCAGGACTCTAACCCAGAACGCTTAGCATATGATTTCAGATCCATAGCCAAACAACCATCAGATGGATAATTATTATTATGATATCAGGTTTTATTTAATGTTAGTAACTATACTTAACTTCAACTTAACTAGACATCACTTAGAAGGTAAATCGTCACAGTGCTCATAGGTATTTAATCCATTTTGGCGGAGTGAAGACATAATTCTCGCCAAACCTTATAGCCTTTTGTTCTCTACAGGGTTGTGGTTTGGCGAACATTATGCTTTCACGCCGCCAAAATGGATTAAATACCTATGAGCACTGTGACGATCTATCGTCTAAGTGATGTCTAGTTAAGTTGAAGTTTAGTATAGTTTAAATCTATTTCTACAAACATTGTTCACAAAACAAAAATTGGCGTTCAAAAGAAACTTAGTCGTTGTATTGCTGATATTTGGTCTTTTTAACTAATATGTATGCCAACCACTGAGTTAGATCAATGAAATATCAAAGATATATCTTTACATGTAATAATGAAAAATGAAACAACTCAGTTATAAAATTAAATACAAAGTATAAATTTTTGTATTTAGTTTTATGACTGTGTTACTCCGTATTTTGTACATATGGTGATGTATGTACAAAATATGGAGTAATATTGGAGATGTATCCCTCAATTATCTGTGTACTATAATATTGTTACGAATTTCTATATATTTGTAAATATTTCGTAGTGTTAATTTTGTAAATAGTAAAATGTATGTACATTTCGCATAAGGCAGTGCAAGAGTTTGTCTTCACTTTCCTGCAATGCATCTCTTGATTCTTGAAAACGAGTTCTACAGGGATCATGCTGGAAAACGAGTCTTACAAGGAACAGGCCATTATGGTTAATGGCAATATAGCCAAGTTGGCGACAGTTTTGGCGGCTAATTTTGGTCGCCAAATTTGGCGAGAAATTGCCAAATGTCACCAAACTTGGTGACCGTTTGGTGACATTTTCGGTCCCCATGTACCTGTGTAGGGCTTTTCGACTACGATCTGGAAAGTTCTCCAAATTTCTATCTCTGGAAGATTCTCGAAAGAAACTTTCCTATATAAGGCCAGCCAAGAGTTAGTTGTCTCTCAGTGAGTATTCAGAGTAGTTCCAAAAGAGAACTGTATTGCATTGTCTTTTGCGGTGATTTTAGCAGTTGGGTATCAAGTTTTTAACTGATGTTTGTGCTCTATTGTTGTGTAAAGAGCTGTATTGAGTCTACTAGAACGAGAAGTTCTGGAGTTGTAAGAGAATCGGCGAAGAGTTATATCGGAATAAATTTCTGCAAGTTTTGATCTGCTTTGGCTTCAAGTCTTTCGAACCCATCCTCCCAACAATATATACTCAGGCATACACATATTACACACTTTTATAACGTTATAAATTTCTAATACATTTTATTTTTAGTTATGCAAGTAACTTCCTCTGATGCAACTACAGGGAAGAGATATTGAATACTTTCGTATTTCTCATTAACCTTGATTTACACTTAATCATTGGCATAACTTGCTTATACTAGAAGTTGCTTATATTACTCTGAATGAACAAAATTCCAAATACTGAGCAATACTCGAATCCTCAATAATTGGAAACGCAACTTGCAGAATAAACTACTTGTGTGAAAACTGATTCAGTAACTAACGAATTTAATATTTTGCCATTTAAGTACAGTATGATACAAATTCAGAAATTGAAAAATCGATAACCAAAGCTGCGCGATGCAGTTTTTGCAAAAATGTACAACAATAATCGGATTTTCCCTTCCAAAGAAATAATAAATTTTTGTCCACAGATAGCCCTTAATAGCCATATTTTATGTATAAAACACTTGAAGTCTGTATAAATTACACTGGGCAGCTGCTCACAAGTACTTACAGCGCCATCTGTTAATGAAAAAGTAATTATATTTTCCCTTTGACGCGATAAGAAAACGCGATTTTTTTCTGTACAATTCTGTATTTTAGTAAAGAAAATAAAAACAAAAAATGAATTTCATTAACATTGTACTACAATCATTCGTTAGTCAATTATAATTTTTTCAAATGGTATGTTACACTTAAAACACTATCGATATTTCCATTGAAAAAAGTCTAAATTGACCAAAGTGTTTATCCTCTCTTCAATTATAAAAAATGCAGAAAAAAAACATAGATAAAAAAAGTTAGAAAATAGAATCTTTCTTTTTCTTAAAGCCTCACGCATTTGACCAAAAATGGTTGGACTATCATTTCGGGTTTACCATTTAAAGAATAAAATGAAGACATCCTGTACTTACTTAAGTTCATTCCGTCTTCTAACTCATTGTAATTTATTCTAATTTCTGAAGATCAGCCGAATTGAAAGATTCTCTAATGTTGAAAAGAGTTCGGGTCCACTTCCTCAATTTGTAAAACGTCATGACCTTTCTTAAAAGGGAGTTAAAGCTCTGCACCCAAGTCTTACACCGTCGAGATTGGACGTAATATCCTTAGTGATTAATATTAGAAAAAATATTGTTAGGAATTTTTGTACATTTGTAAATATTTCTTAGTGTTAATTTTGTAAATAGTAAAATGTATGTACATTTCGCATAAGGCATTGCAATAGTTCGTCTTTAGTTTGCTTCCCCGCATTGGGTGTCTTAATGCTTGATAACGAGTTTTACAGAGGTAACGCTGGGAAGCGAGTTTTACAAAGAGCAGGGCATTTAACATTATGGTAATGGAAATCTCACCAAATTGGCGAGATGGAGCCAAGTTGGCGACGATTTTGGCGACTAATTTTTGTCGCTGAATTTGGCGAGAAATCGCTAAATGTCGCCAAACTTGGAGACCATTTGAAGACATTTTCGGTCCCCATGTACATGTATAGGACTTTTCGACTACGATCTGGAAAGTTCTCCAAATATCTACCTCTAGAAATTTCAAGAAGGTTTGACTCCTATATAAGGCCGGCCGTGAGTTGAGTTCGTGATTTTGAGTCACTGAATTAGTTGACTGAGTTGTTGACTGGGTTGGTTAGTCAGTTAGTTGACTGGAATTACTGAGTGGAGATACTGAGTCTCAGTCAGCATTCAGAGAGTTCCGAAAGCGAACTGTATTGCATTGTCTTTTGCGGTGATTTAGCAGTTGTGTGTCAAGTTTAACTGCTGTTTGTGCTCTATTGTTGTGTATAGAGCTGTATTGAGTTTACAAGAACGAGAAGTTCTGGAGTTGTAAAGGAATCTGTGAAGAGTTATATTGGAATAAATTTCTGCAAGTTTTGATCTGCTTTGGCTACAAATCTTTCAAACCCATCCACGCAACAATATTTTAAATCACCTCCTTCATTCTGTTATGTTTCTATTACTTTTTTACCATAATAATGGTACACCTGTAGTGATGTACGCTAATGGGGAGTCGAACTCGGGACTCCTAACTCAGAAGACAGGCACACTAACCACTAGGAAAAAGCAATCACTGGTGTCTAGATGTTGTATATTTCCTTTGTACACGAGACCATCACATAGCCCCTTTCCCAGTGAGTCACGAAGAGAAGAGCTATCGAGTTGCTTGCGTGTGAGTTAAGTACATTGCATGTGGCAGTGAGTCGCCAGTGGTTGCTTCTGTGTGGCAGTGAGTAGCCATAGATGCTGAGGTGGTAGTGGGGAAGTCGTGCAGTAGATGGCGCCACTAATGTATTTGAATATCCAGATCATATTTGGGTCCGAATGATCACGATGTTTCAAAAATAATCTGTTAACTCTTTTAAGCTATCCACCCATTACCAAATCAAAATTGATAAATTATATACCAACTTAAAGGCTAAGACCTCTACTACTGACGAATACTTAATTTGCACAGTGTGTCATTTGTTTGGAAAACGAAGCTAAAAAATCATATATAGTCTACAAAAATTAGTTAAGCTACGATAGTATACAGTAAATGGCAGCACTATAAAACAGAAACCCTTGACATTTTAACCCTTTGCACTCGAGGGCTTTTTCGCGGGGAGGGACCAGCAACTCGAGACGTTTCGCGGTATTTTTTGTTCGATTCTAGGTTACGGATTCGCTTCATAGAAACTAAGCACAGTCATTTGCCACGCATCGAATTTCCGCATCAAACCTAGTGGTCATAACGTGTTGAGGCATCCGATCATGTGGTGCCTGAGAGGCGCCGTTCGGGAGCAAAGGATTAAGCACGTTGAGGAAATCTAAAGAATCTTATAAATCTCAGTAATAGAAAACAATATCTAACTCTGATGAACTTCTTAAAAAAGCAATTCATCTAAATAATCTCAAATGTGAAAGATGCTTCCGACACTCCCCTTCAGTTATATCTTCTTCTATCGGCACGACAGCCCATTGTGGGCCTTCTCAAGAACTCGCTTCCATTCCACTCTTTTCAAGCGATGGTTTGCCAATTTCTTATAGACTGAGAGGCGACTGCAATTTTTGGACCCCATCGAACATCATTCTGATTTTTTTTATAGAAATTAGAGAAAAATGAGTAGATTACGAATCCACTGGTCTGCCGTGGCAAAAATGGCCGAAACTGGTCAAAAATCGACTTTTAATAAGTTGAACTAAATCCAATTGCCAAATGCTCTATAACTTGCCAAATAATGAACATTTTTTTTATTTGGTAACCCTCACTCTTTAATTTTCAATTAAGAAGGTTGCAGACGATTCAGATATCTGGCGACGGTCTACTTGCATCTCTTAAAAGGGAGCCAAGTTGGCAATAAACATTACGTCACGGATGACGTAACTGATGTCGCCAATTTGGCTTACTTTTAAAAGATACATATTTTCCAAGCCAGAGATCAAAAATCGTTTGCGCTTTTTCTCATTGAAAATCAAAATGCAGGGTTGCCAGACGGAAAAGTTTGTTCTCTTTTTGGCAAGTTATGACATATTTGGCAATCGGATTTTAGTTCAACTCAATCCAAGTCGATTTTTGATCAGTTTCGGCCATTTTTGCCACGGCAGACCAGTGGATTCCTAATCTACTCACTTTTCTCCAATCTCTATAAAAAATTCAGAATGATGTTCGATGAGGTCCAAAAATTGCAATCGCCTCTCGGACTATTATCATCAATATTTAAAAGTCATTGGTAATACTTCATCTTAGTTGGGGTCTACCCCCTGGTCTGGTTCCAAGAACTTTATAACTAAAGAGTCTATAAATTAAGGTTGGTTGGTTGTATTCAGATTATCTGGCGCCGTCAGCAACACGAGGGCTATAATGCGCTGAAACATTCATCATTAGACAAACCAACATACATTTACAAACACCCATGCCAACACGGGACTCGGAACCCGCAACCTCGTGGTCTAGAAGCAAGCACGCTAACCACTATACCGTTTGGTCGGCCTATAAATTAAGGAGGAGTTAAGGAAGTTCTGCAGATGTGTCCGGCAAATTTCATTCTTCGGATTTTTAAAAACTTTATAATGTTTATTTTCTTACATAATTTATCTAGTTCATGGTTGTAACTATGTCTCCATAGACCATCGATATTGACTGCGCTAAAAATTTTTCATAAGAACTTTTCTTTCAAAAATACTTAGCTGATTTGTTTGGTATTTGGTAAGTGTCCAGGTTTCAGAGCCATAGGAACTAGAGGTAGGCGATATATCGATACGACGATATTTTTATTCATATTTCTTTTTAAAAAATATCGATATTAAAAATATCGATAAAAGTCCCCGATGTATCGATATTTAATTTTTTTTTTAGTTTTTTGATGATTGTTTTGTAGTTCCATGTGTTTTTTTCGGTTTTCTTTATTCCCTTTTCAAAAACTTCAAAACTGAAGTTTGAACTTGGCTGAGAGACAGTTAAAATGTCACCAATATTCAATATTTTGCCATACACTTAAAAGCTATCGAAAATTATCTAAATTTTTCTTAAAATCACTGCACCAATTTAGCGAAAATATAACTTTTTTTTTTTTTTGTAATAGATCCATTTCAGTTGAAAAAGTAGTCATCTTACAAAAAAGCAATCATGAAAAGTAAAAATTTGCCCCGAAAAACTTTGTTTCTGGCAAAATTGAAAATCAAATTGAAAAAAATCATGTATCGATATTTTATCGATATTTTTTCCTGTGCAACGATATAGTATCGATATTTATTTTGATCGATATTTCCGACCTCTAACAGGTACCAACTGGTCTTATAATGGATTTATAAAGTCTCAGTTTTATCTTTCTTTCAATTAACTTTGATCGCATAAAGGTTTTCTACCCATTAAGACAGCGATTAGCCGCTGTTGTGCGTCTCCTAATTTCTGAGTCTAAATTATTTTGAGTAGTGACATTTGACCCAAGGTAAGTGAAGTTATCAACCACCCCAAACTTGTAATTATCAACTTCCAGGTAATGGATGTTTATCTATGCTTTAGTTACTGACATACACTCAAGAGCCAAAACATTATGACCACCTGTCAATAACGAGTTGGCCCACCTTTGGCGAGCAACACAGCTTCAACCCGCCTTGGCATGGATGCCACAAGTCCTTGGTAGATGGCCGGTGACAGATTGTACCAAATGTTTAAGCAACGGTCACGCAAATCCGAGATATTGCGAATTGGTGGTCTTTGAACTCTGGGCTGCCGTCCCATGACATCCCAAATGTGTTCTATCGGATTGAGGTCCGGTGAGTTAGGCGGACAGGACATTAACTGGAATTCAGCATCATGTTCCTGGAACCACTCCAACACAATTTTAGCCTTGTGACACGGTGCGTTGTCCTGTTGAAACATTCCATTTCCAGCTGGAAAAACAGAGGCCATGTAAGGGTGCAACTGGTCCGCAATGATGTTCAGATACCCTGTAGCATTCATGGTCTGCTCTACCACAACCACGGGTCCCAGAGACGCCCAAGAGAACGTCCCCCAAAGCATAATACCGCCACCACCGGCCTGTATATGAGCTACTGTACATTGAGGGAGCAACTGTTCGCCTGGAAGACGGCGTATCCTGACACGGCCATCGCCGTGATGAATGACAAACCATGATTCATCTGACCAGACAACTCTCTCCCACTGATCCATGGACCAGTCGCGATGTTCCCGGGCCCAGCGCAGGCGCAGTTGGCGATGATGCTTGGTCAGCAAAGGCACACGAGTGGAACGTTTGCTGCGTAGCCCCATAACCAAAAGTGTCCGCTCAACAGTGTACTTCGTTACTATTCTACTTGGCCCTGCATTGTATTGGGCTGTCAGCTGAGCCACTGTCTGGCTCCGGTTTTTGCTTCACCATGCGAGACAGTCTCCGACGACCTTTTACTTTGATAGCGTGTGGACGTCCAACACCATGTCGTCTACTGCTGCTTTCACCGTCATTCATCCACTTTGCATAAATACTAACTACTGTAGATGGCGAAGAACCCACGAGTCGTGCAGTTTCGGAAATACTTGTTCCGAGCCATTACAATCTGCCCTCTATCAAAGTCGCTTAGATCCGCAGCCTTTCCCATCACACACAGAAGTAAGTGAAAGAATGATTCTTCAGACTCTCCAGCAGCAGTTAAATACCACTTCCACCTGATCACGTGCCTTCCACGTCATCCAGGCGAGTTCATTGCAAAATGTAAGGGTGGTCATAATGTTTTGGCTCTTGAGTGTATACTTGGTCTTTTCTTAGTTTATGCTCAAATGCATTTTTGCTGCTGAGTGTGTCAATGCAATGGACACTTCACACAGTGCTTTGTTCGTCCTCAGTTATATAGTAAATGTACTTCATCCAATATGATAATGCTTATCTTAATCGTTACCATAATCTTACTACTCATTACTTAACATGATTTAGGCAATAAATTTATGAAGCAATTTGCTTGGTTACTACAGACTTACGATGCAACTCACTATTAAAGTAGATAATCAAATTTTATGAGACCCCTTAATTTCTTTTCTTTTCATATTGGGATTCTTTTGTCAGGTTTAGCGGGAAAGGTCACTTGAGTTTAAGTACCAACAATGACAAGCTGAAGAATTGCATTCCAGAATTTCCGGAGCCACCCATTTTAGCATTATATGTTAATTTCATGAACGATGTAATGAGTTTCAATTCGGCTCTTGGTTTGTGCGATGGTATTTTTCGGAAGATTTTCATCTAGTGATCAATAACGTTATGCAAATTTCCTGCAAATAATTGTAAATAGTGTGTGTATTCCTTTTTAAATCCTTTATATTAACTTCGATTTTGTGTGTGTGTGTGTCGATATTAGGCAATCTGCGGCATCGATATAGATAAACAACTGGATAGACTGCTTCGATGGCAATTAGAGGTCGGCGATATATCGATACGACTATATTTTAAACGATATTTCTAAAAAAATATCGATATTAAAAATATCGACAAAAGTTACCCATATATCGATATTTTTAAACATTTTTAGTTTTTTGATGATCGTTTTGTAGTTCCATGCGTTTTTTCGATTTTCTTTATTCCCTTTTATTCTAGCAAGTTTTTGAGCTGATTTGATAACTGCAATTACAGAAAAACTGTGTTTTTATGGAAAATTTAACATTGCTGCAATAGCTCCTTTGAAGTTCCAACCCAATTTTCTCAGTTTTTGAAATTCCCACCTTACTCAAAATGCCAAAACTTCAGCAAATATAAATGAAATGAATTGGAATTTTTTTGCGTGTCAATTTCAATATCTATTTGACAAAAATGGGCCATGGATTTTTGAATAATATATATATATATATATATATATATATATATATATATATATTTTGCAAATTTAAATGTAGAAAAATACCCGTTTTTTACATATAGGTACAGTACTTATCGGTTTCTCGAAATCTAATTTACTTATTCTAAATTCGAGGCCTAAAACGCTATATTATATTACTAGGAAAATTAATTTTTTTAATAGAATCTGGAAAAAAAAATGAAAAATAAAAAAGAAGATAGAATTTAAAACTTGATGAATTTTTTTGAAAATTTTAAATTTTTTTAAATTTAAAGCACTATGTGAACTTTTTTTTAATTAGTAATACTTTCAAATATGTAAAAAATTATAATTTTAAAGGTTTAAATAAATAAAAAAAGTTTCAAAGGTACCAATGACCCCTTAAATTTAATTGTTAACGGTGATAACAAGGGTAAGAGGAAAAAGTTGGAAACATATGAACGAATCAAGAACTTTCTCGATTGATTAAAAAATCGTTTGCACTTGATTTTTCGGGAAAGTTCGCCAGTAAGTATAAGAGCGTCGTCTATTCGAGGAATGTGTTAGTTGCATTGGGATTGCTTTTCTAAAAGGAGCTCAGCGCTTGCTGTGGCAGCTTTTGTTTGCTTTTGCCGTTGCTTAGTTATCGCTGTGCCTGAAGTTGTGTGCACTAAAGATGTTGTTAAAGCTTGTTCACTGTTGTTTAAAGAAGTTCTGTGTATTTCTCATTGAAGAATAAATAATAACTGTTACTTTGTAAAAGATGTGTGAGGAAATTCATAACAATATCGTGAATCAATTGTTTGGTTTACATAAGTCAAATATAGTTATTTTTCTAATTCAGACAAAACCGGCTTAACCCACTGACGGTCATGCACGTAAATATGCGTCATTTGATCCCCAGTTTTTCCAGCAATACACAACATTTTTAAATTTACATATAAAACTTAAAATAAAATATTTTTTTAAATATTTTATTAGTATGATAGATTATAACATATCTAAAACAAAATAAGTAAAAAATAATTTTAAAAAATTACATATTTGAATTAGAAATGTAATTTAAAAGGTATTGCAAGGAAAAAAACTGTAGAATTTCATCCCTAGAATCACATCGCTATTAAGTCACAAAATTTCTATACTCTCTATCGCATCTGTTTGTGAGAGACTTTCACTAAGAATTACATCTTATAAACACTTCGACCCTCTAAGCGTCCAGGGAATGAGCGAAATTGTACAGTTGTTTTCCCTGCAATAATTTTGAAATTATATTTTTGATTCAAATATGCATATTTTTTCAAATTATTTTTTATTTATTTTGTTTAAATAGGTTTTAAACGACCATCCTAATAAAAATATTAAAAAAAAATATTTTATTTATGAATTTAGCACTAGAAAGACGGGAGCTTAGTATATACCTATATTGCCTGAAAGCAGTCAAAATGACTGCATTGTGAAAAAATAACTAATGCGCAAAGAAATTTGTTTAACATTAATTTTTAATATATTTTATATCACTTACAGTCATATAACAAGTTATTAATAAGTATTAACAATACAAAAAATGTATTTCAGTTCGAAAAAAAAAATTTATATTTTATCTGGATATTTTAGCCGTATCGATTACAGTATGAGATTATACACTCAGTGATCCTCCTTCCCATCTGAATTACGTTACAGCGCGTTCAAAGGGAACAAAGCGCGTGGCCAGGCCTGACATAAAGATTCGAATAACAATTACGAATAACAATAACTTTAGTTATTGAACAACTGCAACTTATCAAGTATATGTCGAAATCGACAATTTATCATGAACTTGTATGTTATCATGTTATTCCAATCCAGAGCCGAACTGGTCTTTTCCAAGCAGTCAAAATGACTGCTTTTCGGCAATATAGGTATAACACACATATATATATATACCGGAAGTGAAGGATGGGTGGCAACAACAATGATTAATTAACCCATTTATATGTTGTAGAAAAAGTCACAAAATTATAAGAAGCTGTGTCATTATTTAAATAATATTTTTTTTTAATTGAAATTCAAAAGCAGTCGAAATGACTTGCTTAGGCAATCTAGTGTTAAAAATATTGTGTATTGTTTGAAAAACTGGGTATCAAAGGACGTATAGTCGTCTATACAGGGTGTCACAAAAGGTCATGTCCAAACAGCACACATGGTTGTGTCAGGTCATGAGGAAGCAGAATTACATAGGAAAGGGGGGTCAGAAACGCAATTTTGACAGTGAAATTTCATCGTAACCGTCACGCAAAGAAAAGATAACAAACGGTGTAAAAAATCTTTATTTTACAACAAAACAGTACCAAATAAAAAAGAAAAATGCTACAAATCATAGTAAGTGCTCAAAATTGGCCCCATCAGCTGCGATGCATGCTTCACATCTGCGACGCATGGAATCGCGAACTCGTTCGAATTGGCCAGTAGTCTCCCGGACACGTGCCGCCGCTTCAACGATACGTGCGATGAGGTCCATGTCCAATGGAACGGGTGTCTCGTACACCAGACACTTCAGGTATCCCCAGAGGTAAAAATCCAGGGGGGTTAGGTCCGGGGATCGTGGTGGCCACGGTACTGTGCCGGCTCTCTGCAACGTCCGCGCTTCGATTAATCCAACTGCCCGCGCTTTCGTCTGCTAGAGCTTATTGCCCTCTAGCGGATTACAATCGCGTTTCCAACCCCCCTTTCCTATGTAATTCTGCTTCCTCATGACCTGACACAACCATGTGTGCCGTTTGGACATGACCTTTTGTGACACCCTGTATAAATTAAGGAGGAGTTAAGGAAGTTCTGCAGATGTGTCCGGCAAATTTCATTCTTCGGATTTTTAAAAACTTTATAATGTTTATTTCCTTACATAATTTATCTAGTTCATGGTTGTAACTATGTCTCCATAGACCATCGATATTGACTGCGCTAAAAATTTTTCATAAGAACTTTTCTTTCAAAAATACTTAGCTGATTTGTTTGGGATTTGGTAAGTGTCCAGGTTTCAGAGCCATAGGTACTAGAGGTAGGCGATATATCGATACGACGATATTTTTATTCATATTTCTTTTTAAAAAATATCGATATTAAAAATATCGATAAAAGTCCCCGATGTATCGATATTTAAATTTTTTTTTAGTTTTTTGATGATTGTTTTGTAGTTCCATGTGTTTTTTTCGGTTTTCTTTATTCCCTTTTCAAAAACTTCAAAACTGAAGTTTGAACTTGGCTGAGAGACAGTTAAAATGTCACCAATATTCAATATTTTGCCATACACTTAAAAGCTATCGAAAATTATCTAAATTTTTCTTAAAATCACTACACCAATTTAGCGAAAATATAATTTTTTTTTTTTTTTTGTAATAGATCCATTTCAGTTGAAAAAGTAGTCATCTTACAAAAAAGCAATCATGAAAAGTAAAAATTTGCCCCGAAAAACTTTGTTTCTGGCAAAATTGAAAATCAAATTGAAAAAAATCATGTATCGATATTTTATCGATATTTTTTCCTGTGCAACGATATAGTATCGATATTTATTTTGATCGATATTTCCGACCTCTAACAGGTACCAACTGGTCTTATAATGGATTTATAAAGTCTCAGTTTTGTCTTTCTTTCAATTAACTTTGATCGCATAAAGGTTTTCTACCCATTAAGACAGCGATTAGCCGCTGTTGTGCGTCTCCTAATTTCTGAGTCTAAATTATTTTGAGTAGTGACATTTGACCCAAGGTAAGTGAAGTTATCAACCACCCCAAACTTGTAATTATCAACTTCCAGGTAATGGATGTTTATCTATGCTTTAGTTACTGACATACACTCAAGAGCCAAAACATTATGACCACCTGTCAATAACGAGTTGGCCCACCTTTGGCGAGCAACACAGCTTCAACCCGCCTTGGCATGGATGCCACAAGTCCTTGGTAGATGGCCGGAGACAGATTGTACCAAATGTTTAAGCAACGGTCACGCAAATCCGAGATATTGCGAATTGGTGGTCTTTGAACTCTGTACTGCCGTCCCATGACATCCCAAATGTGTTCTATCGGATTGAGGTCCGGTGAGTTAGGCGGACAGGACATTAACTGGAATTCAGCATCATGTTCCTGGAACCACTCCAACACAATTTTAGCCTTGTGACACGGTGCGTTGTCCTGTTGAAACATTCCATTTCCAGCTGGAAAAACAGAGGCCATGTAAGGATGCAACTGGTCCGCAATGATGTTCAGATACCCTGTAGCATTCATGGTCTGCTCTACCACAACCACGGGTCCCAGAGAAGCCCAAGAGAACGTCCCCCAAAGCATAATACCGCCACCACCGGCCTGTATATGAGCTACTGTACATTGAGGGAGCAACTATTCGCCTGGAAGACGGCGTATCCTGACACGGCCATCGCCGTGATGAATGACAAACCATGATTCATCTGACCAGACAACTCTCTCCCACTGATCCATGGACCAGTCGCGATGTTCCCGGGCCCAGCGCAGGCGCAGTTGGCGATGATGCTTGGTCAGCAAAGGCACACGAGTGGAACGTTTGCTGCGTAGCCCCATATCCAAAAGTGTCCGCTCAACAGTGTACTTCGTTACTATTCTACTTGGCCCTGCATTGTATTGGGATGTCAGCTGAGCCACTGTCTGGCTCCGGTTTTGCTTCACCATGCGAGACAGTCTCCGACGACCTTTTACTTTGATAGCGTGTGGACGTCCAACACCATGTCGTCTACTGCTGCTTTCACCGTCATTCATCCACTTTGCATAAATACTAACAACTGTAGATGGCGAAGAACCCACGAGTCGTGCAGTTTCGGAAATACTTGTTCCGAGCCATTACAATCTGCCCTCTATCAAAGTCGCTTAGATCCGCAGCCTTTCCCATCACACACAGAAGTAAGTGAAAGAATGATTCTTCAGACTCTCCAGCAGCAGTTAAATACCACTTCCACCTGATCACGTGCCTTCCACGTCATCCAGGCGAGTTCATTGCAAAATGTAAGGGTGGTCATAATGTTTTGGCTCTTGAGTGTATACTTGGTCTTGTCTTCGTTTATGTTCAAATGCATTTTTGCTGCTGAGTGTGTTAATGCAATGGACACTTCACACAGTGCTTTGTTCGTCCTCAGTTATATAGTAAATGTACTTCATCCAATATGATAATGCATATCTTAATCGTTACCATAATCTTACTACTCATTACTTAACATGATTTAGGCAATAAATTTATGAAGCAATTTGCTTGGTTACTACAGACTTACGATGCAACTCACTATTAAAGCAGATAATCAAATTTTATGAGACCCCTTAATTTCTTTTCATATTGGGATTCTTTTGTCAGGTTTAGCGGGAAAGGTCACTTGAGTTTAAGTACCAACAATGTCAAGCTGAAGAATTGCATTCCAGAATTTCCGGAGCCACCCATTTTAGCATTATATGTTAATTTCATGAACGATGTAATGAGTTTCAATTCGGCTCTTGGTTTGTGCGATGGTATTTTTCGGAAGATTTTCATCTAGTGATCAATAACGTTATGCAAATTTCCTGCAAATAATTGTAAATAGTGTGTGTATTCCTTTTTAAATCCTTTATATTAACTTCGATTTTGTGTGTGTGTGTGTGTCGATATTAGGTAATCTGCGGCATCGATATAGATAAACAACTGGATAGACTGCTTCGATGGCAATTAGAGGTCGGCGATATATCGATACGACGATATTTTAATCGATATTTCTAAAAAAATATCGATATTAAAAATATCGACAAAAGTTACTCATATATCGATATTTTTAAACATTTTTAGTTTTTTGATGATCGTTTTGTAGTTCCATGCGTTTTTTCGATTTTCTTTATTCCCTTTTATTCTAGCAAGTTTTTGAGCTGATTTGATAATTGCAATTACAGAAAAACTGTGTTTTTATGGAAAATTTAACATTGCTGCAATAGCTCCTTTGAAGTTCCAACCCAATTTTCTCAGTTTTTGAAATTCCCGCCTTACTCAAAATGCCAAAACTTCAGCAAATATAAATGAAATGAATTGGAATTTTTTTGCGTGTCAATTTCAATATCTATTTGACAAAAATGGGCCATGGATTTTTGAATAATATATATATATATATATATATATATATATATATATATATATATATATATATTTTGCAAATTTAAATGTAGAAAAATACCCGTTTTTTACAAATAGGTACAGTAATTATCGGTTTCTCGAAATCTAATTTACTTATTCTAAATTCGAGGCCTAAAACGCTATATTATATTACTAGGAAAATTAATTTTTTTAATAGAATCTGGAAAAAAAAAATGAAAAATAAAAAAGAAGATAGAATTTAAAACTTGATGAATTTTTTTGAAAATTTTAAATTTTTTTAAATTTAAAGCACTATGTGAACTTTTTTTTAATTAGTAATACTTCCAAATATGTAAAAAATTATAATTTTAAAGGTTTAAATAAATAAATAAAAGTTTCAAAGGTACCAATGACCCCTTAAATTTAATTGTTAACGGTGATAATAAGGGTCAGAGGAAAAAGTTGGAAACATATGAACGAATCAAGAACTTTCTCGATTGATTAAAAAATCGTTTGCACTTGATTTTTCGGGAAAGTTCGCCAGTAAGTATAAGAGCGTCGTCTATTCGAGGAATGTGTTAGTTGCATTGGGATTGCTTTTCTAAAAGGAGCTTGCTGTGGCAGCTTTTGTTTGCTTTTGCCGTTGCTTAGTTATCGCTGTGCCTAAAGTTGTGTGCACTAAAGATGTTGTTAAAGCTTGTTCACTGTTGTTTAAAGAAGTTCTGTGTATTTTTCATTGAAGAATAAATAATAACTGTTACTTTGTAAAAGATGTGTGAGGAAATTCATAACAATATCGTGAATCAATTGTTTGGTTTACATAAGTCAAATATAGTTATTTTTCTAATTCAGACAAAACCGGCTTAACCCACTGACAGTCATGCACGTAAATATGCGTCATTTGATCCCCAGTTTTTCCAGCAATACACAACATTTTTAAATTTACATATAAAACTTAAAATAAAATATTTTTTTAAATATTTTATTAGTATGATAGATTATAACATATCTAAAACAAAATAAGTAAAAAATAATTTTAAAAAATTACATATTTGAATTAGAAATGTAATTTAAAAGGTATTGCAAGGAAAACAACTGTAGAATTTCATCCCTAGAATCACATCGCTATTAAGTCACAAAATTTCTATACTCTCTATCGCATCTGTTTGTGAGAGACTTTCACTAAGAATTACATCTTATAAACACTTCGACCCTCTAAGCGTCCAGGGAATGAGCGAAATTGTACAGTTGTTTTCCCTGCAATAATTTTGAAATTATATTTTTGATTCAAATATGCATATTTTTTCAAATTATTTTTTATTTATTTTGTTTAAATAGGTTTTAAACGACCATCCTAATAAAAATATTAAAAAAAAATATTTTATTTATGAATTTAGCACTAGAAAGACGGGAGCTTAGTATATACCTATATTGCCTGAAAGCAGTCAAAATGACTGCATTGTGAAAAAATAACTAATGCGCAAAGAAATTTGTTTAACATTAATTTTTAATATATTTTATATCACTTACAGTCATATAACAAGTTATTAATAAGTATTAACAATACAAAAAATGTATTTCAGTTCGAAAAAAAAAATTTATATTTTATCTGGATATTTTAGCCGTATCGATTACAGTATGAGATTATACACTCAGTGATCCTCCTTCCCATCTGAATTACGTTACAGCGCGTTCAAAGGGAACAAAGCGCGTGGCCAGGCCTGACATAAAGATTCGAATAACAATTACGAATAACAATAACTTTAGTTATTGAACAACTGCAACTTATCAAGTATATGTCGAAATCGACAATTTATCATGAACTTGTATGTTATCATGTTATTCCAATCCAGAGCCGAACTGGTCTTTTCCAAGCAGTCAAAATGACTGCTTTTCGGCAATATAGGTATAACACACATATATATATATATACCGGAAGTGAAGGATGGGTGGCAACAACAATGATTAATTAACCCATTTATATGTTGTAGAAAAAGTCACAAAATTATAAGAAGCTGTGTCATTATTTAAATAATATTTTTTTTTAATTGAAATTCAAAAGCAGTCGAAATGACTTGCTTAGGCAATCTAGTGTTAAAAATATTGTGTATTGTTTGAAAAACTGGGTATCAAAGGACGTATAGTCGTCTATACAGGGTGTCACAAAAGGTCATGTCCAAACAGCACACATGGTTGTGTCAGGTCATGAGGAAGCAGAATTACATAGGAAAGGGGGGTCAGAAACGCAATTTTGACAGTGAAATTTCATCGTAACCGTCACGCAAAGAAAAGATAACAAACGGTGTAAAAAATCTTTATTTTACAACAAAACAGTACCAAATAAAAAAGAAAAATGCTACAAATCATAGTAAGTGCTCAAAATTGGCCCCATCAGCTGCGATGCATGCTTCACATCTGCGACGCATGGAATCGCGAACTCGTTCGAATTGGCCAGTAGTCTCCCGGACACGTGCCGCCGCTTCAACGATACGTGCGATGAGGTCCATGTCCAATGGAACGGGTGTCTCGTACACCAGACACTTCAGGTATCCCCAGAGGTAAAAATCCAGGGGGGTTAGGTCCGGGGATCGTGGTGGCCACGGTACTGTGCCGGCTCTCTGCAACGTCCGCGCTTCGATTAATCCAACTGCCCGCGCTTTCGTCTGCTAGAGCTTATTGCCCTCTAGCGGATTACAATCGCGTTTCCAACCCCCCTTTCCTATGTAATTCTGCTTCCTCATGACCTGACACAACCATGTGTGCCGTTTGGACATGACCTTTTGTGACACCCTGTATAAATTAAGGAGGAGTTAAGGAAGTTCTGCAGATGTGTCCGGCAAATTTCATTCTTCGGATTTTTAAAAACTTTATAATGTTTATTTCCTTACATAATTTATCTAGTTCATGGTTGTAACTATGTCTCCATAGACCATCGATATTGACTGCGCTAAAAATTTTTCATAAGAACTTTTCTTTCAAAAATACTTAGCTGATTTGTTTGGGATTTGGTAAGTGTCCAGGTTTCAGAGCCATAGGTACTAGAGGTAGGCGATATATCGATACGACGATATTTTTATTCATATTTCTTTTTAAAAAATATCGATATTAAAAATATCGATAAAAGTCCCCGATGTATCGATATTTAAATTTTTTTTTAGTTTTTTGATGATTGTTTTGTAGTTCCATGTGTTTTTTTCGGTTTTCTTTATTCCCTTTTCAAAAACTTCAAAACTGAAGTTTGAACTTGGCTGAGAGACAGTTAAAATGTCACCAATATTCAATATTTTGCCATACACTTAAAAGCTATCGAAAATTATCTAAATTTTTCTTAAAATCACTACACCAATTTAGCGAAAATATAATTTTTTTTTTTTTTTTGTAATAGATCCATTTCAGTTGAAAAAGTAGTCATCTTACAAAAAAGCAATCATGAAAAGTAAAAATTTGCCCCGAAAAACTTTGTTTCTGGCAAAATTGAAAATCAAATTGAAAAAAATCATGTATCGATATTTTATCGATATTTTTTCCTGTGCAACGATATAGTATCGATATTTATTTTGATCGATATTTCCGACCTCTAACAGGTACCAACTGGTCTTATAATGGATTTATAAAGTCTCAGTTTTGTCTTTCTTTCAATTAACTTTGATCGCATAAAGGTTTTCTACCCATTAAGACAGCGATTAGCCGCTGTTGTGCGTCTCCTAATTTCTGAGTCTAAATTATTTTGAGTAGTGACATTTGACCCAAGGTAAGTGAAGTTATCAACCACCCCAAACTTGTAATTATCAACTTCCAGGTAATGGATGTTTATCTATGCTTTAGTTACTGACATACACTCAAGAGCCAAAACATTATGACCACCTGTCAATAACGAGTTGGCCCACCTTTGGCGAGCAACACAGCTTCAACCCGCCTTGGCATGGATGCCACAAGTCCTTGGTAGATGGCCGGAGACAGATTGTACCAAATGTTTAAGCAACGGTCACGCAAATCCGAGATATTGCGAATTGGTGGTCTTTGAACTCTGTACTGCCGTCCCATGACATCCCAAATGTGTTCTATCGGATTGAGGTCCGGTGAGTTAGGCGGACAGGACATTAACTGGAATTCAGCATCATGTTCCTGGAACCACTCCAACACAATTTTAGCCTTGTGACACGGTGCGTTGTCCTGTTGAAACATTCCATTTCCAGCTGGAAAAACAGAGGCCATGTAAGGATGCAACTGGTCCGCAATGATGTTCAGATACCCTGTAGCATTCATGGTCTGCTCTACCACAACCACGGGTCCCAGAGAAGCCCAAGAGAACGTCCCCCAAAGCATAATACCGCCACCACCGGCCTGTATATGAGCTACTGTACATTGAGGGAGCAACTATTCGCCTGGAAGACGGCGTATCCTGACACGGCCATCGCCGTGATGAATGACAAACCATGATTCATCTGACCAGACAACTATCTCCCACTGATCCATGGACCAGTCGCGATGTTCCCGGGCCCAGCGCAGGCGCAGTTGGCGATGATGCTTGGTCAGCAAAGGCACACGAGTGGAACGTTTGCTGCGTAGCCCCATATCCAAAAGTGTCCGCTCAACAGTGTACTTCGTTACTATTCTACTTGGCCCTGCATTGTATTGGGATGTCAGCTGAGCCACTGTCTGGCTCCGGTTTTGCTTCACCATGCGAGACAGTCTCCGACGACCTTTTACTTTGATAGCGTGTGGACGTCCAACACCATGTCGTCTACTGCTGCTTTCACCGTCATTCATCCACTTTGCATAAATACTAACAACTGTAGATGGCGAAGAACCCACGAGTCGTGCAGTTTCGGAAATACTTGTTCCGAGCCATTACAATCTGCCCTCTATCAAAGTCGCTTAGATCCGCAGCCTTTCCCATCACACACAGAAGTAAGTGAAAGAATGATTCTTCAGACTCTCCAGCAGCAGTTAAATACCACTTCCACCTGATCACGTGCCTTCCACGTCATCCAGGCGAGTTCATTGCAAAATGTAAGGGTGGTCATAATGTTTTGGCTCTTGAGTGTATACTTGGTCTTGTCTTCGTTTATGTTCAAATGCATTTTTGCTGCTGAGTGTGTTAATGCAATGGACACTTCACACAGTGCTTTGTTCGTCCTCAGTTATATAGTAAATGTACTTCATCCAATATGATAATGCATATCTTAATCGTTACCATAATCTTACTACTCATTACTTAACATGATTTAGGCAATAAATTTATGAAGCAATTTGCTTGGTTACTACAGACTTACGATGCAACTCACTATTAAAGCAGATAATCAAATTTTATGAGACCCCTTAATTTCTTTTCATATTGGGATTCTTTTGTCAGGTTTAGCGGGAAAGGTCACTTGAGTTTAAGTACCAACAATGTCAAGCTGAAGAATTGCATTCCAGAATTTCCGGAGCCACCCATTTTAGCATTATATGTTAATTTCATGAACGATGTAATGAGTTTCAATTCGGCTCTTGGTTTGTGCGATGGTATTTTTCGGAAGATTTTCATCTAGTGATCAATAACGTTATGCAAATTTCCTGCAAATAATTGTAAATAGTGTGTGTATTCCTTTTTAAATCCTTTATATTAACTTCGATTTTGTGTGTGTGTGTGTGTCGATATTAGGTAATCTGCGGCATCGATATAGATAAACAACTGGATAGACTGCTTCGATGGCAATTAGAGGTCGGCGATATATCGATACGACGATATTTTAATCGATATTTCTAAAAAAATATCGATATTAAAAATATCGACAAAAGTTACTCATATATCGATATTTTTAAACATTTTTAGTTTTTTGATGATCGTTTTGTAGTTCCATGCGTTTTTTCGATTTTCTTTATTCCCTTTTATTCTAGCAAGTTTTTGAGCTGATTTGATAATTGCAATTACAGAAAAACTGTGTTTTTATGGAAAATTTAACATTGCTGCAATAGCTCCTTTGAAGTTCCAACCCAATTTTCTCAGTTTTTGAAATTCCCGCCTTACTCAAAATGCCAAAACTTCAGCAAATATAAATGAAATGAATTGGAATTTTTTTGCGTGTCAATTTCAATATCTATTTGACAAAAATGGGCCATGGATTTTTGAATAATATATATATATATATATATATATATATATATATATATATATTTTGCAAATTTAAATGTAGAAAAATACCCGTTTTTTACAAATAGGTACAGTAATTATCGGTTTCTCGAAATCTAATTTACTTATTCTAAATTCGAGGCCTAAAACGCTATATTATATTACTAGGAAAATTAATTTTTTTAATAGAATCTGGAAAAAAAAAATGAAAAATAAAAAAGAAGATAGAATTTAAAACTTGATGAATTTTTTTGAAAATTTTAAATTTTTTTAAATTTAAAGCACTATGTGAACTTTTTTTTAATTAGTAATACTTCCAAATATGTAAAAAATTATAATTTTAAAGGTTTAAATAAATAAATAAAAGTTTCAAAGGTACCAATGACCCCTTAAATTTAATTGTTAACGGTGATAATAAGGGTCAGAGGAAAAAGTTGGAAACATATGAACGAATCAAGAACTTTCTCGATTGATTAAAAAATCGTTTGCACTTGATTTTTCGGGAAAGTTCGCCAGTAAGTATAAGAGCGTCGTCTATTCGAGGAATGTGTTAGTTGCATTGGGATTGCTTTTCTAAAAGGAGCTTGCTGTGGCAGCTTTTGTTTGCTTTTGCCGTTGCTTAGTTATCGCTGTGCCTAAAGTTGTGTGCACTAAAGATGTTGTTAAAGCTTGTTCACTGTTGTTTAAAGAAGTTCTGTGTATTTTTCATTGAAGAATAAATAATAACTGTTACTTTGTAAAAGATGTGTGAGGAAATTCATAACAATATCGTGAATCAATTGTTTGGTTTACATAAGTCAAATATAGTTATTTTTCTAATTCAGACAAAACCGGCTTAACCCACTGACAGTCATGCACGTAAATATGCGTCATTTGATCCCCAGTTTTTCCAGCAATACACAACATTTTTAAATTTACATATAAAACTTAAAATAAAATATTTTTTTAAATATTTTATTAGTATGATAGATTATAACATATCTAAAACAAAATAAGTAAAAAATAATTTTAAAAAATTACATATTTGAATTAGAAATGTAATTTAAAAGGTATTGCAAGGAAAACAACTGTAGAATTTCATCCCTAGAATCACATCGCTATTAAGTCACAAAATTTCTATACTCTCTATCGCATCTGTTTGTGAGAGACTTTCACTAAGAATTACATCTTATAAACACTTCGACCCTCTAAGCGTCCAGGGAATGAGCGAAATTGTACAGTTGTTTTCCCTGCAATAATTTTGAAATTATATTTTTGATTCAAATATGCATATTTTTTCAAATTATTTTTTATTTATTTTGTTTAAATAGGTTTTAAACGACCATCCTAATAAAAATATTAAAAAAAAATAATTTATTTATGAATTTAACACTAGAAAGACGGGAGCTTAGTATATACCTATATTGCCTGAAAGCAGTCAAAATGACTGCATTGTGAAAAAATAACTAATGCGCAAAGAAATTTGTTTAACATTAATTTTTAATATATTTTATATCACTTACAGTCATATAACAAGTTATTAATAAGTATTAACAATACAAAAAATGTATTTCAGTTCGAAAAAAAAAATTTATACTTTATCTGGATATTTTAGCCGTATCGATTACAGTATGAGATTATACACTCAGTGATCCTCCTTCCCATCTGAATTACGTTACAGCGCGTTCAAAGGGAACAAAGCGCGTGGCCAGGCCTGGCATAAAGATTCGAATAACAATTACGAATAACAATAACTTTAGTTATTGAACAACTGCAACTTATCAAGTATATGTCGAAATCGACAATTTATCATGAACTTGTATGTTATCATGTTATTCCAATCCAGAGCCGAACTGGTCTTTTCCAAGCAGTCAAATTTGACTGCTTTTCGGCAATATAGGTATAACACACATATATATATACCGGAAGTGAAGGATGGGTGGCAACAACAATGATTAATTAACCCATTTATATGTTGTAGAAAAAGTCACAAAATTATAAGAAGCTGTGTCATTATTTAAATAATAATTTTTTTTTAATTGAAATTCAAAAGCAGTCAAAATGACTTGCTTAGGCAATCTAGTGTTAAAAATATTGTGTATTGTTTGAAAAACTGGGGATCAAAGGACGTATAGTCGTCTATACAGGGTGTCACAAAAGGTCATGTCCAAACGGCACACATGGTTGAGTCAGGTCATGAGGAAGCAGAATTACATAGGAAAGGGGGGTCAGAAACGCAATTTTGACAGTGAAATTTCATCGTAACCGTCACGCAAAGAAAAGATAACAAGCGGTGTAAAAAATCTTTATTTTACAACAAAACAGTACCAAATAAAAAAGAAAAATGCTACAAATCATAGTAAGTGCTCAAAATTGGCCCCATCAGCTGCGATGCATGGAATCGCGAACTCGTTCGAATTGGCCAGTAGTCTCCCGGACACGTGCCGCCGCTTCAACGATACGTGCGATGAGGTCCATGTCAAATGGAACGGGTGTCTCGTACACCAGACACTTCAGGTATCCCCAGAGGTAAAAATCCAGGGGGGTTAGGTCCGGGGATCGTGGTGCCCACGGTACTGTGCCGGCTCTCTGCAACGTCCGCGCTTCGATTAATCCAACTGCCCTCGCTTTCGTCTGCTAGAGCTTATTGCCCTCTAGCGGATTACAATCGCGTTTCCAACCCCCCTTTCCTATGTAATTCTGCTTCCTCATGACCTGACACAACCATGTGTGCCGTTTGGACATGACCTTTTGTGACACCCTGCATACGCCCATGACCCTCAGAGGGTTAAAGCGATCCCATCTTTGCCCAAAATAATACGAGGTGAGTTCGGAAAGTAAGTTTCGTTTCCATTTTCCTCCACTGCAGCGCTGCGATCGCAGTTCCGCGCATGCGCTGTAGTTACACTGAGTCAAGCAGAACGAAATGACGCCATTTTTGAGCTAGCTCTGTGTTGTGTGCCCATCGTGGTAATTGTTTATAATAGCGGCGTTGATTGAAAGTCCAGCCGCTTGTGAAATTCGATCAGTAATTCGTTTTTCTGAATGCGAAAAACGTTAAAGCAATAGAAATTCATCAACAAATCTGCGAAGCTTAAGGCAGCGTTTCTCAACCTTTCAGTATTCGCAGCCCAGTTTTCAATCGTAATTTTCATCGGGCCCCTGCTTACAAAAAAATGTATACAACAATAATGCATATTGAGTATTTTGGATTCTGTTTTTAAATTATTTTTAACTAACTGCCAAAACGAGAGTAAAAGCGAGCCAAAGTTGGCGAGAAACCGCATTTGGTATTTTGCCAAGCAGGCGGTGAACACGACCGATGCCGTCTTGAGCATGAACAGAGCAAATGTTTTCTAATAGGAAGAAGGAAAATATTCGATAACGCAAGTTTCAATTCGAGTCGATCCTTCTATCGCTATCTAATCTGTCGTGAATGTGTATGCTATATATGTTTTCGTGTTAATTGCAATTCATCATATTAAATATTTACGGCAGCAGATTTATGCAGACTCATGGATAAATTTTTAAGAGGAAGTAAGCGAGCATTAGATGATAGTCAAGCATCAACAAGTACCCAGACGAGCGTGGTTCCGAAATTAAATCAAGAAAATATTCTCACGAATACTTAAATTTTGGGTTTTAAAGTACTAAAGTAAATGAAGAAGATAGAACTCTTGTGTATCATTTGCTCAAAAATATTGGCAGCAGACAGCAGGAAATTTAATAAACTTAAACGACATTTTGAAACGCTTCATAGTGAGTACGTCAACAAACCTAGAGAATTCTTCGAATTAAATTTAAAATCATATAAAAAGCAACAATCCTTTTTTAAAGAAACTTTGTGAATAAAAAAGCTTTAATTGCATCTTACAAAGTTTTATATAAAATAGCCAGATGTAAAAAACCTCACACCATTGGTGGAGAGCTTATTTTGCCAGCAGCAATTGAGATTGTAGAAACTATGTTTGGAGATAATTTTTCAAAACAATTGCAGTCCATACCTCTTTCGAATGATACTGTTGCTCTTCGAATTGGTGATATAGCTGAAGATGTACAGTGTTAGCTTTTCTCGAAGTTGCGTAACAAATTGTTTTCAATACAGCTTGATGAAGCAACAGATAGTAATAAATATGCTCATTTAATTGCCTATGTTCGATTTTGTAATAATATGTCAGTAGTAGAAGAACTACTTGTCTGCAAACCAATAGAACTCCAAACAACAGCGCTCGTATTATTTGCTATTTTAAATGATTTTATGAACGAGGCAAACATAGAATGGAAAAATTGCGTCGGAATATGCACCGATGGTGCTCGTTCAATGTCCGGAAGATTCCAAGTGTAGTAAGCACTTGTAAAACAAAAATCGCCTCAGTGCGTCTGGACACATTACATGATCCACAGAGAAGTTTTGGCTTCGAAAGAAATGAGTCCTGATCTGAATATTGTGTTAACTATACGGTTGTAACCTTAGTAAGTACAGGAAAAATACGATATTTGAAAAAAAAAATTCGTTCATTCTTGAAACTTCGGTCATAACATCTTTTTGGCAGTAGAATAGAAGATTCGATGAGCCCCAAAATTTAAAGGGGTGAAGCACTGTTTTTGAAAGTGGAGAAGGGGGGGGGGGGGTAAATTCTCTCTAAAATTAAACTTTTCTATACTAGTCGAGTGAGGTATCGTTTTTTATGCTGAATCGAATCAAATAACTTTCAGATAGATCGAAACACTAATTTTTAAGATTTATTGGGTTTTATGGGTAAAATATTTGAAAATCCACTTAAAACACCAAAAATAATTTAATTATATAAAAGGCTTCAATTTACAAATAATTATTAATTTTTATCTTCTTACTCACATAAACTGTCAATATCAGAATCAATTTCTGAATTTATTTCATCATGGATGCAAAACTGTCCCAAGATCATCGTCGACAAAGTCATCCATTTCAGAATTAAAGCTGGTCATTTCTTCACAGTTTTGCAGAAAGCAGAGCAACGCACTCCACTTTTGACGCATCCGCACTATTGGGTTGAAAAACATCTTTTACATCTACAAGAAATCAGTTTGAGTACTGCATCAATAGATTATAAAGTTGTTTTTTCAGGCTGGTAGTTCATCCTCTCGATGAATCCAATCCCAGTCTTCTGGAAATAGGTGGTAGCTGAGCCATTTATGTATTTGGTAGTACACTATATGAGTGCTGAAATTTTTACAATTTATTTACTAAAACAATTTTTATAATTTATTTATTAAAACAATTTTTATAATTTATTTATTAAAACAATTTGGCAGGAATTCATGAAAAGTAGAAATTTGCTTCGAAAAACTTCGTTTCTGGCAAAATTGAGAATCAAATTAAAAAAAAAAAATCATGTATCGATATTTTTTTCTATGCCACGATATAGTATCGATATTTATTTTGATCGATATTATATTATCGATCATTATTTTATCGATATTTATTTCACAGATCTTTACATCTACAAGAAATCAGTTTGAGTACTGCATCAATGGTAGGTTATAAAGTTGTTTTTTCAGGCTGTAGTTCACCCTCTCGATGAATCCAATCCCAATCTTCTGGAAATAGGTGGTAGCTGAGCCATTTCTGTATTTGGTAGTACACTATATGAGTGCTGAAATTTTTATAATTTATTTACTAAAACAATTTTTATAATTTATTTATTAGAACAATTTGGCAGGAATTCATGAAAAGTAGAGCCGACCAAACGGTATAGTGGTTAGCGTGCTGGCTTCTAGACCGCGAGGTTGCGGGTTCGAGTCCCGTGTAGGCATGGGTGTTTGTAAATGTATGTTGGTTTGTTAAATGACGAAATGTTTCGGCGCATTATAGCCCTCGTGTTGCTGACGGCGCCAGATAATCTGAATACAACCAACCAACCATGAAAAGTAGAAATTTGCTTCGAAAAACTTCGTTTCTGGCAAAATTGAGAATCAAATTAAAAAAAAAAAAATCATGTATCGATATTTTTTTCTATGCCACGATATAGTATCGATATTTATTTTGATCGATATTTCCGACCTCTAACTTGCATCGATCAAGAAAGGAGGAAAAAAGTCACAAGGACATTGTTAAAAAAGCAAAATTTTTTTTTATCTGTCTCAGAACTGATACCACTGATAAGACACAGAGGATAAGTATTAATAATCAATTTCAGTCTGTTATCTCTAGTGAAAGAGACTGACCATAAGTTAATTCCGTTCAGTGTCATTTGGGTTATTGCTCTGGAAGACCTGTTTTTTACCTTCAAAGATCGCTCGTTTCACGGACCCAGATGGTCACGTGACTGTATTTCTCTGTAATAATATATCATCTGCAGAATTACTAAGTTAATTTATCTGGTTGCTCATTAATAGTACTTACCAAATGTTTTTAAGTGGATGACGTTTTGGGATATGCAGAAATGGCTCATTAATGACTGTAAATTATAGTCCACTGCTGAAAAATAATATGCAAGATAGAGTTGATCACTTTTCATGGGAAAGTATATCAGGCATGGATATGTTATTAAGATTTTCAATTGGATTTTAGGAGTAAAAAATCAGTTTCATAAAAATAAATGGAGGTATTAAAAATACGAGTTGAAAGCACGTGTGAATATTTTAGCACTTGAGTAAGGGTAAAGTCAGTTGTCAAAAGTCAGTTGAAAATAAGTTAATTTAATTAACAGTCAAGTTGATAAGTTTGAAAATGAGTTAACAGTGTGAGGGAAAAAAATTTAGTGCATTGAAGAATTTTTGAAGTTATTGTTTTGTATGAGCTACCGAGAAATCAACTTTTCTATGGATTTTCCGTAGTTTTTATAGATTTTCCTTAGTTCTTATAGATTTTCCAAAGATTTTACAGATTTTCCGTAGTTCGTAAGGATTTTCCGTTGTTCTTAAGGATTTTCCGTAGTTCTTAAGGATTTTCCGTAGTTCTTATAGATTTTCCTTAGTTCTTATAGATTTTCCAAAGATTTTACAGATTTTCCGTAGTTCGTAAGGATTTTCCGTTGTTCTTAAGGATTTTCCGTTGTTCTTAAGGATTTTCCGTAGTTTTTATAGATTTTCCTTAGTTCTTATAGATTTTCCAAAGATTTTACAGATTTTCCGTAGTTCGTAAGGATTTTCCGTTGTTCTTAAGGATTTTCCGTAGTTCTTAAGGATTTTCCGTAGTTCTTAAGGATGTTCCTTAGCTTTATAGATTTTACTTAGTTCTTACGGATTCTCTAGAGTTTTCTTGGATTTTCAAAGTTTTTACAGGTTTTCCGTAGTTTTTTCGGATTTTCCAAAGTTTTAGCACATTTTCCGTAGTTCTTACGGATTTTCCGTAGTTTTTAGACGGATTTACAATTTTTTTACGCTTTATTTTACATTGCTTTTACTCTGTGGACAATACTTTTACATGACGATGAAATTATATGAGATACAATAGAGACTATTACGACTATTAACGACTATTACGACTATTTGTAACAACGACCTATATAACCTAAATATTTATGCATAATGACGACTTATCAACTATTAGATAACATTTAACGAAAACAACTAAGATCTCGGCAGTAACGAAACTATTGGTGGATTTCAAGACTATTGGCAAAAGATTACACAAAAAAAAAAGTATTTCACGTAGTTCTTTTTAGTATGTTTCAAAGAACGTCCGCAAAACAGTAAGAAAACCGTAAAGACTACGTAAATTACGAAAAAACTATGGAAAATAATTAAAAGCTTTGGAAAACCCGTAGAAGAGTTGCAAATATCTCTGGAGTATGTTTCAGATAATGGAGAAAGAAAAATCGCCTAAAAAAATTATTTGTTTAGATGTTTTAAAGAATTTTTGAGTGTTGAGCCATATGGATGAAAAAGGGGAGTAGCAATTTAATGTGTCTGGAAAAATCAGCTTATAGTTATGTGGATGATCTACTTTGAAAATAGTGTTGGAATTATTGTTATTGGTAATCTGTTTGGATGTATAAAAAAAACTTTTCTTCTTATTCGGAGAAAAGTATGTCATCCTATACATGTGAGATATTCACAGTTACACCATTGTGATTATTTTAATGAAATCCGCATACAGTAATGAAAAGCCAAATTCGTACAACTACGAAACAATATATTTTAAAAAACCTTGAAACTGAAAAATGTGGCAAGAATTACTGATTAAAACTTAATTTTACGACAGCGCAACAATAATGCCTCATAACGAAAGTCAAAACAATAAAAGTAAACTCCAAAACCATTAAGGTATACATATACATTAGGAATTGCAAAATTTGACTCAAGTCTGCGTTTTTGTTTTTTGGTTTTAAAATATTTCCAAATTCATTACCATTAAAATGATGCCATTTTCTTTCTGATACTCAAATTGCTTTTTAAATTACAGTAGGTTTTGTGAATCTGTTTTGTATCACGCTCATTAGTGTTATTAGTGTTCATTAGTTCATTTGGTGTTAGATGACTTTACGCCAACGGTCATAACTTCATAATAAATGGTCCGATTTACAAAATTCTAATTTTGTTTTTTAGATAATAGTTGTGAATGTGTTTTCTATGGAGAATCTAATATATATTGTTATAAGCACATTTTTTATGTATATTTTAGTATTAATTTTTTGTTAAAAACAATTCATTTTGTTTTAACTTTTTATTTAAAAACTTATAATTAATTAAATATTGAAGTCAAATTCAAAATTCTCAATAGGAACATGCTTCAATGCAATATCTTTTATTTGCAATAAAAATTATACTTCTAAGTTAATTACAAGTTTATTTATGTATGTTCTAATAATGTTCTAATTAGTCACTTTAATTGCAATTAGCTGATTAAAAAATTGACGGAAAAAAAAGTTTGTGTATAAAAATGCATCATTTTTAATTCTGATGTACTGCCAAAAAGTTTGAAATTATAACCTAAAAATTAAAGAAAATTATCTCAATTGTATATGTATACCTTAACAAGTTAATAAAAGTTTTTCTTGTTTTTCTTTTCTTTCGTAATTAATATTTTATAATAAAAGCTCCACTTCCTTATGTTAGGAAGATGCCCTTGATAGTTTTGAAAATATTCCGGATTTATCTTCTCTTGGATGTCAGTTGTCATTTCCATATCTCCACCCGGATGGAGCTTCTTGAATCAAGGTTTGTCTTCAGCAATTTATCTTTCTTGAAGGATATATTGTAATCGTAAGAATTCTCCAAGCTAACCCTATTTTTACCTCGTCTCTGATAGAAGGTGTCATATTGTTGCGTGGATGAGTTCGAAAGATTTGAAGCCAAAGCAGATCAAAACTTGCAGAAATTTATTCCAATATAACTCTTCACATATTCCTTTACAACTCCAGAACTTCTCTTTCTAGTAGACACAATACAGCTCTTTTCACAACAATAGAGCACAAAACAGCAGTTAAAAACTTGACAACACAACTGCTCAAATCGCTGCAAAAGACAATGCAATACAGTTCGCTTTCGGAACTCTCTGAACGCTCACTGAGACTCAGTATCTCAACTCAGTAATTCCAGTCAACTAATGGACTCAGCTAACAACTAACTCCATTACCCGCTCTCTTGAGCTTTTATAGGGGAGGCGAACATACGTGAACCTTCCAGAGATAGACATTTGGAGAACTTTCCAGATCGTGGTCAAAAAGTCCAATACATGTACATGGGGACCGAAAATGTCGCCAAATGGTCGCCAAATTTGGTGACAAAAATTAGTCTCCAAAACCGTCGCCAACTTGGCGAGATTGCCATTACCATAATGTTAAATGCTCTGTTCCTTGTAAAACTCGCTTCCCAGTGTTATCTCTGTAAAACTCGTTATCAAGCATCAAGAGACTCATTGCAGGGAAAAAAAACTAAAGACGAACTATTGCACTGCCTTATGCAAAATGTACATAAATCTTCCTATTTACAAAATTAACACTACGAAATATTTACAAATATACAAAAATTCGTAACAATATGGTTCTTTTGACATTTTCTTCCGCACAGGCAGAAGCAAAAAAATTTAATATCTTTTTACGCTGAAATTTTCTTTATTAAACAGTTTGACTGAATTATTATAGATGATATAATTATTGACAAGCCTTAATATGTTCGTCTCGGAGTTATCAATTTTTATTTTTAAAAAAATCGCTTGTTCCTCTACTAAATGCCGACTAAACGGTATAGTGGTTGGCGTGCTGGCTTCTAGACTGCGAGGTTGCGGGTTCGAGTCCCGTGTTGGGCATGGGTGTTTGTAAATGTATGTTGGATTGTCTAATGACGAATGTTTTGGCGCATTATAGCCCTCGTGTTGCTGATGGCGCCAGATAATCTGAAAACAACCAACCAACCTCCACTAAATAAAAAAAAAAATTCAGTTGAAAGATTGCATTATTATTTAAATAGAATAGAGTTGTCGAAATTTTTAATGCAAGGTAGTTGTTGAATTAGACTAATTATTAAATTGGTGCGATTATCAAAATAGCATAATTGAGAATTAAAAATGGAAAACGACCTAAGTACCAAAAAAATCGAAAATCTTTTTTTATTTTTACGGAAAAATGTCCTACAGACCAAGCTAAACAAAGTGGAGATCGCCCAGAGTGAGAAATCCAGTAGCAATAGTTCAAATTCAATCTTAAGTATGCACTTAATCATTGCTTTAAGTACCAGATGCGATCATTTTTCGGCTCTCCAGGAAATTTTTCTTTTTTGGACTTAGGTCGCTTTCTATTTCTAGTCCTTAATTGTTAAACGATAGAATAACTATAGAAAACATAGAATAGCATATTGTTAAACTGTTTGAATAATAAAAAGTATCGTAATTAAATAGGATACAGTTCAAGTTAAACAATCGATTGTTGTAGAAATATAATATTTGTTAAGTTTTTTAATTAAGTTTCTAAACTTTATTTAAAAAAATAATACTTGTAATATAACGATTGTTAAACAGAATACTTGTTGAAATTGAAAGATTGCTTAAATAGAATTTTTGCTGAATTATAATTATTTTTAAATTAGAACAATTCCTGAACTTTGAATTTGAAAATTGAAAAAGAATAATTGTTGTTATTCAGTAAATGATTATATTGCACAGAAATTTTTTTAAACCATACATTCTTTTAAATTTGTTTCCAAACTCTTAATTTGGATGAACAAAAATGCTTTTAAAAGAAAACACAAACGGCATAATTGAAAGACAAAAAAAATATATTCACATTTTACTTATTTTTTTAATATGTTTCACTCATTATGAAACGATGTTTAAATGAGCAACAAATGTACTTTTGAAGTACATACAAACTCTATTTATTTTCTCGATGCATTATCAATCACAAATTATTCTGAAGAAACGCAATCGTGAATTTTACTTGTCTGTTAATTTCTTATTCTATTATCATATTGCACTTATGATTTTTTTTTCTTTTCTATTTCCTTACCATCATTATGTTTATTTTTTATCTCTTCTTTCGTAATTCCGCAATATCTAAACAGTTTTTTTCTAATGAATAACTGTTTTTATCTGACATATTTCCTTCACATATTTCAAAGCTATTCTAAGAAATAAGAAACAATTACTTTCATAAAAAAAAAAAAAAGTTTACCGAAACAAATGTAAAAAGTTTTTTTTTTAATAATGTTACACAAATTTTCTGTATATAATTGTAAATAGTGACGTATCTTTTAGAGTTCTATTTTATTTGTTAACTGCGATAATACAGGTTAGAAAAAGGTGGCAACATCTATATCAATCTGCATATTTCGAGACTTTTCCATCACGTGACAGGTTGACTGAATTTTTCGAGAAAGTTCTCAAGCGCTTCTATAAATATAAGACCGTGTCGTGAGATTGCGAAATCAGTTTAACTTCGGAAGTCGATTTGAAAAAAAGCCTAACGCTTGTTTATTTTTAGTGTGCCTGAATTATCGCTGTATTCGGAGCTGTGTGCGTTGAAGATAGCTAGTGATTTCACTGTTGTTGTTGTGTAAGCTTTCGAAAGAACAATAAATTATAGTTTTTATTTAGTAAAAGCTGCATCCTTTCCTCTGAAAAAAAAAACATAACAATACTTAACCTTTTTCACTCGTATGTCCCGTATGGGGGACATCACTCGTTTTACCATTGCGCTCGTATGTCCCCGTACAGGAGACATCGCATCTGTATTGGGAAAACTGTGATAACTTAATCAAAACATTTCTGTTCGAAGTATTTCTAAGTTGATTTGCTTTGGTGGAGGTGCCGGCATTACTTTCCGCCCCTAAATATTGTTTATATCATTTGTTCATATTATTAAAATTCTTACATTTTTAACCTTTTGCACTCCGAACCATTCTGGACGGCTACCAGCAGCTCAGCCCTAGTGTTGCCCTTGCGCCAGTAAATTTCAACCATCAACAAACTCTCCTTATCGCTCCTTTCAAGTGACACAGAAAAGTGCTCGGACCGTCGTGAACCAACACTTCTCACGTTCTCTTTTGACACAAAACCCCGCTGAAATGGTTTTTTTTTATATATATCTTGGTAATTTTATCATATTGTAACGAATTTTTGTATATTTGTAAATATTTCGTAGTGCTAATTTTGTAAATAGATAAATTTCTGTACATTTCGCATAAGGCAATGCAATGGTTTGTTTTCCTGCAGTGAGGATATCAACGCTTGATAACTGGTTTTACAGAGGTAACTCTGGGAAGCGAGTTTCAAGGGGTAGGGCATTTTAACATTATGGTAATGAGAATCTCGCCAAATTGGCGAGATAGAGCCAAGTTGGCGACGGTTTTGGCGACTAATGTTTGTCGCCAAATTTGGCGAGAAATCGCCAAATGTTGCCAAACTTGGCGACCATTTGGCGACATTTTCGGTACATGTATTCCATGTATAAGGACTTTTCGACTATAATCCGGAAAGTTCTCCAAATGTCTATCTCTGGAAGGTTCAAGTATGTTCTCAGGTCACCCTATAAAAGCGCAGGTAGAGTGGGTGATGCAGTTAGTTAGTTGTTGACTGTTTTTGAGTCACGGAGCTAGTTGTTAGCTGAGTTCGTTAGTTGACTGAAGTTAGTTGATTTTGAATCACTGAGTTAGTTGTCTCTCAACGTTCGTTGTGAGAGCTGTATTCCTGACTTGAGATACTGAGCATTCTAAAGCGAACTGTTTTGCATTGTCTTTTGCAGTGATTTAGGAGTTGTTTGTCAAGTTTTTAACTGCTGTTTTGTGCTCTATTGAGGTGAAAAGAGCTGTATTGTGTCTACTAAAACGAGAAGTTCTGGAGCTGTAAGAGAACTGTGAAGAGTTATTTTGGAATAAATTTCTGCAAGTTTTGATCTGCTTTGGCGTCAAATCTTTCAAACCCGTACAACGCAACAATATTTTGATTTGATTTCTTGTGCCTTCTCAAGAGAACTTCAGGGAATTATGTATTTCTTAAAAAGTTGTGCTGGAAAAGTTAATTCTCCGTAATCACTAATAAACTTTAATGTCCCCATTTAATGTCACATCCAAGTGATGTGCAAGATTACGATGTCCCCTGAGAGGGGACAGCGGAATGCAAAGGGTTAATGCTGTGTAGTGTAATATACTTAAGTATTCTTAGTAGTTTCAATAAATTATTTTGAGACGTTGAAAAATAAAATATTATGTGGCCACATTCCCATCCTAGGTCAAGGGGTGTATTCAGGGACTGTATTTTTAAATTTTTGATTTAAGGATGGTAAACCTTCTAGTTAAATTGGAACACATTTCCATAAAAAAAAAATTCATCTTGATTGAACATGAAAAAAAATTCCGAGTTATTTGCTAACTTTCTAAAGCATAATTACGAGTGCAAAGGGTTAATATAGAGATATTCTGAAGGCTAGGAGGAAATAACTTATTCGCACAAATTCCAACTTGCACAAATAAATAAATGAACAATGAAATAGATATAAAAACACGAGATGATTTAGTTAGGTTTTTTTAAAACCATAGTTAGTATTTTAGAACTAGTTTCTATGTCTTTTTATTTAACATGTATGAGACTACTGAAAAACAATAAAATCAGTTTTCATCCAACTGCTGACTTTAATTAAATTTTGCGTATATAATGATTTAGAAAACAATATTAACGCTATATTAAAAACATTGTTTGAATAGCATTTCTACTATAATTACAATATCCCATAAATAGTTGTTTAACCTTCATTTAAAATCATGAATGACTAGTTACAAATAATTTAACTTCACAATATTTTAAAATTAGTAAAATTAAATTAATTATTCAAAATTATATAACTATTTGTAACGTATTATTAATAAATAAATTAAATTAAAATGATATATTAGGTTTGTTCTTATAAATGTTTACAATGTTTTCTTTCTTTAAATTCCCCCTACAAATAGGCCGACAAAACGGTATAGTGGTTAGCATGCTAGCTTCTAGACCGCGAGGTTGCGGGTTCGAGTCCCGTGTAAGGCAGGGGTATTTGTAAATGTATGTTGACTTGTCTAATGACGAATGTTTCGGCGCATTATAGCCCTCGTGTTGCTGACGGCGCCAGATAATCTGAAAACAACCAACCAAATTAAATTATTAAGACGAAATGCGGGATTTATATTATAATAATTTATCTTTTGCTTGCAATGAAAACAAAGTAAAATCATGATACTTCGAAAAAAAATTTAAAAAAATCAAGTGCTAATACTTGACCTTTAAGATTTCAAAACTTGCAGTTGAATTGGTTATTTTGTTTAGTTTAACAAAAGTCATTTAAAAATCATTTAATAACGGAAATATGACCAAAAAAATACGTGCCAAATGTAAAAAAGTTCCTAAATTAAATAACTAAGGCAAAATGTGCGATATAAATTATTCTCAAAAAGTAAACGCAAATAAATTAGGTTGTAAGAAAATATTATAAAACTAAAATTACTTTAATTTACGTAGTTTTTCATAGAAAAATATATTCTGTGCTATTTTACTTTCGAATATTATTTTGCTTTAATTTTATAGTACTTAAAGAGAAAATTTCTCCTTTACCTAAAAAACGTTATAGGCTTAAACGTATCACGTTAGAAAGTAATTCGCTTAAATTCAACAATAAAAATAGTTTGGTATGTTACCTGTACGTTTCTTCAAGATGCAAATAATTAAATGTTCAGCAGTTACATTTTTAAAATAGTTAACCTTATCAAGCTTCCTAAACTAACAAAAAAATGAATACAAAATACAGTTAAAACCTATATTTCCTTTCCCGTTAATTGCAGAAAAAAAATCTTCCTTTTCCTTTTAAGTAGTAAACAAAGTGGACCGAGTTTCCTTGTTTTCTCTATAAGAAGCCAAATGTAGTTTTGAAAGTAGGCTTCCTGGTTAATTAAATTTTAAATCGATATACAAAACATTTCTTTTAAAACTTATCAGTTTTGTTTTATTTAGTGAATTTCAACTGAAATTAAAAATTAAAAAAAAAAAAAAAAAAAAAAAAAAAACATTTTTTGACCTAATATATTAAAATTATTATATGATCACAGGGAAGGAAAGTCTTATGAAAATGATTAATCTAAAGATTTGAAACCATTTAGAAGCACATTAGTGTTGCTGACGGCGCCAGATAATCTGAAAACAACCAACCCCTGCAAATAGTTTACCCTTTATTTAAAATCACGAATGATCACAAAAAAAAAATAAGTTTTACTCTGATTTAATATTTCAACTCATCTTATTAATAAACATCTAAGCTAACTTTCAATTTCTTACAATGTTTCCTTTCCTTGAACTTCAATCTAAAAGAATTTGTTTACAACAACAAATTCTCCGGAATCTCCTGATAAGACAAGATGCTTTCTTTTTTTATATATTTATTTAGCTTTGATATATCTCATCGATAATAAGCAACTTCTTTTCGCGCATTATCATTATCTAAATTACTCGAAGGTACATCTTCTTCAGATTAGAAGTGTGAATGATCTCCTATGTCATTTCATGTCCTTCGCTATTTTGAATTGTATGTCATGCTAAAGATCGTTTTTCTTTTTTTGTTGTTGTTGTTGTGTTTAGTGTAGCGATAACGACTCATGCGACGTTCTGGAATGAGACTCAACTCAAGGGTGGTATTTCTTATCAAACAGGAATATGCGTAGGAATCTATTTAGAGACGCCCAAATCAATCCGACCCAAATTAAGGTACTTGCCTACGTTCGGGGGACTTTTTTTAAGGCGTCTTCTCACTTTAGGCACCTCGAAAATAGGCTATTTTCGCAATTTTTTTTCGAGAATTTTTGCAAACTATTATGGGATAAAATGGATCCTATATAATAAACACATCTTTCAAGTACAAGAAAAAATTTATTTTTTTATTTTTTTGAACAATTATTATAATAAAACAATAGCATCGAAAAACCCGTTTAGAAATGTAATGTTCGTGGCTTGTTCTTCATAGTTATGGCTATAGCGCATATCATCAGATTTTTGATATTCGCGAAAATAACAAAACGGCGCACGTTTTTCGAAAAAAAAAAAAGAAAAAAAAACGCGTTTTTTTGCAGTTTTTTGTAAAAAAAATACTTCAAATCAAAATTTCAAAAATCTGATGATATGCGCTATAGCCATAACTATGAAGTATATGTCATTCAAATTTCATGACAATCGGCCGGATAGTTTCCGAAATTTCATCAACAAGCCACGAACATTACATTTCTACACGGGTTTTTCGATGCTACTGTTTTATTATAATAATTGTTCAAAAAAAAAAAAAAAAAAAAAAAAATTCTTGTACTTGAAAGATGTGTTTATTATATAGGATCCATTTTATCCCATAATTGTTTGCAAAAATCCTCGAATAAAAATCGCGAAAATAGCCTATTTTCGAGGTGCCTAAAGTGAGAAGACGCCTTAAGGTACTTGCCTACGTTCGGAGGACTTTTTTTTATTTTTTTAAGAGGAAGTCCTAATGAGGATAATTCCTTATACTCGGTATGTTACAATCTTCTAGCCCAGTGCATTTTAGAGGTCGGAAATATCGATCAAAATAAATATCGATACTATATCGTTTCATAGAAAAAATATCGATATATCGATACATGATTTTTTTTTAATTTGATTTTCAATTTTGCCAGAAACAAAGTTTTTCGGGACAAATTTCTACTTTTCATGATTGCTTTTTTGTAAGGTGACTACTTTTTCAACTGAAATGGATCTATTACAAAAAAAAAAAAAAAATCATATTTTCGCTAAATTGGTGTGATTTAAAGAAAAATTTAGATAATTTTCGATAGCTTTTAAGTGTATGGCAAAATATTGAATATTGGTGGCATTTTAACTGTCTCTCAGCCAAGTTGATACTTTAGTTTTGAAGTTTTTGAAAAGGGAATACAGAAAATCGAAAAAACACATGGAACTACAAAACAATCATCAAAAAACTAAAAATGTTTGAAAATATCGATATACCGATACATGATTTTTTTAAATTTGATTTTCAATTTTGCCAGAAACAAAGTTTTTCGGGGCAAATTTCTACTTTTCATGATTGCTTTTTTGTAAGGTGACTACTTTTTCAACTGAAATGAATCTATTACAAAAAAATTAAGTTATATTTTCGCTAAATTGGTGCAGTGATTTTAAGAAAAATTTAGATAATTTTCGATAGCTTTTAAGTGTATGGCAAAATATTGAATATTGGTGGCATTTTAACTGTCTCTCAGCCAAGTTCAAACTTTAGTTTTGAAGTTTTTCGAAAAGGGAATACAGAAAATCGAAAAAACACATGGAACTACAAAACAATCATCAAAAAACTAAAAACGTTTGAAAATATCGATATACCGTTGACTTTTATCGATATTTTTAATATCGATATTGTTTTAGAAATATCGATAAAAATATCGTCGTATCGATATATCGTCGACCTCTAGTGCATTTAGAAACTACTTTGTATAAAACCTTGAAATTTGGTGAGTAGGTACGAAAAGGATCCCTTAATGAAATGACTTAAATTAAAAACTTGAAAATAGCGTCCAATATATTGTTGCGTGGATGAGTTCGAAAGACTTGAAGCCAAAGCAGATCAAAACTTGCAGAAATTTATTCCGATATAGCTCTTCGCAGATTCTTTTACAACTCCAGGACTTTCCGTTCTATAGGCTCAATACAGCTCTTTACACAACAATGGAACACAAACAGCAGTAAAGAACTAGATACACAACTGCTAAAATCGTCGCAAAAGACAATGCAATACAGTTCACTTTCGGAACTCCTCTGAATGCTCGCTGACAGACTAACTAACTAACTCAACTCTTGGCCTTATATAGGAAGGCGAATCTTCTAGAGATAGAAGTGCGGGTTGGAGATGACACAGGGATTTACCACTAAGGTTCCCGTCAAAATCGCGCATGCGCATAAGGTAGCTTCCATTGAAAAAAATTATGTTTCTCAGTAATTGCTAAAGAACGGCTCTAACCTTTTTGTTGAAAATCGCTGTAGTAATGCCTCTTGAGGTGTTCTAAACGTCTCCACCTCCGAAATTTTCATAAAAATGCTTTAATTTCATAAAAAGTTGAAAAATGAATGCCTTTAACTCAGAGTCCTCTTTCCTTGAGCATACACCATCAGCAATCGTTTTTTCTTCTCTCCACAGTTTCGGTTATAGGTGAGGATTATACAAGAATTATCGAAAAGTATATCGTCAAAATCATCATTTGGGTGGAGTTTTCTTTATTTATTTCTTCTTTTTTTAAGGGGACATAGGACACTTTTGCCAAAATTCTTTAGTTTTGCCAAGAATTAAATAAAATTTGGCATAAACATAGAAGATGTGTATTTAAACAAAACAACACAATTTGAGCAGATAATATAAAATAGATAGTAAATTATTGAGAAAAATGCATTAAAATAACACGAAATTTTAATTTTTTTCAAAATGCTCCTCGCGACACAATATTTTGACGAACATGAAAAAAAAATTTGAAGTTGTTTATCAATATATTATAAACATTTTCAAACATGCTTTTATCTTTAGGTGCAATAGTTGAACAGAAATAAAATTTCAAACTTGGTGCCAGTGACTTCTCATTTAAAAATGCACATACTTCAAATTCCCAACATGAAAAAAAAATTTAAAAAAATATGTGACATAAAAAAGCATGTGTAAATTTCTTTATAGAACATTAAAAATTATTAATACAAAAAAATTAGGTGGATTTATCAAAAAATGAATCGCAAGGAGCTTTTCGAACATAAGTAAAATGGGAAAAAGCGAAGCTGAGAAAAACGCATTTTTAGCCTTTGTCAACAAGTGTGCGATGCGTTAAAATAGTTAGTTAAAATAAAGATTTTACCACTTAAAATCATCGAATTTCAAAAATTCAAACGCGAAATTAAAGCTAGTGGCATAAGCAATTTTTATAGAATGAAAACAAAAAACGTCATTTTTGGTGATTTCAGTGTCCCATGTCCCCTTAAGACCCATACAAGAATTATCGCAAAAAGTATCGCCAAATTGACCTCTTTTGCTAAATGAATGATGAAAATATAAAAACGGTAAATGACACAGATCCACGTCAGTATTACAGTGTAATTGAAAGTTGTGCGATGTTCCACACCCTTAGTTTTCAGAACCAGTCACTATGAACTTAAGGAACTTGTTTCCGGATAAAGGATGTAAGGATGAGGTAAGTCTTATCTTCATCTTAGCTATTAAAATGCCTCCGATAGCTAATATGACGACGCTTCCGGATAGAGAAATTTTTTGAAAAGCTGTACATTCTTCAAGAAATGATAAGGGGCTTATGCTTTCTTTATCTTGACGGTAGAGAGTCGTGCTATCATAAAGTATTTTTTATCAGTTTAAAAGTTCGCAGTTTTTTTTTCTGTGGTCTCGAGTTAAAATGTGAGGTTACATAGGCATACGATTCAGGGTTTGAATCCGTGCGAAAGCTTAGATTTTTTTTTTTATTTTATGATTTTTTTTTTTTCTTTGGAAATGATGGCTAAGTAAAACCGTCATACCACAAAAAAAAAAAAAAGTGCTAAAAATTGTGAAAAACTTACAGTTGAACACTTGTAATGTGTCGTTTTGTTTAATGTAGGAAAAATTATTTAAAACAATTATTTAAATCCTTTAATAAAAAAAAATACCATAAAAATTGCTAGTCAAATATAAATAAGTTTGCAAATTAAATTAGCTGACCAAACGGTATAGTGGTTAGCGTGCTAGCTTCTAGACCGCGAGGTTGCGGTTTCGAATCCCGTGTTAGGCATGGGTATTTGTAAATGTATGTTGGCTTGTCTAATGACGAATATTTTGGCGCATTATAGTCCTCGTGTTGCTGACGGCGCCAGATAATCTGAAAACAACCAACCAAATTAAATTATTAAGACGAGATGCGGGATTTATATTATAATAATTTATCTTTTGCTTGCAATGAAAACAAAGTAAAATCATGATACTACGAAATTTTTTTTTAAAAAATCAAGTGCTAATACTTGTCCTTTAAGATTTCAAAACTTGCAGTTGAATTGGTTATTTTGTTTAGTTTAAAAAAAGTCATTTAAAAATCATTTAATAACGGAAATATGACCAAAAAAATACGTGCCAAATGTAAAAAAGTTCCTAAATTAAATAACTAAGGCAAAATGTGCGATATAAATTATTCTCAAAAAGTAAACGCAAATAAATTAGGTTGTAAGAAAATATTATAAAACTAAAATTACTTTAATTTACGTAATTTTTCATAGAAAAATATATTCTGTGCTATTTTACTTTCGAATATTATTTTGCTTTAATTTGATAGTACTTAAAGAGAAAATTTCTCCTTTACCTAAAAAACGTTATAGGCTTAAACGTATCACGTTAGAAAGTAATTCGCTTAAATTCAACAATAAAAATAGTTTGGTATGTTACCTGTACGTTTCTTCAAGATGCAAATAATTAAATGTTCAGCAGTTACATTTTTAAAATAGTTAACCTTATCAAGCTTCCTAAACTAACAAAAAAATGAATACAAAATACAGTTAAAACCTATATTTCCTTTCCCGTTAATTGCAGAAAAAAAAAATCTTCCTTTTCCTTTTAAGTAGTAAACAAAGTGAACCGAGTTTCCTTGTTTTCTCTATAAGAAGCCAAATGTAGTTTTGAAAGTAGGCTTCCTGGTTAATTAAATTTTAAATCGATATACAAAACATTTCTTTTAAAACTTATCAGTTTTGTTTTATTTAGTGAATTTCAACTGAAAAAAAAAAAAAAAAAAAAAAAAAAAACATTTTTTGACCTAATATATTAAAATTATTATATGATCACAGGGAAGGAAAGTCTTATGAAAATGATTAATCTAAAGATTTGAAACCATTTAGAAGCACATTAGTGTTGCTGACGGCGCCAGATAATCTGAAAACAACCAACCCCTGCAAATAGTTTACCCTTTATTTAAAATCACGAATGATCACAAAAAAAAAAAAAGTTTTACTCTGATTTAATATTTCAACTCATCTTATTAATAAACATCTAAGCTAACTTTCAATTTCTTACAATGTTTCCTTTCCTTGAACTTCAATCTAAAAGAATTTGTTTACAACAACAAATTCTCCGGAATCTCCTGATAAGACAAGATGCTTTCTTTTTTTATATATTTATTTAGCTTTGATATATCTCATCGATAATAAGCAACTTCTTTTCGCGCATTATCATTATCTAAATTACTCGAAGGTACATCTTCTTCAGATTAGAAGTGTGAATGATCTCCTATGTCATTTCATGTCCTTCGCTATTTTGAATTGTATGTCATGCTAAAGATCGTTTTTCTTTTTTTGTTGTTGTTGTTGTGTTTAGTGTAGCGATAACGACTCATGCGACGTTCTGGAATGAGACTCAACTCAAGGGTGGTATTTCTTATCAAACAGGAATATGCGTAGGAATCTATTTAGAGACGCCCAAATCAATCCGACCCAAATTAAGGTACTTGCCTACGTTCGGGGGACTTTTTTTAAGGCGTCTTCTCACTTTAGGCACCTCGAAAATAGGCTATTTTCGCAATTTTTTTTCGAGAATTTTTGCAAACTATTATGGGATAAAATGGATCCTATATAATAAACACATCTTTCAAGTACAAGAAAAAATTTATTTTTTTATTTTTTTGAACAATTATTATAATAAAACAATAGCATCGAAAAACCCGTTTAGAAATGTAATGTTCGTGGCTTGTTCTTCATAGTTATGGCTATAGCGCATATCATCAGATTTTTGATATTCGCGAAAATAACAAAACGGCGCACGTTTTTCGAAAAAAAAAAAAGAAAAAAAAACGCGTTTTTTTGCAGTTTTTTGTAAAAAAAATACTTGAAATCAAAATTTCAAAAATCTGATGATATGCGCTATAGCCATAACTATGAAGTATATGTCATTCAAATTTCATGACAATCGGCCGGATAGTTTCCGAAATTTCATCAACAAGCCACGAACATTACATTTCTACACGGGTTTTTCGATGCTACTGTTTTATTATAATAATTGTTCAAAAAAATAAATAAAAAAAAAAAAATTCTTGTACTTGAAAGATGTGTTTATTATATAGGATCCATTTTATCCCATAATTGTTTGCAAAAATCCTCGAATAAAAATCGCGAAAATAGCCTATTTTCGAGGTGCCTAAAGTGAGAAGACGCCTTAAGGTACTTGCCTACGTTCGGAGGACTTTTTTTTTTTTTTTTAAGAGGAAGTCCTAATGAGGATAATTCTCCATACTCGCTATGTTACAATCTTCTAGCCCAGTGCATTTTAGAGGTCGGAAATATCGATCAAAATAAATATCGATACTATATCGTTGTATACGAAAAAAAATATCGATATATCGATACATTTTTATTTTATTTTTAGTTTGATTTTCTATTTTGCCAGAAACAAAGTTTTTCGTGGCAAATTTCTACTTTTCATGATTGCTTTTTTCTTAGGTGACTACTTTTCAACTGAAATGGATCTATTACACAAAAAAAAATAATCATATTTTCGCTAAATTGGTGCAGTGATTTTAAGAAAAATTTAGATAATTTTCGATAGCTTTTAAGTGTATGGCAAAATATTGAATATTGGTGACATTTTAACTGTCTCTCAGCCTTCAAACTTCAGTTTTGAAGTTTTTCGAAAAGGAATAAAGAAAATCGAAAAAACACATGTAACTACAAAACAATCATCAAAAAACTAAAAATGTTTGAAAATATCGATATATCGTTGACTTTTATCGATATTTTTAATATCGATATTGTTTTAGAAATATCGATAAAAATATCGTCGTATCGATATATCGTCACCTCTAGTGCATTTAGAAACTACTTTGTATAAAACCTTGAAATTTGGTGAGTAGGTACGAAAATGATCCCTTAATGAAATGACTCAAATTAAAAACTTGAAAATAGCGTCCAATATATTGTTGCGTGGATGGGTTCAAAAGACTTGAAGCCAAAGCAGATCAAAACTTGCAGAAATTTATTCCGATATAACTCTTCGCCGATTCTCTTACAACTCCAGAACTTCTCGTTCTAGTAGACTCAATACAGCTCTTTACATAACAATGGAACACAAACAGCAGTAAAGAACTAGATACACAACTGCTAAAATCGTCGCAAAAGACAATGCAATACAGTTCACTTTCGGAACTCCTCTGAATGCTCGCTGACAGACTAACTAACTAACTCAACTCTTGGCCTTATATAGGAAGGCGAATCTTCTAGAGATAGAAGTGCGGGTTGGAGATGACACTGGGATTTACCACTAAGGTTCCCGTCAAAATCGCGCATGCGCATAAGGTAGCTTCCATTGAAAAAAATTATGTTTCTCAGTAATTGCTAAAGAACGGCTCTAACCTTTTTGTTGAAAATCGCTGTAGTAATGCCTCTTGAGGTGTTCTAAACGTCTCCACCTACAAAGTTTTCATAAAAATGCTTTAACGGCGTAAAAAGTTGAAAAGCAAATGCCTTTGACTCAGAGTCCTCTTTCCTTGAGCATACACCATCAGCAATCGTTTTTTCTTCTCTCCACAGTTTCGGTTATAGGTGAGGATTATACAAGAATTATCGAAAAGTATATCGTCAAAATCATCATTTGGGTGGAGTTTTCTTTATTTATTTCTTCTTTTTTTAAGGGGACATAGGACACTTTTGCCAAAATTCTTTAGTTTTGCCAAGAATTAAATAAAATTTGGCATAAACATAGAAGATGTGTACTTAAACAAAACAACACAATTTGAGCAGATAATATAAAATAGATAGTAAATTATTGAGAAAAATGCATTAAAATAACACGAAATTTTAATTTTTTTCAAAATGCTCCTCGCGACACAATATTTTGACGAACATGAAAGAAAAATTTGAAGTTGTTTATCAATATATTATAAACATTTTCAAACATGCTTTTATCTTTAGGTGCAATAGTTGAACAGAAATAAAATTTCAAACTTGGTGCCAGTGACTTCTCATTTAAAAATGCACATACTTCAAATTCCCAACATGAAAAAAAAATTTAAAAAAATATGTGACATAAAAAAGCATGTGTAAATTTCTTTATAGAACATTAAAAATTATTAATACAAAAAAATTAGGTGGATTTATCAAAAAATGAATCGCAAGGAGCTTTTCGAACATAAGTAAAATGGGAAAAAGCGAAGCTGAGAAAAACGCATTTTTAGCCTTTGTCAACAAGTGTGCGATGCGTTAAAATAGTTAGTTAAAATAAAGATTTTACCACTTAAAATCATCGAATTTCAAAAATTCAAACGCGAAATTAAAGCTAGTGGCATAAGCAATTTTTATAGAATGAAAACAAAAAACGTCATTTTTGGTGATTTCAGTGTCCCATGTCCCCTTAAGACCCATACAAGAATTATCGCAAAAAGTATCGCCAAATTGACCTCTTTTGCTAAATGAATGATGAAAATATAAAAACGGTAAATGACACAGATCCACGTCAGTATTACAGTGTAATTGAAAGTTGTGCGATGTACCACACCCTTAGTTTTCAGAACCAGTCACTATGAACTTAAGGAACTTGTTTCCGGATAAAGGATGTAAGGATGAGGTAAGTCTTATCTTCATCTTAGCTATTAAAATGCCTCCGATAGCTAATATGACGACGCTTCCGGATAGAGAAATTTTTTGAAAAGCTGTACATTCTTCAAGAAATGATAAGGGGCTTATGCTTTCTTTATCTTGACGGTAGAGAGTCGTGCTATCATAAAGTCTTTTTTATCAGTTTAAAAGTTCGCAGTTTTTTTTTTCTGTGGTCTCGAGTTAAAATGTGAGGTTACATAGGCATACGATTCAGGGTTTGAATCCGTGCGAAAGCTTAGATTTTTTTTTTTTTTTTTTTTTTTTTTTTTTTTTTGAAATGATGGCTAAGTAAATCCGCCATACCACAAAAAAAAATAAAAATAAAAAAAAATAAAATAAAAAATAAAGTGCTAAAAATTGTGAAAAACTTACAGTTGAACACTTGTAATGTGTCGTTTTGTTTAATGTAGGAAAAATTATTTAAAACAATTATTTAAATCCTTTAATAAAAAAAAAATACCATAAAAATTGCTAGTCAAATATAAATAAGTTTGCAAATTAAATTAGCTGACCAAACGGTATAGTGGTTAGCGTGCTAGCTTCTAGACCGCGAGGTTGCGGGTTCGAATCTCGTGTTAGGCATGGGTGTTTGTAAATGTATGTTGGCTTGTCTAATGACGAATGTTTCGGCGCATTATAGTCCTCGTGTTGCTGACGGCGCCAGATAATCTGAAAACAACCAACCAAATTAAATTATTAAGACGAAATGTGGGGTTTATATTATAATAATTTATCTTTTGCTTGCAATGAAAACAAAGTAAAATCATGATACTTCGAATTTTTTTTTTAAAAAATCAAGTGCTAATACTTGTCCTTTAAGATTTCAAAACTTGCAGTTGAATTGGTTATTTTGTTTAGTTTAAAAAAAGTCATTTAAAAATCATTTAATAACGGAAATATGACCAAAAAAATACGTGCCAAATGTAAAAAAGTTCCTAAATTAAATAACTAAGGCAAAATGTGCGATATAAATTATTCTCAAAAAGTAAACGCAAATAAATTAGGTTGTAAGAAAATATTATAAAACTAAAATTACTTTAATTTACGTAGTTTTTCATAGAAAAATATATTCTGTGCTATTTTACTTTCGAATATTATTTTGCTTGAATTTGATAGTACTTAAAGAGAAAATTTCTCCTTTACCTAAAAAACGTTATAGGCTTAAACGTATCACGTTAGAAAGTAATTCGCTTAAATTCAACAATAAAAATAGTTTGGTATGTTACCTGTACGTTTCTTCAAGATGCAAATAATTAAATGTTCAGCAGTTACATTTTTAAAATAGTTAACCTTATCAAGCTTCCTAAACTAACAAAAAAATGAATACAAAATACAGTTAAAACCTATATTTCCTTTCCCGTTAATTGCAGAAAAAAAATCTTCCTTTTCCTTTTAAGTAGTAAACAAAGTGAACCGAGTTTCCTTGTTTTCTCTATAAGAAGCCAAATGTAGTTTTGAAAGTAGGCTTCCTGGTTAATTAAATTTTAAATCGATTTACAAAGCATTTCTTTTAAAACTTATCAGTTTTGTTTTATTTAGTGAATTTCAACTGAAATTAAAAAATTAAAAAAAAAAAAAAAAAAAAAAAAAAAACATTTTTTCGACCTAATATATTAAAATTATTATATGATCACAGGGAAGGAAAGTCTTATGGAAATGATTAATCTAAAGATTTGAAACCATTTAGAAGCACATTAGAATGCTTGACCCATTAAAAACGATTTGGAAAAGGATAAACAGTAATTATTTTTAACTTTTACCTTGTTTAATTAGACCATTTAAGGCATATTTGGAATTTTTTAGATTTTATGGAAAATTATTTTTATGATTTTAAAAAAAAAACACTAAGTAGAACCACTATCGCAATTTATTAATAAAGAAAAAAAACTAAAATTTCGTTTGGCAAAGTTTTCTTACAAACCGCCATTGATGGGATAATCTTTTCTGCTTAATCTTAATTCTTCATCTTTTGAATTCTAGCGTTTTATCTCCTTTCATAACTAGCGCCGACCAAACGGTATAGTGGTTAGCGTGCTAGCTTCTAGACCGCGAGGTTGCGGGTTCGTGCCCCGTGTTGGCATGGGTGTTTGTAAATGTATGTTGGCTTGTCTAATGACGAATGTTTCGGCGCATTATAGCCCTCGTGTTGCTGACGGCGCCAGATAATCTGAATACAACCAACCAACCAACCCTTCATAACTAGCCACTGGTTAGTCTATAAACAGAAATAATTCTTTAATTATATTTTTGCAAACAAAAAAATTGAACTTAAATCTTTCTTCTCCTTGTTCTTCATATATTGATTATGAAAAGAAACTGCTAGTTATATTTGATTCAAAAAAGATTTTTAAATCCTTTATATTTTGTGTTACTGTGTTTGTTTGTGGCGAGAAAATCTTCGGAAGACTGATTAACTCACTTGCCTTCATCCTATCGAACTGAAAGTTGACAGATAGACTCGTTGTTGATGACAATGTATTCCATCAAGTTTTAAGAACTGTTCAGGGCCGCATAGCCCAGTCGGGAGAGTATCGTTCTCGCAACTAGAAGGTTGCGAGCCCTGAGGTTGCGAGTTCGGGCCTGGGACCGACTAAAGACCGCCGTGTTCGCTAATGGTGACTGGAGCACGTTAAATCAGTCATGGTCGCAAAGTCCTCCAAGTTCCCATACAAATCAATACCTCTGGGGGTAGCAAAGCCAAGTCTTCTGGTGGAATCTTCTGCTTGGTATTGCCTCTAAATTAAGAAGTTCCACATACGGTCGGTAGTGCTGCCATCTACCGGGTAGCTACCTAAAGAGGTAGAAATGAACTCTTCGGCGACTATAGGTAGACTTGTGCACTCCCTCTTGCGAGTGTGCGCTTACAACCTGTGCAGTACTGCCCACTACCGATCTGTACGGGATATGGGGTTGGTACAAAATGCTTAAGCAGAGGTGCCTTAGTCCCCATAGTCCTTGATAAGAAGAAGGGGAACTGTTCCAAAAGACAGCTTTTACAGCCGTTTCCTATTACTGTTCTTCAGATCCGGGTACTAAGCCATGTTAAATTTAGCTCATATTTAATGTCTGGATCTTTCTATTATTAAGGCTGACAATATGTGATAAAAAAAAAAAATTTAAATATAAAAACCTGCGATTTTGATATTTTATCTGCTTTAAACTTAATTTTTGTTTTTAGCGACCAATGTCTTCGGAACCAGTTGGTCGTCATACAAATGAGCTGAAACTTGACAGATAGAGTCTTTGTTGATAGCAATGCATTTTATAAGTTTATGGGGCATTAAAAATGAGTACTAATGAGAAGACTCGGACAAAATTTCAATAAAATTGCACATTAATCTTATTTTTTATAGGTGAGTTCTTTATTTGATATGTGATTAGCGTGCTGGCTTCTAGACCGCGAGGTTGAGGGTTCCGAGTCCCGTGTTAGGCATGGGTGTTTGTAAATGTATGTTGGCTTGTCTAATGATGAATGTTTCGGCGCATTATAGCCCTTGTGTTGCTGACGGCGCCAGATAATCTGAAAACAACCAACCAACCAATCTTTATTTGATATAACTCGTTCTGTTCTTTTTTGGGAATAAGAGAGTATATTTGCATTGACAGATTATAAGTATGGTCGATAATCATTTTCCGAAATTTAGTTAGAAGAGGAAAAAATATATATTTCATTTTCCAAATGAATCGCAGATCTATTTAAAAGATGAAAGTATACTTTATTATAACTCTTATCTTGCAACTATTCGTACTAATCTATTCAAACATATAAAATTTGCTTCTTTTACTGAACAGCCTTGTTAATGTTTCCCGTTCTTTTTTTTTTATATCCGTAAACATATTTTCAAGCATTCCTTGATATGTTTAAATAATAAAATATTTCCATTAAAAAATAATTCTTTTTATTTCTTAATTTTTATTTCTTAATTTTTATTTTATAATTCTTAATTTCCATTAAAATAAAATTAGATTGAATCGCCAACAAACTATTAGGTTGTAATCAGTTGGTATAACATTATAGTCCGAGAGACGATTGCAATTTTTGGACCTCATCGAACATCATTCTGAATTTTTTATAGAGATTGGAGAAAAGTGAGTAGATTAGGAATCCATTGGTCTGCCGTGGCAAAAATGGCCGAAACTGATCAAAAATCAACTTGGAATGAGTTGAACTAAAATCCGATCGCCAAATATGTCATAACTTGCCAAAAAGAGAACAAACTTTTTCGTCTGGCAACCCTGCATTTTGATTTCCAATGAGAAAAAGTGCAAACGATTTTTAATCTTTGGCTTGGAAAATATGTATCTTTTAAAAGTAAGCCAAATTGGCGACATCAGTTACGTCATCCGTGACGTAATGTTTATTGCTAACTTGGCTCCCTTTTAATAGATGCAAGTAGACCGTCGCCAGATATCTTAATCGTCTGCAACCTTCTTAATTGATAATTAAAGAGTGAGGGTTACCAAATAAAAAAAAAGCTCATTATTTGGCAAGTTATGGCTCATTTGGCAATTGGATTTAGTTCAACTTATTAAAAGTCGATTTTTGACCAGTTTCGGCCATTTTTGCCACGGCAGACCAGTGGATTCGTAATCTACTCACTTTTCTCTAATTTCTATAAATAAAAAACAGAATGATGTTCGATGGGGTCCAAAAATTGCAATCGCCTCTCAGTCTATATTTGCAACAAAAACTAACGAAAGATAATAAGAATAGAAAATGTAAAACAAAATATGCCGTAAAAGAAAAACATAAATTTCGCAAATCTTTTTCCCCAATCTTAAGACATAAAGAGAAATATGGGACTCTTCTTGAAAGCCTTTCTTTTAACTGAAAGATAAGAAAGGACTTTTTTTTTTTTTTTTGTCGTTTTTATCGTTAGTTACGTTATTAGATTGTGGAAACTGACAGGGACGCATATTGAAAACCGAATAGCTGTCTAGACCAGTTGCTTCATATTCAAAAGGCAAAGAATTCATTGATTTCGTGATTATTGGAAAGAGTCATGTTTTCGTTTTATGCTAAATTTAGTTGTCTTCTAAACCAGTGAGTTAAATTGGAAATGTCTTTCGTTCTTAGTTTTCGGGCAAATAACTTGCTAAGGTAAAATAAAACAATCTTTGCATTGTCTAGATGGGCATGGTAAGATGTTTTGATTAAATTGTATGTCTTATTAAACAATTAAAGGAGTTATTGAACAGCCAAAACAGTGTCAAAACATTTGGTTGGTTGGTTGGTTGGTTGGTTGGTTGGTTGGTTGGTTGGTTGGTTGGTTGGTTGGTTGGTTGGTTGGTTGGTTGGTTGGTTGGTTGGTTGGTTGGTTGGTTGGTTGTATTCAGATTATCTGGCGCCGTCAGCAACACGAGGGCTATAATGCGCCGAAACATTCGTCATTAGACAAGCCAACATACATTTACAAACAACCATGCCAGCACGGGACTCGGAACCCGCAACCTCGCGGTCTAGAAGCCAGCACTTTAACCACTATACCGTTTGGGTCGGCGTCAAAACATTTATATTTTCAATTCTAAAATCACATTAACGAAACTATACAGAACTGAGGAAAGTTTTTAACAGGTGTTTGTTTTATAATCAATAATCGTAAGATCATACAAATGACGACAATTATTCAATTAGAATCAATGTAATAGGTTAAACTTGACGGTATAGATAAAAATTTTATGAAAATATTGTCTGTCTATCAATCGACTAGCTCCCGCCAGATAGTCTGGAAGTGGTGGTTGCTATAGGAACAAGATTCGTTGATTTAGAATAAGGGTAATGCATGTAGAAGATTGGTGTCCAAATAGTTTATAATACGGCAAATTTATGTGTCTTTCTAATGGAAGCCCCGTGGAAATTAAGCTAGTATTGCTTCCCCGGCATCAAACAACGTAAGACAAAGTATCGAGAGCTATACTTGTGATAACCAGGCAGTACCAGGTAAGCGACGATGGTACTGAGTTTTTGGGAAATGAGTACGAAGTTTTTTTAAGGGTGTACATTTCTATAGAGTCGATAGACTATTCAATTAATATATTGAACTAGCTAAATACCCGTGCTTCGCTACGAAATTTCAACATGTGCAATATTTTAGCTAGCTGTGAGGTCTCGCGTTGCGGAAATCTGTTATTCATGTATAGGACCCAGTCTTTGGCGCTTCGCTCGCAGGAAGGTTCATCGCTACGCAAAATCAAGCTCGCTTCGTTCGCTGAAAAGTTCATGGACACATAAACACAGGCTTATTTCACTCGTTAAAAGGTTCATTGCTATGCAAGCATATGCTCGCTTCTCTCGCTGAAAGGTTCATTGCTGCGTAAACATAAGCTCGCTTCACTCACTAAAATCTATTTGCTACGTAATGCCTTAATATTAGAAGCCTCTCCCTTGTCAAGAAAAAAAAAATTCCCCTTTAATACAATAATACAGCACCCCTTTAAGATTATTTTAACACGTGTTGTTAGTGGAAAGCAAAATTATAAGGCCAAAACGGCCTATGTTTGAAACTTTCAGAGCGCTAGGCCAATTAGAAGTCGCTTTTTGTGAAAATATTAATAAAAAAAATAAATTAAAATAGTAACATTCTTTTTGTTAAAAGTCCAATTAGATGGCCAAAATTTCTTGTGAAATCTCAGAAATGTAGCCCAATTACAAATCGTTTTGTAAAATATTTGTTAATTAATTAAAAAAAAAAAAAAAAAAATGTTAAATTCTGTTTTTCAAAAATCCAATTAGAAGGCCACAACTATTTATGTCGAACATTTCAAAGCTGTAGCCCTATTTGAAATCGTTTTGTAATATATATATATTAATTAAAAAAATTAATTAATAACGAACTGGACAAAAATTTTAAATTCTGTTTTTCTAAAGTCGGATTAGAAGGTTAAAACTACTTACGTTGAAAATTTTAGAGCTGTAGCCCTATTAGATATCATTTTGTAATATATTAATTAATTAATTAATTAATTAATTAAATAATTAATTAAAAAGAAACTAAATGAAAATTTAAAACTCTGTTTTTCAAAAGTCCAATTAGAAGGCCAAAACTACTTATGTCGAAAATTTCAGAGCTGTAACCCTATTAGTAGTCGTTTTGTAAAATGTTTATTAATTAATTAAAAAAGAACCAATTAAAATTTTAACATTCTGTTTGTGATACTTAAAATTAGAACGCCAAAACTACTTATGCTGAAAATTTCAGAACTCTACTCCAATTTTAAGTAGGATTCTATAGATCCACCGAGCCACAGACAGACAGACACACAGCTTGTTTTATTATTATAGATAAGTTAATAAATAATCAGTTGATGAATAAGTCATATATTGGAAAAAAAATTACAACAGATATATCAACGAGCGCAGTCCAAAAATACCAATAATAATAATAATAAAAAAATATATACATTTTTTCGCTGGCATGCTACTTGACTCAAGTTGTTCACATTTAAAACTCATAATCCTTTAATTGGTTTAGTCCCACTAATAGTCCGAGAGGCGACTGCAATTTTTGGACCTCATCGAACATCATTCTGAATTTTGTATAGAAATTAGAGAAAAGTGAGTAGATTACGAATCCACTGGTCTGCCGTGGCAAAAATGGCCGAAACTGATCAAAAATCGACTTGGAATGAGTTGAACTAAAATCCAATTGCCAAATATGTCATAACTTGCCAAAATGAGAACAAACTTTTACGTCTGGCAACCCTGTATTTTGATTTTCAATGAGAAAAAGCTCAAACGATTTTTGATCTCTGGCTTGGAAAATGTATATCTTTTAAAAGTAAGCCAAATTGGCGACATCAGTTACGTCATCAGTGACGAAATGTTTATTGCCAACTTGGCTCCCTTTTAATAGATGCAAGTAGACCGTCGCCAGATATCTGAATCGTCTGCAACCTTTTTAATTGATAATTAAAGAGTGAGGGTTACCAAATAAATAAAAAATGCTCATTATTTGGCAAGTTATGGCTCATTTGGCAATTGGATTTAGTTCAACTTATTAAAAGTCGATTTTTGATCAGTTTCGGCCATTTTTGCCACGGCAGACCAGTGGATTCGTAATCTACTCACTTTTCTCTAATTTCTAAAAAAAATTCAGAATGATGTTCGATGGGGTCCAAAAATTGCAGTCGCCTCTCAGTCTATAAGTGTAGAACTACTATTAAATATTCCTTTTCAAAATGCTATGCATTCAGAAGTATTATTTGTGATCCAGAGGGTACATATAGAAATGTAAGGAGTGTGCGTACAACTAGGAAACTTGATGAATTTGCAATTATTCCCATGCAACATTCATATTTATACGTACAATACTTTTGAATATATAGAGTTTGGAAAATAAATTATTATAAGAAATTATTATAAAAATTATTATAAGTGAAATAATTTGAATCGATCATTGTTGAAATTCTGTTGTCAAAATTGTTTTAATCAGAATAAATTAAAGATTTTTAGATGTGACTGCATAAATTCACGTTCATTTTTAGTATATTTTGAAATGTAGTTTTCCGCATATTTTGTTTTTAGTGATGTTTTTATTATTTAAAATCAAATGCACACACCTAGCACACGCTGACAACAGAATAGGTGCTATATTAATGAATAGGAAGATAATCGATTTGAATGATGTTAACTCTCGAATGTATCATAGTGCCGATTCTTGTTGTCAGTGAAGATCCAAATGATGTACTCAATTTCCCTGTTGAATTCCCACACAATGTAGCTTTTCAAGAAGTTCTTCATTATTAATTTTGTGGTCAAGTACTTTTTTTTTTTTTTTTTTTATCATTTCATGTAAAGATCAGAAATAATTTTCATCTGTACAATATTGAAAGAAAAATTGAACATTTAATAAAGATTTCATGCCTATTAAAAGCATCTTTATACTGGCGTCGTAGTCGCCTTACAACTTTCTAATCTTTTGTAGATGAAAAGAATTGTAAGATCTGAAAATAGTCCCCAAATTCTAGTTAAAGTAAATCAATATAAGGCATTATCTAATTGAATCAGCAAATCGGTTCTCGATACCTAATGCTTAATGTAGTCGGACTTATGTGGATATAACATATGTCAGTTTTGATTCCTCCTTAAGGGGTGTCCGGTACCGAAAATAAAAAAACCTTTATTTATGTACATTTTTATGTCAAAAATTTATTTTATGTATGAGATACTATTTATATATCCTTGAGAAAATGTTTTTTTAAATATTGTGTTTAGTTATTTAAAAAAAATTTAAAAACCAAGAAAAATCCATAATAATTGATGTTTGCGTATTTTGATATAAGTCAAGAAAAAATAATTTTTTTTTTCAAAGTGAAAGCTTTCTGTAATACATAATTATATAAAGAAAATTTTGTCTTCAAAGAATTTTGATAGGTGAATTAAAAAAAATTAAAAAAAAATTTCAAAGTTAAAATATTGAAATTTTTGCTTTTTTTAACGTTATCTTTTATGAAAAATTTTATATTTTAAATCAGAATTAAAAAAATAAAATTCTGTGAAGACAAAATATTTAAAACTATATAAATTAAATGATCCAAAAATTTGAATAGCCAATTATTAATGGTTCTGGAGATATATCGATTTGAATATGCAACATCTGTGAAAAACACTAGTGCTCGAAAAACGCATTTTAAGCAGACGCTTCAAGGTGTTACGCCCATTAGTGATGTTTAAATCACAGGTAATTTTGTGGCGTTCTAATCACCGGAGGAATAAGATAAAAACATCATTCTCTTCAGGAATGTATGAACTATTTTTTAAAATCAGAAAGAAAAAAATGGGATTTTTGAAGAAATTTCGGTACTGGACTGTCCGGTGCCTCCATAGGAGCCCATGTTAAATTCAATAACTTTGGGGCATCTCATTTAGCAACCAACTCTTCCATTATTCTGAAACTTTCACAGAATAATATTTTAATACTTTTAAATACTGTAAAGCAAGGTTTTTACAATTTTTTAAAAATTCAAAAACTTGTGACTTTTTAAAAATATATTTCAAAAAATGTCTAAAATTTTGAGCGAATTATTATTATTATTATTATTTTTTTTTAAGTTTACTATTTATAATTTATTGCTCGTGTTAAAGTACTTAAACATATTAGACATAGGTATATAAAAAGTTCAAGCAATTATAATAAATAGATTTTAAGCTATGTGCCTCCAAACATGAAGAAACAGCATTTTGATACATACGGCTTTGAAGTTAAACAACATTATTTACATACGTACATTTTATTTACTTCGAAAAACTATTAAAAATACTTTGAAATGAGATATAATTACAAATGAGACATCACTTTAAAAAACACAAGGGGTGTGGAACATCGCACAACTTTCAATTACACTATATTACTGATGCGGATTTGTGTCATTTATCGTTTTCATATTTTCAGCATTCGCTTAGAAGAAATGGCCAGTTTGGCGATATTTTTTGCGATAATTCTTATATAGGTCTTCAAAAAAAGGTACCCAAATGATAATTTTGGCGATATACTTTTCGATAATTCTTATATTATCCTTTCTTATAAGTGAAACTGAGGAGATAAGAAAAAACGATCGTTGATGAGCTATGTTCAAGCAAAGAGAGCTCTGAGTTGAAGGCATTCGTTTTTCAACTTTTTACGCCATTAAAGCATTTTTGCAGAAATTTCGGAGGTCGGATGTTTAGAAAACTTTAAGAGGCCTTACCACAGCGATTTTGATCATAATCGTTAGAGCCATTTTTTAGCAAAATCATTGAAAAACAAGATTTGTTCAATGGCAGCTACCTTATGCGCATGCGCGATTTTCACGAAAACCTTAATGGTAGGTCCCATGACGACCATCACCAATCCTCACACCAAATATGAACATTGTAGGTCAGTTTGTTCCGGAGTTATGCTGCCACAGACACACAGACATTTTTTCTAGACAACTTTTTTGAAAGATGACTGAACCTGTCTGACCTGTATTGTAACCTAACTGAATTGTAATTTAATTTTTAATTTAATAATTTTAATAAAAATATTTCATTAAGTATATTTAGATATTTTAGCAATCCATATTCTTAAAAATATCATAAGCATTTATTAACAACTTGAAAATGGTTTCTGAATTAGTGAATGATTTTATTTGATATTAATTAGTATTGAATGATATAGTTATGTGTTTCAAAACGGTGTGTTTCAAAACGGTGTGTTTCAAAACGTGGAGAAATGGGGGGGGGGGGGGAATCGAATTTTTTTTTTTACCGAATTCTATACTTTCGTTACCTATGTTCGTTTACCTATGTTTACATATGGGTAATTGAAAGTAAAAATTTAAATTTAATTAAACAATAATAAACTCAGAATCAACAATCTGAAAAATTTTCATGTGCCTGACCCCCTTAATGGGGTTGTTTCTGGTGAGTGTATTTGGCGGTGACGGAGGGAATACCAAAAGTGTTACGTAGAAGGACACGAGATTAAGACCGCATTAAATCATACCCAGTCACCCATTGACCTACACCTTGGACACGTGACTTCGATGTTAAAAGAGGTAAATAAGAAAGCGGAGGAAGAAGTTGGAAGAGAATGGCGCAATTCAGACGACGAGGACGAGAGAAATATCGTCTGATATAAAAGGTTGGTTGTTTTCAGATTATCTGGCGCCGTCAGCAACACGAGGGCTATAATACGCCGAAGCATTCGTCATTAGACAAGCCAACATACATTTACAAACACCCATGCCTAACACGGGACTCGGAACCCGCAACCTCGCGGTCCAGAAGCTAACACGCTAGCCACTGTACCGTTTGGTCGGCACTGATATAAAAGGAGTGTATCTAAAATGGAAAAAAAAATGAAATTCAGTGATTTTGTGTATTATATTATTTTGATGGAGAAAATTTGAATTCATAAAATAGGGGTGTAAAACATCACGTAACTTTCAATTACACTATAATGTTGGTCAGTAGATTTAAATTTGACTTCGAATATGCTTATTACCAATTTAATATTTTTCTTCATTTGAAAAAAAGCCAAGATGGCGCGATAATTTTTATATAGGCAAAGTGATTTTTTTAAGTGAAACAAAATAGAAAAGCAACTTGTGTATAATGTTTTTTTTTTTCCCGTTATCTCAAATTATTCGATGTTTATCGTCGAATTTTAATTGAACCTACATTATTATTGTTATCATCAATATAAAAATTATTTATAATCGCCGCAGTGGCTTGATTACAATTTAGAATAACCAGTTAATTTTGTAAATACAATTAAATATTAGCTGCTTACATTGAGAATTTTATAAAATAAACAGCAAGTAAGCCGATCAAACGGTATAGTGGTTAGCGTGCTAGCTTCTAGACTGCGAGGTTGCGGGTTCCGAGTCCCGTGTTGACATGGATGTTTGTAAATGTATGTTGGCTAGTCTAATGACGAATGTTTCGGCGCATTATAGCCCTCGTGTTGCTGACGGTGCCAGATAATCTGAATACAACCAACCAACAGCAAGTAATATTTTTTTTTAATTTACCATATTAACTAGTCTTTTTGGTTATATTATACAATAACCGATAATTTTACATAGTAAATTTATCAAATTAGCCGTAACATGTAAATTATACATTTATAAACATAAAAAATATGTCCTACTTAAACAATCACTTTACTAAATTATTTATTACTTCAAATTTAATTTAAAAATAAATAATATGAAGTGTATATACTTCATTTAAAATCCATAATAGAAGACGTAGCTATGATATTTACTGTACCACACACACAAATAAATACACATTGGAGTAAATAAATTATATTATTCGAGATTTTTTCCCTGGCAAAGTAAATTGTCCAGATGGCCTATATTTGAATTAAAGTATTCTTTCCACGATGACTTAGGCCAATTTTCCTATAAATCGAAGCAGTTACCTTCCAAGTAGAAATTCAATCACGCTGTAGAAATGCCATGGGCAATACGGGATTCCGCTGGATTGTTGTGTTTCTGATTATGTGTATTCTTCTGTTTGGAAAGGGTTGCTGCAACATTTCGCGATTTAGCAATGATATTTCGCCAAATGTAGAGGACAAGTCCAGCCAAATTAAATACATTCAATATTCATTTTTAAGCAAAAAACACGTTTTCAAATTCGTTTTTAATTCTGTCGCATACTTTTGAATATTGAATAGCTTCTGAAAAAAATGTGTTTGGGATATTTTTTTACTTGTACTTCAATTAATGTTACATTCGAAGAAATGAATATTGAAAATACATACAACTCAGTGTTCCAATTAATATCTGAATGTTTTATTAGTTACTAAAGCTATGTATGTTAAAAAGATATCAGTTATGAAATAAAGTTGTATTCACTGCAGACCATTCTATATACATAATTATTAAGATTGAATTTTTTTTTAAAAAAACTGGATTTCAAACTTGGTAGATTCGGTTTTTAAAAAATGTTTTTTTAATTATTTAAAATTTAGATAGTGAAAAAAAAAATACTAAATAATAAAAAAAAAAAAAAAAAAAAAATAATAAAAAACATTTAATAAAATTAAAAGACACATTGATAGAGATGTTTTTATTTAGTAAACAAGGCTATTTAACGAAGTTAAATTAGATTTATTTTTAAATAAACTCTTAACGAAAATTTTATATCTCAATTATTATTCTTTGGTTGGAGTTTATAAGATATTAAGATTGAATTTTTTTTAAAAAAAAACTGGATTTCAAACTTGGTCGATTCGGTTTTTAAAATAATGTTTTTTTAATTATTTAAAATTTAGATAGTGAAAAAAAAAAAAAATACTAAATAATAAAAATAAAAAAAATAAAAACATTTAATAAAATTAAAAGACACATTGATAGAGATGTTTTTATTTAGTAAACAAGGCTATTTAACGAAGTTAAATTATATTTATTTTTAAATAAACTCTTAACGAAGATTTCATAACTCAATTATTATACTTTGGTTGGAGTTTATAAGTTTGACTGTACATTGGAAATGTAATTTAAATTGTATTAGCGTATGAATACTATGACTAACCTGACTGATTTGTAATTTAATTTTTAATTTAATAATTTTAATAAAAATATTTTATTAAGTATATTTAGATATTTTAGCAATCCATATTCTTAAAAATATCATAAGCATTTATTAACAACTTGAAAATGGTTTCTGAATTAGTGAATGATTTTATTTGATATTAATTAGTATTGAATGATATAGTTATAGATACAGCTTTTAACTTAAGTTAACATTAAAAAATACTTCGAGTGAAATACCTCTAAATAAAACAATGACACTGTTGAAAAAGTGTTTTTTACCTCCAAAATTGGCATTATATGTAGAAGGTTTCTTATATATCGTTGAAAAGCTTATATTTTTATATAATATATTATTTAATTTGTTTATTGATATTACAATTTGTTCATATTAATATTATTAATTTGTTCATATTAATATTATTAATTTGTTCATATTAATATTATTAATTTGTTCATATTAATATTATTAATTTGTTCATATTAATATTATTAATTTGTTCATATTAATATTATTAATTTGTTCATATTAATATTATTAATTTGTTCATATTAATATTATTAATTTGTTCATATTAATATTATTAATTTGTTCATATTAATATTATTAATTTGTTCATATTAAAACCCATTGAGAGTCATGTACGTATATATACGTCTTAGGATCCCCAGTTTTTCTAGCAATACACAAAATTTTTAAGTTTATAAATATAATTTAAAATAAGAAATATTTTAGATATTTTTATTAGGATGATAGTCTATAACCTATCTAAAACAAAACAAATAAAAAATAATTAAAAAAATTATGTATTTGAATTAGAAATTTGATTTAAAAGTTATTGCAGGGAAAACAACTGGGGAATTTCACCCATTCCCATGACCGTCAGTGGGTTAATATTATTAATTTGTTCATATTAATATTATTAATTTGTTCATATTAATATTATTAATTTGTTCATATTAATATTATTAATTTGTTCATATTAATATTATTAATTTGTTCATGTTAATATTATTAATTTGTGCATGTTAATATTATTTTATATTATTAATTTCCATTCTATTAAACTTTTCACCCAAATATCTACAAAAAAAAAAAATTCTTTTGAATATTTATCCCGCAACAAAACAGATACAGTGATTCTCCAAACACAACTTTTCAAAGTGTTACATTGAATTAAATGATCGCCAAATATCGCCAATAGAAGAAAAAAAAATCCAGATTTGAAATTCAAAAAGGAGGTTGTGTAAGTTCCGTAAGTGCTGACATACTGCCCTTGTCCGGCCGGCAGACGGCGCTTCCTCGCAACATTAGTTGTCATAGCAACGTGCTTCAAACGGACTACTTCTTCCTATTTTCAGGCAATGCTTCTTCGTGTTTCGTTTTAATTTCGAGTTAATTTGCGTATTTAAATGGCAACAATTGTGGAAAAACAGTGACGCCAGAAGAGTGTGAAAATGTGGAATTGGTATGTGCAGTGTTTGTGAATTTTACTCTGGAATGTTCTGTTTGGTGATTGGATGAAAAAGGTAGATATTTGTTTTGTACTTTATAATGTATTAGTATCGAATAAACTTTTATAGGAATAGCAATTAGTTTGAATATTGTATCAAAAGACGGCCTACTTTGAAACGACATTTTTAAAAATAATTTGCATTTACTATTTAATTGTATAAGTCAAATATTTGCCGATTTGTGTTTACTATTGCCAATTTTTTTCACTTAGTTTTTTAGCACAGTTGGCCTCTCAAAAAAATTAATGGATGAATCGTATCTTAAGATTCACAGATATAAATTTTTGTTTCATTTTATTAATTTTTATTGGACATTTTTGTTGAGGCATTTCAAAATGAAATGCCACTAAAAAAGAGTTAATTCATAATTATTCATAGAGAGAAAAGCGTTACCCTATAAAAGTATCATAAAATAACTAAAATTTTAATGTTGACAATGTTGCAATTAAAGAAACTTGTTCCTTGATACTTTCCAGTTCAAACAAATTTTGTTTTATATAAATTGTTTAATTGTTTAACTTTTATCAAAACATTTGTCTTTTGTTATATTTAATTAAATGGTAGACTAAACCTTTTTTTTTTTTTTTATAATTCTCGTTTTGGATTAAGCCTTTTTTTTTAAATACATTTTTGAAGTAAGATTTTTTTTAATTATATAAGTTTGAATCAAACTAATTGTAATAGGCCCTTTTAAATCAGGACACTAAATTAACATTTACTTAGAAAAAATATATATTTAAAAATAGTATAATAAATATAACTATTTTTATGGTATTTTGTATACACAATTCCATAATGAAACTGGTAATATAATTTTTTTCATTCAATTTGTTGTATCTTATAGATATTATACATAATTTCAATATTTACAGCTCTCAAATAATGACCGCAACTTTTTTTCTTTTGATACCCCTCATAAAGTTTTTACAAAAAACGACATACATGACATACTAGTTAGCGAGATGAGATGGCAAAATCACCACGCTGTCCCTATCAGATTAAATATCAGATTTTGATATTTCTATATTCTCCAAGATCGCCTAAAACTTTTCAAAAAATGGTAAATAATAGTAATTATTATTAACATAGATCGTTTTCAACACGCTCTCTACAATCATCTTGTAAATTGATTAAGGTTTTCCGTACATCATCACGTTCACTTTGAGCAGCTGCATTCTGCTTTAAAATGTTCCCGTATCATTTAAAAATTCTTTCGCAATTCCTCTTTCTTCCCAATACATTATGCCGACCAAACGGTATAGTGGTTAGCGTGCTAGCTTCTAGACCGAGAGGTTACGGGTTCGTGTCCCGTGTTAGGCATGGGTGTTTGTAAATGTATGTTGCCTTGTCTAATGACGAATGTTTCGGTGCATTATAGCCCTTGTGTTGCTGACGGCGCCAGATAAACTGAAAACAACCAACCCAATACATTCATTATTTCTATAACTAGTGAACCCATGCCTAGCAGGCAAACTTAAGATTGCTTGGTAGAATTAAGGTTTGAACAGTTCATCAGTGTTAGATATTGTATTCTATATTGCTATGAGATACAAATATCATTAAGTTTCCTCAATGTGCTGAAGTTGTGATTTTATTCTTTTCTATAGTGTTGCCATCTACAGTGTACTATCACAACTTTCCAAAACTTTTTGGACTATTTATGATGTTTTGTAACTTCTATTTTCAAACAAATAACACTGTGTGTAATTATAAATAAGCTATTTTCTAAAGCGGAGGTATTGACCTTTAAATCGTTTTATTATTTATAAATTTCTGTTTTAAGAGAAAAAGCGGGAGTAAAAAAAAAGTATCTTCCAGAAATAATACATAAAATATGCTTTTGTTATGATAAAATTCAATAAATTCAATTTTTTTACATGCTTTTTAAATATATGTTAAAATAACTGGGAATGGATATTTGATTTAACACATTCTTTAATCAATTAAAAGTAAAAAATATTGTTACCTGGGAAATTTTGTATTTTTTCATGACATGCTTATACTAAAACTGAAGTAAAATATTTAATAAAAAAAAATATCAGATTTTAAAATCCATGTCCAGTTATATTCAAAGTAGTAACAGGGACTATTTCCAAAAATTTTAAAAGAATATACAAATTTTTAAATCGCAAGGAACAATTCGAATCTATTTAAAGTCATGGAAAAAACTTCTAGAGAACACACACACAAAATAACTATCATAAACAGAAAAACTGCGGTTGTTTTCAGATTATCTGGCACTGTCAGCAACATGAGGGCAATAATGCGCCGAAACATTCGTCATTTAACAAGCCAACATACATTTACAAATACCCATGCCTTACACGGGACTCGAACCCGCAACCTCGCGGTCAGAAAAACTGTGGATATTAGCTTCATGGAAACAGTCCAGCACCATAGGAGACAACTTCTGACGACTTTTGTATGTACTCAATGACAAAAGTTCAGGCTATAATTTCGGACAAAATGATTTTTTTTCTTTCTTTGTCTCTCCAGTCCCCCTAACATAAATTTTGTAAACCTTGATAATACATATACACACGGCTCCAGAAAAATATTTTCTTCCTGTATACACAAATGCCATATCCAAAAATTTCCTGCGAGTCTGTGGGCTTTAAATTATACTGCTGAAGAAAATTAAATATTACGTACTATTGAAAATTAAAAGTTGTTTAATACAAAATCTTCTTGGCATTGATTTTGGAAGCACCACTCTGCAGGATAAACATCGGTTACAAATGGCACATTTCCAGTCGCAATATTAGGTCATTGGTACTGGGTTGGCTTACAGGTTAAGCTTGTGAAACGATAGCAAACACTGATGCTTGTCCAGCATGCCTCCTTTCATAACTACTTTCATTTTTGTGCTTTCGATTTAAATGATGTGAATAGTTTTGCTCCAACATTTCTTGCAATACGGCATTTTATCTTCATTTTCTTGCTTGGATAGCTCCTTATCATTTTAAAGAAAAATGTGGTTTCTTTTAAATTTCAATGGAATATCCAAGAATTCTTTCAAATTAAAAAGAAGAATGAAGGAAATAAACCCTCAGTGTAATTACATGTTTCAATAGGTTCAGATTCCAAAATCAGGAAATAAAAACCCCTCCCCCCCCCCTTATGTTAACACTTCTCCCTTCTCAGGGCCCGATTTAGAATTTTTTTTACTGTAGGCCCAACATTCAGAGAGGGGCCCCCAATAACAAATATTTATTTCCGTACTCCACAATATTACCAGATCAAGCTACATTCGTAAAGACTAACTTTTTACAATTAAAACTCATAGTTTACTTTCACGCGATTTGGTTGTTATAATTAGTATGATCTTGATTTCCTCAAAACTTTTGAATTAATCAAGATCCCCATGAACACTGATTTTAAAGCACACTTTCTTGTATTTTAAATTTACATTTTACCACAGGGTCCACAAATTATATAATAATAAAGATTACTTAATTGTATACACAATAATTGTAAATAATACAAAGTAACCTTTCCATTGTTTCCACGATCTCACCAAAAAGGAGGACCAAAAAAGTTCAAAAAAGTCCACGGAAGAGCCTGGAAACCAACCAATCACAAAGACTCTTTCATTTCATAATATAAAAAGTTGTATATGGTTGGTTGGTGAACATCTCTTTACAAGAGGCGAGAGAAGGAGAACAGCGGCGTAAAGCCCTTGTCTCCTTGTACATATGAAGAAGTTGTATATGATTGGCTGAACCGGAAAGATTTGCTTAATTAGGTTTTATTAGGTTAATCTATCTAACTTAACTCTCTGTGACTATAAAAAATATGAAATTTGTGGATGTGTAACTAATTTTTTTTTTTTTTTATTTTTGTTCAGTACTTCCCATAAAAAGACCCTTATATTTAAAATTTCAGCAAACTTTCAAAATTTGGGGGTCCCCAAATTTGGAGGCCCCTAGGCCCGGGCCTAGGGGGCCTAATGGTAAATCAGGCTCTGTCCCTTCCCTGTCCAACCTAACTGGAATTTCTCCTTCCTATATCGAAGTAACAGGTGGTGAACTATATGGTGAATAACATCCCCCCAACCTCTCCCTTCCCGACGTTACGGGAGTCAACAACTTCCCCTTTAGCGCCCTGCCTAACTGGAATTTCTCCATTTAAGAAGAAAGAAAAAAAGGGGGGCGGGGGAAAAAAGGAAGGAAAAAAAACGGCATTTAACTTTAATTTTCTGCGGGATCCGACGATTTCCTGCGTACATCGTACGCGCGTACGTCCATTTTATCGGACTCTGCATATACATATAATTAGTTTCCATTGTTCGACATTGATTTATTTTAATATAAATGTTTAATTTGAGTGATAGGTTAGCGTTATTAAGAATATTGGAACAATTTCAATCGTTCATAAAATACGGTCCTCAACATTAGTATTATTAATCTTGATTACGTAAAGATTTTAGAAATGGTTAAACTCGGAATAATTTGTGTTTAAGTAATAAAACCAAATCGTCACATGTTTATACTAATTACTTTAAAAAAAAAAAAAAGAACATACACATATATATGTGCACAATTAATTAATGGAAAAATAAGTTTTTAATAATTAAAACAATTTTTACTACATTTATAAAAACTTTTTATATGTATTCAAATTTGCTCATTCTCATTGAAATCTTTGTAACTAGTGAATGATATAAATATATCAAGTTTTGATGCAAAACTTTGAAAATAAGTGTTGACTATTCTATAGATATTTATTAAATTGAGAAAAATTCTTCTTCTTCTATTGGCTCCATAGCCATTTGCGTGCAAATGCCTTCTTCAGAATCTTCTTCTTCAATTCTGATCGATTCCTTATCAATTGGTGACTCTTAGTTTTTAGAGTCCTCGTTGACGCAGTCAATCCATCTCAGACTGGACCTGACTCTAATTGGGCTTCTCACTGGTTCAAAATTGAAGATTATGGATGTTAAAGAGAAGAAATACATTTTAGAAATACATTTAATTAGGGTGTGTACACCAAATTTAAGCCGACCAAACGGTATAGTAGTTAGCGTGCTAGCTCCTAGACAGGGAGGTTGAGGGTTCGAGTCCCGTGTCAAGCATGTGTGTTTGTAAATGTATGTGGGCTTGTCTAATGACGAATGTTCGGCGCATTGTAGCCCTCGTGTTGCTGACGGCGCCAGATAATCTGAAAATAACCAACCACCAAATTTAATGCGATTATTTTTAATGAGGAATATTACTATCTTTTTTTCCATACTTTAAAAATTGTTCACAAGATTGCTTTTTATAAACCGAAGAAACTCTAAAGCAACAAATTCGAAATATTAATTAATTTATGATGCTAATTCCACAAATGTTACGAATGTGTTTGACTTTTACCCTTCAAAATAAATTGCTTTAATACAAATTATTTGACAAATTGCTTACATGCAAAGTTATGTCGGAAAAATTATTGACTCCATATAATGTACGCTTTCAATTGTAAAGTAATTAAAGCAGAAATGCATCATAAATACCTTAAATTTAAATATTTCACTGAAACATGTGGTATTGAAAGAAAAAATACTTTTTAAGCTTATTTAATGAAAATACTAAATTAAAATTATTATATCCACATTTTTCTTCTTTATACACTCAAACGGAAAATTTATAAAGGAAAAGCAAGAAAATATTAATTTATTTTTCCATAAACGTAAATCTTGAAATCAACCATTAAAAAAAAAAGAACTTCAAATATCTAAATAAATTGATAAAAAACTCATATGATGCGGAAAAATAGTTAAATTGAATCAACCAAAGGTCCTCGTTAACTATCAGATAAAAATTCAAACTTAAAAATTTCATCAAAGAACTCGTTTTACATTTTCTGAAAAGCCTAAAAAAAAACTATTCCCTACAAATGACAACGCCTTTTTCATATTTTTCTCCTTTGAATACTTTCTCAGTGAATTGAAGCAGAACTCCATATGTTACTGGAAACCAGGGCAGATATGACACAATGATTCCTGTCCAACGATTCTCACACTGTTATGCAATTAAGTGGAATAATGGAATAGCGGATTTGCATTGCAGAAGTCTATCGCGATTTACGACGCTTTGTTGTAGGAGTCAACGAACTTTTCGAGATGCAGGAAATAAGATCATGATAGCAAATTGTGTTGTAACGAGAATTGAATTCCTTTAGTGGATAAAAAAAAAAAAAAACTATATTTGTTTATGGATAACAGTTTATTGTTTAATTTGAGTTCAAATGAAGCTCGCAAACACGTTTTTAGGATTAACTTATCTGAGTTGGATCATTTAATATATTTACTTTTAGAATTAATTTATTAACTTCTCATCTGCAATTGATTTCTTTTATTAATCTTCTTATTCAATTTGTTCATTCATCCTTGTCTACTTTTTTTTTTTTTTAATCCTTTATAGTCCGAGAGGCGACTGCAATTTTTGGACCCCATCGAACATCATTCTGAATTTTTTTATAGAAATTGGAGAAAAGTGAGTAGATTACGAATTCACTGGTCTGCCCTGGCAAAAATGGCCGAAACTGATCAAAAATTGACTTGGAATGAGTTGAACTAAAATCCGATTGCCAAATATGTCATAACTTGCCAAAAAGAGAACAAACTTTTTCATCTGGCAACCCACTGCATTTTGATTTTCAATGAGAATAAGCGCAAATGATTTCTGATCTCTGGCTCGGAAAACGTGTATCTTTTAAAAGTAAGCCAAATTGGCGACATCAGTTACGTCATCAGTGACGCAATGTTTATTGCCAATTTGGCTCATTTGTGAAAGATGCAAGTAAGCCATAGCCACACATCCGAATCGTCTGCAACCTTCTTAATTGAAAATTAAAGAGTAAGGGTTACTAAATAAAAAAATAAAAAAACGTGCTCATTATTTGGCAAGTTATGACGCATTTGGCAATTGGATTTAATTCAACTTATTAAAAGTAGATTTTTGACCAGTTTCGGCCATTTTTGCCACGGCAGACCAGTAGATTCGTAATTTACTCACGTTTCTCCAATTTCTATAAAAAGTTCAGAATAATGTTCGATGAAGTCCAAAAATTGCAGTCGCCTCTCAGTCTACTGTATTAACTTAAAATTGCGTCTGTTTGTGGCGGTTGAATTCCCGGAGGGCTAATTAACCCCCTTGCCGTCATCCAGTTTAGCTGAAAATTGGCAGATAGACTCGTTGTTATGACAATGCATACTATAAAGTTTTAAAGGGGGGAAAAAAACTGGTCAATTGTTCGTAATCGATGGTTTCTTTGACGTAGTTAAAAACTAGAGAAAATCAACCAGAGCTCAAAATCACTTCAATAAGCATCACTCGCTCATAAAAATTAGCAATGCGTATAAAGGATTTACATTAAAAACTTTGTTTCATGGAAAAATATTTTTATTGTTGAACTTCGGTGCTTCGCAATAGTTTTTTAAATCTTGAGCTAAATTTCTTAACTACCAAATTCTAATTTTTTTAAACTTTAAAAAAATTACCGGGCACTAAAACCGTAAAATTTTATAAATTATTTCCTTAATCTTTAAAGGGGAGTTGGTGTCCAAAAATTTATAAATTATCGATTTTGAGTTTATTGTTTACCAAAATTTAAATTATCCCCTTTAAAAAGATACCTCATTTGTATTAATACCTCAACTAGAAGAATTTGTAATATTTTTTTAAAAACAAAATTGGTAACTATTAGTGTAAGTTAAGTTTTCTTTAAAATGAATTTTTCTCAAAACTACATTTTTCATTCTTCATGTACCTCTTTCTCAGAAACTGCGCAAATTATCTTCCTGAAATTTTTACCAGATACTATTTTTATGTATCTGTTTATACTGAAGTGATTTTTTGTTGTTATTTTAAAAATACTTTTTGTTTTGGGTTTTTTTTTCGAAAGAAAAAAAAAAACTTGTGATTTTCAACGAATTTGAGTGACATTCACGAATGTTCACTTTAAAAAATAAAGTAAATGAATCACAATCAAAAACTATCTTCAGTAGAATAACAAGTGTCTGTTAAATGCACTGAAACAAAATGAGGTTTTTTATAATAAATACTTTCTGAGAAAAAGGTACATGAAATATGCCAAATTAAAATTACCGGTATAGAGAGTAATAACTCCCCTTTAAAAATGTATAATAATTAACTTACTCTAAAGTATGGTTTTGTAAAGCTTACATAAGTTAAATACACTTCGCATCGCATAACCCTGATTATTAGTTATCATAACACAAAAAGTAAATATAGACAGCATACAAAGCAAATGTACTCTCAATCGATAATTGTATAATATTAATGAATTTTTTTTTACTGCTATTATTTTGAATATATGAGTACAAAGTCACCATTCAGATACTTAATTAAATTATTTTAATCGAGGCACAGCAATCTAATAACACGTAAGTGACCCTTTCGGTTATTTAAAAAATAATCGTTTATTAAAAATAATGTTAAGATAGTGGCTTTTTCAAAATAATTTTTTTTTTAAATAATTGATGGTTACTCTCGTCATTTTAAGGGAAGTCGAAGTTTAAGAACGTCAAAAATCAATTTTGAGATTATTAATAATAATAATAATAATAATAAATTCGTTAAAGTAGAGTTTAGAAAGCAATATATTTTAAATTTAATTTTCAATTTAAACTTTAAAAAAAAAATCGGCTTTGGACCGACGTACAGTTTAACCTATGCCTTAAGACCAATCCCATTACAAGGTTTTTTCACTATAATTATTTGAGTTTTATAAAACATTGTTGGTTGGTTGGTTGTTTTCAGATTATCTGGCGCCGTCAGCAACACGAGGGCTATAATGCGCCGAAACATTCGTCATTAGACAAGCCAACATACATTTACAAACACCCAACACGGGACTCGAACCCGCAACCTCTTATAAAACTCTTATACATCAATACAACTGAACAACATCAGTATACTCTATCTCTTTTTATACAAGCCGGGGGAGCATGCGCACAATGCCTTTTTTGCGCATGCTCAGACATTTACTAAGTGGGAACGGATACCAGATCACACGTTTGACCAACTGAAAACAAAACCCTTGTGCTTAAGGCGCAGGGTAAACATTTTCAAGCATTTCGGAATCAGACAGTTTATAAAGTTTTAATCTCGATAAATTAGAAGTATTTCTTTATATTTTTAAGTGTTGTGCCACAATTCGTAGTTTCGTTTTCAACGGTTCATGTCTCGAAAGATCTGTTTTGAATACGTAAGGAACATTTATTGCAAAACTACTAAAGATAAATGCCCAAAATTTTTAACATATGTCCTAAAAATTATATTACACAAATTGATTGTAGCATTTTTTTAATATTTTCAAAATTAGGAATTTTTTTAAGTTTTATTGTTACCAAAAATGGTAACTTTTGAAAATTCTATAGAATACGTAATACTTCAAAATTTTTTCCAAGGAACAAAATAAAATATTTAAAAATGCAACTCTAAAAATATGTCAATATGTTCAATAAGCACGTGTGTGTGTTTTGTAAATAGCTGAATAGAAAATATTTCTTAAACCAGGTTTTTTTTTTTAACATATAAGAAAGATATGCATATGTCTTAAACTCCCCTTAAAATAATTTACTCAACCTTACCAATTAGACATTGGGGATTTTGCCTTTATTGTTTAATTTGATCTTTCATCCTCAGAAGATATTTTCCAACTTCAAATAATGTAAAACAGCTTACATCAACCAACATGAAGCTGAACTTGATTGAGATAACAGAGGGATAGAACCTTATGATTCTACTAAAATTAAAAATTCATAAAGTAATCCCCTTAACTGTAAAGTAATTAAAAGCCATAACTCAAAATTGACATTAAGACATTGTCCCAATAATATGCAGAATCACGAATTTCAATTTCAAACAACATTTTGTTTGAATTTTTTGGTTGTCAAACAAACATTTTATCAGTTTGTTGAAAAAATTTTGTTGTCAAACAAACAAATTTGCGTACATCCATAAACGGAAAACTTACTTAATTTTAATACCAAGATCAAAAATACTTTGCGCAATAAATAATATTGTTGCGCAATTTTCCTGTATATAATTGTAAATAGTTTACTTATTTGTTCTTTAAATTCTTTTTCGTGAAATTTATTTGTTACCAGTGATAATGCATGCTCGAGAATATTGGTAATGGCTAAGTGTTAATCAAGAAATTTCGTAATCTTCCACGTACGGGATGGTCGCCAGATGGATTTTTCAGGATCTTTCGGGAAAGATCGCACACAATGATATAAAAGGCGCCGAGAGATAGCATTCAGTTCAGCTACAGATATAAGAGCTATTTTGTAAGGAACTCTCTGTACTGATTACATTTTTGTGGAGCTTGAATTACCGCTGTGTCTGAAGTAGTACATATTGGAACTTTTGTTAAAAGCTCGATAGGTAGTTTACTGTTTGATAGATAGCCCCTCAAAAGAAGAAAAACCCACAAAAGAAGACCAATCACCAGTTTTATTGTGTAACAATAGCGTCATCATTTCTTAAGGAAAATTCATAACAGTACAGTGTTTTATCAAAAGCCTTTTTTTTCTTTCTTTTTTTTCTTCTTTTTTTTTTTAATAGCATGATTTTTTATTAAAACGATCGTTATTTAAAAATAGCCTAATGGTTAAAATAAAAGATAAATCCATACTTAAAATAGAATAATTTATTCTGAATAAGTCATTATCTGCCACAAGTATGCAGAAAATATAATTCCAATTTTGAACATTTTAAAATAGTTAAAATCCTCTAACACCACACCGAAATTGTAAAGGGGTTCTCTTTCTTTTCCATCAAGCATACAAATACTTCACGAATTTCAAAACCAAAATCTTCTTTAACTTTCATACAAAATGATAGACTGAGTTCTCGAGGCCCTTTCACAAAGATAATTTTAACTTAGAATTAGTATCATTAACTAAGCAGATTGCAGTTTTCACTGAAATCTATCATCAAGTTGGTGTTGGTTTTTATACTTTTTAGTTTTAAAAAACGAAGGCTAAATGCATCAAAACAAACATCAAGTTACAATATGAGTCATTTGATGTAATGCTTCAAAACATCACAATAACAGTATTTTTGTACGACCCTAATCCCAATGGATAACTTCTCCTCAGATTTTAACCAAGGACACAACTGACCGCATTTGTGAAAGAAAATCCGCTTCTATACATCCGACAGCCCGTCGAACGAAGCCATTTGTCACAATCACCGTTGTAGTTATTCATTTTTGAAAGACTTCTTTGCGATCTTTATTGCAAGAGAGGTCTAGAGATCAAACCTCGAATGGTTGTATAGAGTCTAAATTGCTCCCTATTTTGTTATCACAGGAACCCGTCATCGGGCCTAATGACCTCTGGATGCACACGACAGCGATTGTGACAAATATTATCAAATTATATCTGTTACAATCATTAATGTGTATATGGACGTATCGATTTCGTGTATACTTCCAACAATGACTATTGTCAGCACTACAGATCTTTATATAAATACTTATGTTCTGGTGCAGTATAGTACTAATATACATCTTGCATTAAAAAATATCCACCAACAATTCTCATTCTAGGTAAGCATTATACTTCTAATCCATGAATTTTGACATTTTTATTACAAAACTAGTAATCTTCGGAAAAGCATTATTTTTTCACTTAATGACTATATTTAGCAGTCGTCATCTTGTTAGAACATCGCTCTGATGCAGAATAGCCCTCATATATTTGTTACATCAGAAAATCTCTTTTGTAACAATTTATATTCTAGGCGAATATAAGCCGATATATTCGAGATTATATTCGAGCCGAATGGTCGTTTATATTCATGCAGAGACTGGTAATCTGCTGAAAGGTATTTTCTTTACCCTTGAACTATACTTTCAATAATCTAGACCTTGCTATAACGACGTGTCGGTGCAGTATAGCCCTCTTATGCCTCATGCATCAAATAACCTATCATAACAACCCAGATTCTAAGAGGGCATTATGCTTCTGATACATGAATTCAACATAATAAGGCCGACCAAACGGTATAGTGGTTAGCGTGCTAGCTTCTGGACCGCGAGTTTGCGGGTTCGAGTCCCATGTAAGACATGGATGTCTCTAAATGTATGTTGGCTTGTCAAATGACGAATGTTTAGGCGCATTATAGCCCTCGTGTTGCTGACGGAGCCAGATAATCTGAAAACAACCAACCAACATATTAAGAAACGTTATATTCCCACCAATGTATGCCGACCAAACGGTATAGTGGTTAGCGTGCTAGCTTCTATACCGCGAGGTTTCGGGTTCGAGTCCCGTGTAAGGCACGGGTGTTTGTAAATGTATGTTGGCTTGTCTAATGACGAATGTTTCGGCGCATTATAGCCCTCGTGTTACTGACGGTGCCAGATAATCTGAAAACAACCAACCAACCCACCAACGTACAGAAAAAATCATTTCCAATTCAAAACACTTGCAAACTTTGCCACCACTAACATCTCACTGAACTTGGTAATTGTTGTTAGCCTTTCTTTTTAATACCTATATCAAGGATGCTTCGCGAATTTCAAAACCAAAATCTAACATCAAAACATCAAAAGACATCTAACATCAAAAGACATCTAACATCAAAAGACATCTTCCCGTCCACACAAAAAAAGGAGGGGGGGGGGGGGCTGGGAACCTTATGGTTCTCCAGCAACAAAGATAAATTAGAACGTGATCGCGTTACATGTGGTCGACTCCCATCCTTTTGATGGTGAATGGCTAAACAGTGTTCTTGAACTTGACATGCAGCCACCAAAAAATGCCATCGCCTGACTTTGTCCGTGTAGACCGACCTTGATCAAGAAACACACAAGTGATAATGAAACCTGTACAAAAGGGAGACGGGTGTGTATTCATTGGGAAAAAAGGTCGGCTTTTGTTATGCGCATATATTGGGTCTTGTTACTAATATATAAACCTGGGCTGTTTTTTTGTGGTAGAGTCAATGCTGAAGCGGATATTGCTATCATTCAACTGTGTGGACGGCGCGTTAGTCGGTGCTGTTTCTTTTTTTTTTTTTTTTTCGTAGGGAATGTTTAATTAATAATCAAAGGAAGGGTGGTGTGGTGTTTGGTGTGCTTTGTTATTTAAATGTGCTTTTAATAGAAGTGATATCTTGGGTGTAGACTTGGAATTCGTTTATTATAGCTGGTTGGTTGCTGATATGCTACGTTAACGTTTTATAAATGAACTAGCTGATGTCCCCGGCTCGAATGACTGTGACCTGGTATTTCTCGGTTCGAATTGTTTCAATTTAAGCCATGACTCCTGAACAACTCGGCTTGTAATTTACAGTACTAGCTGTAGTACCTGACGTTTTTTGAGCTTCTGTGGCCTGGTACAACCTGGGTCAGTTGATTGCATATTATGAGCATGCCCCATATCACCCCTTATTATAAATAATATGACTCATGAAAATAAAGTGCCGACCAAACGGTATAGTGGTTAGCGTGCTGTCTTCTAGACCGCGAGATTGCGGGTTCGAGTCCCGTGTTAGGCATGGGTGTTTGTAAATGTATGTTGGCTTGTCTAATGACGAAAGTTTAGGCGCATTATAGCCCTCGTGTTGCTAACGGCGCCAGATAATCTGAATACAACCAACCATGAAAATAAAGTGTTTAGTATAAATCCTTTATATGCACTGAAATTTTTTATATTCATTAACATAGCGCCTTATTCCGTTGTCAGCGTGGGCTTAGTGTTGGCATCTTAATTTCAAATATTAAAAACATCTCTATCAGCGAAATATGCGGTAAACTACTTTTTAAAATTTCTTCATTAAAAATGAATGTGAATTGATGCACTCACATCCAAATATCTTTTATTTATTCTGATTAAAACGATTTAATTATCTATTCAAACAGTTTTGGTAACATTAAAGAGTTTCTTAAATCATCGGTTAAAAGCTATTTCAGCGCGATTGGATGACGGCAAGTTGGATTATTAGTATTCCGTAAAAGCGACCTTTTAGTGTCAGTGACAGCCTTCAAAGTTTGATAGAATGCATTGTCATCGACATCAAATCTATCTACCAAGTTTCAGCCTGATTGGATGATGACAAGGGGGTTAATTAGACCCCTCAGATCTGCCCGCCATCGACAAACATAGGCACCAAACCAGCCACCCTCTCACAAAAGCGAAGTTAATATCAAGGATTTAAAAAGGAATATGTCAGTAAGTTTTCAATTAGACATGTTCTCTTTTTACATTTAGTGATTCAAATCAGACACTTTGAAAAAAATAATAATAATAATAATAATAAATAATAAATAATAGATGATGATGATGATGATGATGATGATAATGATGGTGATAAAGATGATGATAAAGATGATGATAATGATAATGATGATGATGATGATCATTATCATCGTCATTATGATAATGATGAGGAAAATGATGATGATAATGATGATAATAATGATGATGATAATAATAATAATAATAATAACCGTTTCAAATTGGTGAGGCTGACGATCTCGAGTTATAAAGGGGTTGGAATGGTGAAAGGTAATCTCATGTCAACATTACCCTTCCTCTTGTTTTGAAGATCAAGGGTGAAAATTTTTACCAATATCGGAATATAACTGTAGATTTCTAAAAAATATATCAACATTCTTCTCACTATATAAAAGTCAAAGTCCTCACTGCTTAACTTCATCAGTAATTCCCCCACTTCCAAAATAGACACAAATTTAGTACAAATGTCAAAAATGGCAAGCATAATAAGTAAGCTGTTCCGATCTCGATAAAGCAAAATTAAGCGATCGAAAAACGAACAAACGTTCCAAACAAGGGATATTCAAGCTTTCCACTCACAAGTAGTTGTAGTCACAGTTTTTGAATTTGATACGCATTTAAACAGTGCATAGATAAAGTAAGCTATTGCGATTCTGACAGGTCAATTTTCAGTCGAATGGGGTCAAACTTTCGAAATCGAATGCATGAATGTCTTTTGATTGCCAAATGCACAAGCCGACCAAACGGTATAGTGGTTAGCGTGCTAGCTTCTAGACCGCGAGGTTGCGGGTTCCGAGTCCCGTGTTGGCATGGGTGTTTGTAAATGTATGTTGGCTTGTCTAATGACAAATGTTTCGGCGCATTATAGCCCTCGTGTTGCTGACGGCGCCAGATAATCTGAAAACAACCAACCAAGCCAAATGCACAAAGTAAAATTTGGTACCGAAACACTGGTGTCTATATATGTATGCATATTGCCGTTCTAATGTATCAGTATCTACATCTTTTTTTAATTTTTCGATTTTTTTTTTCCCTGGTGAAATCTTTATATCTTTTATTTACAGTACCGACAAAGCTAGAAAGTAGTAAGACATCCATTTATTAGGAGTAGCCTATTTCTATTTATATTCTACGTTTATTTATTTACAAAAAGCTATTTCGAATAATACTGTCTTTTGAAATTTAAATAGCGCAAGAGAAGTTTTAGCTAACTTTTCTTAAGTCAATTTATCTTTTTCTGAAGAGACTTTTACTTACAAATTCCAATATATGTCCCAGTTTTAGCATATAACTGATTCAAATTTGTTATTAAAGGTCTAACTGTGATTGATTATTCACTGCTGATTACGTCCCACATTGTAGTTGACAATCGAAATTTTTAAGACGTATTTTACACGTGCTGGATACAAGCAAATTTGACTGGAATTGTTTGGTATAGTGGATGCAAGTTGTGACGTCAAAATGAGTCGAATAAATTCGCTGGATTGCCAGGTCCTATGTATTTTTAGACTCATTCTAATGGAGTGATGTTAGGTTCGTAGTTTAAATTAATCCAGCAACATTTTATCGTATAAAAACTTTGTAAACATATAAGTAATGATGTTTTTATTAGTTGGTATTCTTAAAAGAATTGTGTATCTTTTTTTAAAATGCACAAAATAGTCAACAAAATATTCTTGATACCTATAGGTATAAAAATAATCATTAATAATTTTCATAGTTCTTGAATTTTGTTTTAAAATCAAACAAAATCTAAATTAAGCAAGAAACTAGCAAAGATTAAAAACCCTAGCATTGATTGTTTTTAAATACCAAGCTTAGTGCAGCACTACATCTTTGACACAATTACAAAATGTGAGCAAAAATCATGCCTAATTTAAAACGCATAAGAGCATAAATTACGTAAAAAGTTTTAAAAATGCATTCATGACAAAATGCAATTTACCATTTATGAGACAATATGATTTGTTTTTGTTTTGTTTTGTTTTCAAACCACCTGCTGTCTATTTCTGCCACTTATAAAGTGCTTAACACAGTCAAATACGTCTCGTAATTTTGAGCATCTAGAAGAATACGAGATCGAAATCTTCTAGTGTAAACCCCTCTCTCCGACCCCACCACACCAACGAGAGGACATTGAGGCCACGACAGATTTAATGTGCACCAGCCCCCATTAGGTACACACCGATATTTAGCGGACCGAGGACAGAACCCGCAAGCCTCCGGTTACGAGCTCGATACTCTACCGCCTAGGCTATCGGGAGCCTACAAATATTGTTGTGTCAACTTAAATTACGAATTTATCTTCATTTCATGATAAAGTCTAAAATTGAATAGATCATGGCATCGCAACGGATTTATAGGCTCAATTGAGATGACGTCATTCTGGTAGCCTCAATTATAAGAGTATTTAAAACTTTTTTGAATATAATGCTGACATATTTAAATCTTTTAACCTTATTCTTACTTATTATTAAATGTGAACCATAGTTTGATTCTATAACCATCTTCTAGTTAAACTTTTATGTAATTTAATTAAAGTATTAATTAAATTCTACGCAAGTTTAGAGTATCAGAAGATGAATTTGGAATCAGACCAATGGTTTAACTTCAATAATTGTTGAAAATGTTTTATTTAGTTATACAATTTCTGTAAACTTTTATGGAGTTCTGAAAGAGCACTTATGTGGGCAGATTTAAAACCTTATTAATCAATTCTAAAATGTTTTGTTTGCAATTAATAACAAAATAACAACATTAACAATTGCGAACTACTTTTTAAAAATGATTTCACGCAATTGTGAACTGTTAATATTAAACCACATCGCAATTCTTGGTTTAAAATTTTTTAAATTTGGTCAATTTCTTTTAGGCACTGTTCATAATGCAAATATAATCACCAAGTACATCACGCACATAGCAATATTATTGAATTCTTGAAAACAAAGTGCAACCATTCTCCATCTAGATAAAATCCGACATTTTCCAGAGTCTAAGAAAAACCGGACCATACAAATAGGGCAGTTGTAAAAGAATATAAAATTTTAGCTCCAGCCCTACAGCTGCAATAAAATTACACAAATGCTGTGCTATGTCCATGTATGTGTGTTAGTTCGAGATTAACTTTCATCCTCGAAATGAGAAGTTGGCAACTAATTTTGATGCCAAAAATGTCATCAAGCTCACCAACTTGAAAAATTGTGAAATCTTCAAACTCTATAACTTGGCGAATTTCTACTTATTTACAACAAAATATGGTTAAGATTTACTTTACGGTCCTCCTTGGCGACTTTTTGAAAGTTTGCGTTTCGTCGCCAAGATTTTCCGATAACCCTAGTGACCGATTGTATTTGGCACCAAGGCATGTTTTGATGCCATTTTGGATTTGGCGACACATCCTTTTGACGTCATTTTCAATTCGGTGATCTTTTTTTTTTTTTTTTTTTTTTTTTTTTTTTTTTTTTTTAAATTCGCCAAGGGGGACCATACAGTAAATATTAACCCAAAATATGAAAAGCAGGTATCTAAATACGTTAATCCATATTCACCAGTAGAGTAGTGTTATTGGAAGCTGTGCAACATTCCACATCCTATGTTCGCTATCAAAATACAAACATATATATATATATTATTTTTAATATATATATATATATATATATATATATATATATATATATATATATATATATATATATATATATATATATATATATATATATGTTCAAAACTTCTTTCAAAACCTCTATATTTATAATAATTTAAGATTATTAGAGCTTAAGAAATTACGGTCTAGAAATTAAAAGCATATAACTTAAATTTTATTAATATAAAGTTTATAAAAGTGAAAAAAAAAATTTAATTCCAAAGACTCTTAATAATAAAAGTTTGGAAAAAAAAATTAGTTGAAATTAAGTATACAGGGAAAAGGGCTTGGAATGTAAAAATACTGTTGTACTTACTGCAATTATTTGTGTCTTCTAAATTATCTTTAAAAAAAGATGAAGGATAAAAATTATTTTCCACTGCATACCATAAATTCTGCAAATGAAGATGTAAATTTGAAAAAAGAACAGATCCTGATAACTGTTTCCTTCTTAAAATTTAGATCATGTTTTGTATTTGAGTCAACAAGTGTAACGAAATCTTATTTGCTACTGAGATTTTTAAAAAAAAAAAAAACTATTTGTTTCTTTATAAATAATCATGTTTGATATTTTGGCAACAGTATTTTGTCCCCGTTTACAAACATTCTTTATGACAACAATAACTGTTTTTCAATAGTGCTCTCGCTGCTCAAAATGTTGCCAAAAACCTTTTTTAATTTCTAAACAATTACTCACTAGTAATTGTTACCCGAGTAAACAGTTTTCTTTCAATAATATTTTATAAAATATATTTTTTTTTAAATTGCAGCTTCTATTTATCGATCGGCGGATCAATTTACGATTGGTTAAGTGGTTTCTTGAAATTAATTAGTTCGTTTCATTAAATTCCTACTCAATCCATACCTGCAGGCTGTTCCCGATTTTGGTGTTTATTTGCGCGTACCTTTGCATTAACATGCTTCTGTGCTGCATTTGTTGTTTGCATTATTTCTCTTGCATCACTGTAATAATGAACAAATGAACTTTAAATTAAATGTTTTTATGTTTCTACTAATTATAAAATCTGTAGTTTTTTTGAACATGGGATAAGTAAATGAAAGCTGGTTTTTATCAAAATTAGGTTAACTTTACTCTCTGTTTTATGTTGCAACTATCCTTTGTTAACGTTCATCCTAAACATTCTACGATGCATTTTAAATAAAATGTATCGCTGCTCAATATAATATTGTTGCACAAATTGTCTGTATATATTGTAAATAGTGACGTATTATTTCAAAATTCTATTGTAATTTATTTTTATCTTATTTTATTTATTAATTAATAGCTATTATACAAGTTAGAAAAAGGTGGCAACACCTAAAGCAATCGAGAAGTTTCGAGATATTTCTTTTCCGATGAATTGGCTGGAAATTTCGAGAATGTCTCACGCGCTTGTATATAAAAGACGGGAGAACGGGAAAGTTTTCAGATTGACTTTGGACTTCGATGAAAGCTTATCGCTTTGTTTACCTATTGGAGTGAGCTTGAATAATCGCTGAATTCGAAGTTATTTTTGTTGAAGCTTGTGTTGAAGCTTGAGAGTAATTAAACTGTTGGCTGTGAATAAATTTTTGTGAGTTTTCTGAAGAGAGAATAAATACTTTTAAACCGTGAGAACTGTGCCATCATTGCCTCAGTGGAAAAATTCATAACAATATATTTAAAAATATGGATAAGTATACAATAATAAAAATGAACAATTTATCAACAGTTATTTCTTAACTAATTACTATACCTTTTTGATAATTATTTGTACTGCATATGATAAATGGATTGTTCGATCTCAATTTACTGAACAATTACGATATGTCAGTCTTTATTCCCAATACAATTTGTGTCTGGTTAAAATGTTGAAGTCTACAAGACTGTAACATTTTAAGCTATGTGAATTCGTTTAACTGAGTGAAACATGACTGTACAGCATTTTTATAAGTGCTGCAAACTAGTTTAGTAAAGAGCAGAAACTCAACATGAGGCTTGGTTGGTTGGTTGGTTGGTTGGTTGTTTTCAGATTATCTGGCGCCGTCAGCAACACGAGGGCTATAATGCGCCGAAACTTTCGTCATTAGACAAGCCAACATACATTTACAAACACCCATGCCTAACACGGGACTCGAACCCACAACCTCGCGGTCTAGAAGCTAGCACGCTAACCACTATACCGTTTGGTCGGCCTCAACATGAGGCACTTCCAGGATTAGTGCACAATTTTAACGCCATTAATTACTCATCACTGAAATACTCCGATTTTAAAATAACTAATATTTCCTACTCAATATCCTAACAATTTTTTTAAAAGTAAGCGTTGATAAAATACATTTACCTAAATATAAATTCTGAATTTCATCAAGGATAGTAGCAATAATTTATCACTGAATTTTGTACATTTCCGATACACTTACTCTAAAATTTATCTTTTTCCTCCTAAGAACTTCCTACTGAACCGATGACTTTTGTAAAAAGTTGCATACTGAGCAGTTTAGGTTGCGAATTGGTAGACATTTACGTTGCTAGTTCCTTTATGGCATTTCATATAGACTGAGAGGCGACTGCAATTTTTGGACCCCATCGAACATCATTCTGATTTTTTTATAGAAATTAGAGAAAAGTTAGTAGATTACGAATCCACTGGTCTGCCGTGGCAAAAATGGCCGAAACTGGTCAAAAATCGACTTTTAATAAGTTGAACTAAATCCAATTGCCAAATGAGCCATAACTTGCCAACTAATTAGCATTTTTTTTTATTTGGTAACCCTCACTCTTTAATTATCAATTAAGAAGGTTGCAGACGATTAAGATATCTGGCGACGGTCTACTTGCATCTATTAAAAGGGAGCCAAGTTAGCAATAAACATTACGTCACGGATGACGTAACTGATGTCGCCAATTTGACTTACTTTTAAAAGATACACATTTTCCAAGCCAGAGATCAAAAATCGTTTGCGCTTTTTCTCATTGAAAATAAAAATGCAGTGGGTTGCCAGACGAAAAAGTTTGTTCTCTTTTTGGCAAGTTATGACATTTGGCAATCGGATTTTAGTTCAACTCATTCTAAGTCGATTTTTGATCAGTTTCGGCCATTTTTGCCACGGCAGACCAGTGGATTCCTAATCTACTCACTTTTCTCCAATTTCTATAAAAAATTCAGAATGATGTTCGATGAGGTCCAAAAATTGCAGCCGCCTCTCGGACTAATACGATATTTTAGCTAGTTTTGTCTGGTAGTAATATTCCGTAAAGGCTATTTCTTCTAATCAATTTCTTACACTACCAACTTGTTTGAAATGTCAGCAATAACCAAGTTAACTAAAAAAAAATTATTCTGAATACTTTTCATCTGTATACTTCTAATAACAAACTGTTTAACTATAAAAAATAATAAAATAAAGTCGGGAAGGTTCTATTCATACAAGCAGCTATTGTTGAGATTAGAAGAACACTAAAAGTAGATATTAGAGTAACACTAAAGATATTCATCATGAACTTTTAATCAGTGTCATAATAACTGATAGCACTCTGTTTTGTGCCCAACTGAGATTAAATAAATGATTGTATTATATCAAAAAAAATTTCATAGACACTCCTTCTTCATTCTGTATATTGCAACTTATTCAGCAGTTTATATTAGTAAAATTCGTAATTCCTATCAAATGTATCTCATGCCATCAATGGACTTTTATCGTAGATGTCCATAAATTGTAATACGATTCCTCACAATTACTACAATTCCTCACGAGTCCATCAATTAGACTAACACACACTAGGTACGAGCTTACTTCTGCTACTTGATATACTCAAGGAGAACTTTTAATCTGTCACATAATGATGATCTGATCGTTGTGTTGTGTCCAATTAAGATAAAATAAAGTATCACATTTCTGTCAACACAATTTCAAAGACATTTCCGTAACAACGTGTAAATTGTTACTTATTTACCAGTTCATGTCGGCGATATTCCTAATTCTTCGCAGTTAATGCATATATATAAAACAGCGCATAAAGTGTATATGACTTACACCTTCGTAAGACACAAGTGTGTCCTTGTCAAGAAGCAGTCGGTTGCCATGGTAACTGAAGAATTTATTATTCTCAGAGACGAGGAAAGAGAGAAGCAGTGACTTGGGGAAAAGTAAAATATGAAATGCCAAGCCGAACACGAATCTCGGCTTTTTTTAGGTTATCTGAGTGACGCATGCGCAAAAGACATAGCGATACATCAGAACTAGTTTGAGCTGGTTTAAACTGGCAAGATCCAACCAAATCTATGGAACACCTCACTAAAAGTCTGATATAGGCCTGTAATCCTAGAAATGACTTATACACTAAAAAATTAAAGATGGCCTAAGGGAAATCCGTTACATAAATAACCATGAATGTCCTTATATTAGATTGTAATATATTGCGACTAGGATTCCTTAGTTCTAAATCAATCAATCATCCTAACACCTAATTAGCGGCGAACATTAACATCACACTCAAACAAAAACTTTTTAAATAATGATCGAGTACTCTAGTCCTGCGAACCTCAACAGTTGCAACATCGTGACGGATATCCAGTTCCCATCCAGATTAACCGAACCCTCCCCAGCATGCCGAAACACATCCATTAGAATTCCCCTCCGCACCAGTACCTCCCGTAAACTGTCACATATTTAATAGTTTAATGTCGCGAAGCGTTGGACAAGTGCGTAATTAGGGCATCCATTATCGTCAATGCGGTTCTTGTCGTGGGCGTTCAACTCCACTGTTAACTTACGCTCCAAGAGCTGCATTCACTCCTAGTCAATCAAACCCTAACTACTCGCCCACTATTAAGTGTTTGCAAGTCGAGAAGCGTCAAGGAGACAGCCCGCTTGGTATATTTCGATGTTATCTTCCACCGACCACGCACTGCGTCAGGAATGGATGTTGCGTCCATATTGCTGGTCTCCTTTGTATGCAAGCAGTTATAAATGTTGCGCTATGGTGGTTGTTCTTTTTGTTACCGACCTGAACGTTTTTTTGTTTAGGCAAGGCAGCAGTGTAAGAAAGGTGTATGTTTTTTTCTTTCTTGGAAGGGAACAGGTGCTCACGATGTTGCAAAGCATGAGCTTGGATGCAACCTACGTAATTGTACTCTTCGCTAAGAATAAAAGCTTGAAGTAATGGTCTTCTTGGAATGAACGACTTTTTACATCTGGCTATACTTGCTCCGTGGGCCAATTGGAAAAAAATGGTTTACTTAAAACGTTAAATCATGTTTCTAAGTCTTCGCCCCAAGATAAGAAATTACAAAAGTATTAACGTCATTAAGGGGGTCCGGTACCGAAAATCAAAAAAACTTTATTTATGTACATTTTTATGTCAAAAATTTATTTTATGTATGAGATACTATTTATATATCTTTGAATTTTTTTTTTTTAAATATTGTATTTAGTTATTTAAAAAAAAAATTAAAAACCAAGAAAAATCCATAATAATTGATGTTTGCGTATTTTGATATAAGTCAAGAAAAAATAAAAAAAAATTCAAAGTGAAAGCTTTCTGTCATACATAATTATATAAAGAAAATTTTGTCTTCACAGAATTTTGATAGGTGAATTAAAAAAAAATTAAAAAATTCTCAAAGTTAAAATATTGAAATTTTTGCTTTTTTTATGTTATCTTTTACGCTAAATGTTATATTTTAAAACAGAATTAAAAAAATAAAATTCTGTGAAGACAAAATATTTAAAAATATATAAATTAAATGCTCCAAAAATTTGAATAGCCAATTGTTAATGGTTCTGGAGATATATCGATTTGAATATGCAACATCTGTGAAAAACACTAGTGCTCGAAAAACGCACTTTAAGCAGACGCTTCAAGGTGTTACGCCCATTAGTGTTGTTTAAATAACAGGTAATTTTGTGGCGTTCTAATCACCGGAGAAATAAGATAAAAACATCATTCTCTTCAGGAATGTATGAACTATTTTTTAAAATCAGAAAAAAAAATTGGGATTTTTGAAAAAATTTCGGTACTGGACCCCCTTAAAATAGTAACTTTGATAAGAAATTATAAAAGTAAATATTTCAAATCTCGTATAAATAAATTGAAATCCAGAACACCTTCAATCAAATTGTTTATTTCGTAATTCATGAATAAAAAGCGTAGAAGAAAGTATTTTATATAAATTTCAGTTTATTGATAAAACCTCATTCACTAGCTATATATAATTTCAAAATAAAATGAAGATGTTTTATTAAAGTACATAATATTTAGACACTTTTGCTTCAACATTTTTCATGCAAAACAAGTACATCTACAGATTCAATACCAAATCAATACTAGTATTTAATCTGTAATAAATATAAAAGCGTATTGTTAAAAATACATTACATCGAGATTTTATTGAAATATGTTGTACTAAAACTGAATATTGCTTTAATTAAAGTTGTTAATCACAGTTGCGATGAGATTAAAAGCATTGTGGACGCTATCGATATAGAAAATGAAAATTTGCGCGACAACTTTGTAACAGATTCTCTTTCAAAAACATTTCGCAAACTTGTTGAACACAAAATGTGTTGATCTGTCACAAAAAAGTTTTTAAAAAAAGTTTATTACGAGACTTTAACGATATGACTCCATTAATTAAAAAAAAAAAATATCTCCTTCATTTTCTCAGCACAAATATTGCCTTTATTTCTTAGTTACAAATTCTAATTATGAATATCCACTACTATATCTCCGTTGTTGCCACTCAAATGATAACAGTGCAAAATAAAGCTAAATCACCAAAATGATAATGCATACACCAAAAAATATCACAAACAGTTCAAAACTTCCGTATTTTTCAAACTTTGTTCCTTACAGTATTTCTTACAACTTTTCTAAGTAAAGTTGATAAACAAAATTGTGCACCCAATTTTGCTACGTTCTGTATCACAACAATGCTGGTCAATATCACTCGACATTGGGTTGGTTGGTTGGTTGTATTCAGATTATCTGGCGCCGTCAGCAACACGAGGGCTATAATGCGCCGAAACATTTCGTCATTTAACAAACCAACATACATTTACAAACACCCATGCCTACGCGGGACTCGGAACCCGCAACCTCGCGGTCTAGAAGCCAGCACGCTAACCACTATACCGTTTGGTCGGCCACTCGATATTGGGCAATTCCGATATGGAGAGTGCCGAGTCCCGTGTTAGGCATGGGTGTTTGTAAATGTATGTTGGCTAGTCTAATGACGAATGTTTCGGCGCATTATAGCCCTCGTGTTGCTGACGGCGCCAGATAATCTGAAAACAACCAACCAACCGATATGGAGCGTTGTAAACAGACCTTTGTTATAGATTTTCAATCTATAATAATAAAACAAGCTGTGTGTGTGTCTGTCTGTGGCTCTGTAGATCTATAAAAACCTACTTAAAATTGGAGTAGAGCTCTGAAATTTTCAACAAAAGAATTTTAGGCCTTCTAATTTTATGTATGTCAAACAAAATGTTAAAATTTTAATCAGTTCTTTTTTAATTAATATTTTAATTAATTTTTTTTTTACAAAATGACTTCAAATTGAGATACAGCTTTGAAATTTTCAACATAAGTAGTTTTAGCCTTCTAATTGGACTTTTGAAAAGCAGAATGTAAAAATTTTAATTAATTATTTTTTAATTAATTTTCTTAATTAATTAACAATTTTTTTTACAAAACGACTTCTAATAGGGTTACAGCTCTAAAATTTTGAACGTAATTAATTTTGGCCTTCTTATTGAACTCTTGAAAAACCGAATTTTAAATATTTTTTAGTATTTTTTTAATTAATTTTTTTAATTAATAAATATTTTACAAAACGGTTTCTAATAGGGCCACAGCTCTGAAATTTTCAACATAAATATTTTTGGCCTTTTAATTGGACTTTTTAAAAACAGAATTTTAAATTTTTATTTAGTTATTTTTTAATTAACTAAAGAATATTTTACAAAACGATTTCTACTTGGGCTACAGTTCTGAAATTTTCAACACAAGTAGTTTTGGCATTCTAATTGGACTATTGACAAAAAGAATGTTAAAATTTTAATTTGTTTTTTGAATAATTTTTTTAATTAATATTTTCACAAAAAGCGACTTCTAATAGGCCTAGAGCTCTGAAAGTTTCAATCTAAGTAGTTTTGACCTTCTAATGTTGTGTAACTACAAATGCGTGTTAAAATAATCTTAAAGGCGTGTTGTATTATTGTATTAACTGGGATTTGATTATTTTTTTTTGTGACTCGACAGGGGAAAGGATTCTAATATTAAGTCTTTACGTAGCAATTAGACTTTAGTGAGTGAAGCGAACTCATTCTTACGCAACAATGAACTTTTCAGCGAACAAAGCGAGCTCGATTTTGCGTAGCGATGAACCTTCCTGCGAGCGAAGCGCCAAAAACTGGGACCTATACACCAATGATGGATTTCCTCAACGTGAGGCCTTACAGCTAGCTTAAATATTGCATATGTTAAAATTTCGTAGCGAAGCACGGGTATTCAACTAGTACTAGATAACAATGTACTGGAAGTTGTGAAATGTTGATGCAGAGTTTAAAATTGAAATATTTTATTTATAAGAAAGGGCGGAGGGTAAAATAAATGTTTTGTGATGATGTTTACTTTAATAATAAAAAATTAAAAAAAAGTATCTTTTGGAATGATGCTCGAAATTCGATCAGAATTATCCAATCTTCCAGAATACCTATTTCCGGCATTTTCCAATACTGTTATGCTACCAAGGATGCTGGAAAAGCAGAATTACTGTTCTTAAATAAAAAAAACTAGGGGGCTTCGCCCCCTGCTCGCTAACGCTCGCCAACCCCCAAACGCCTCGCTGCGCTCGGATTGAGCGGCTTTGCCGCTCGAATTTGTGGTTAAAACATCTTGCTGCGCTCGAATAGGTTTGCCAGCCATAAAAAATGTAACCAAATTTTTATAAATTTAATGTAAGGCCTAATAGAGAAAACACCCAAATTGCAAGTTTCATAATAGAAAGTTAAATATACTATCCGCCAACATTTTGACTTAAAACTTCATTAGCTATGCCCTTACATTGAAGTCCTAATATTTTTATTTATTCTGATAAGTCGCCCCTTTAGAGAACGACGTCCAACGCGAAGCATTTTCTGGATAGAAATACTTCAAAATAATAATTACTCTAATACAAAAATGCTTCAGAAAAACAGAAAAAATCAAATTTGAAAAGAAGAGTTTAAAAAAAGCTTTAAAATTAGCAACGGGTTTGTTGTTTACATTCGTAAGAATAGCTTAACGGTTGGTTGGTTGGTTGAACCCCCGAGCAGCCGGTTTGTTGTTTACATTCTTAAGGATGTTGCCAATCATATATTCAAAATCATTGAGGCTTTGTAGTAGCTTAATGATGAAAAATATTGAAATTTAACTAATTAATAAAGTGTTAATAAATTATTTTGGCACGTTTTGGCAAATCTACAGCTTATTTCCTTTAAAATGACACCTTGATCATTGAAATTGGTTGAGCAGTTTTGGCGGACGGACTAACCCCAAAAAACGCATTGCCTATTAAATATATAGATATATATACAGATTTAAAATTTACTTGAAAACTCGATTTACTATACGATATAGAATGATGTCCCCCTTGTAAACCACTATTATAAGAATGGTGTTTCTATTAAACGAATGATTTATAGTTTGTCTAAAATAAACTGCATTTAATATAAATGACAAATGACTCCTTCTATCGCATGGATAATATTTCCAACCCAGAAACGGCACTCTGTTAAGGATAGTTAGTACCGAAAAATTTATAAGTAATCGATTTTGAGCTTATTATAGTTTATCAAAATTTAAATTCTACCCTTCAAAAGGCTACCTCATTTGTAATAATACCTCAACTAAAAGTATTTTTAAGGATTTTTCGAAGACAAAATTGGTAACTATTAGTGTAAGTAAAGTTTTCTTTAAAATGCGTTTTTCTCAAAATGCATTTTTCATTCTTCATGTACCTTTTTCTCAGAAACTGCGCTAACTATCTTCCTGAAATTTTTAGCACATTTTCCTTTTATGTATCAGTATATAGTGAAGTGAGATTTTGTTGTTATTTCAAAAAAAAAAATTTGGGCTTTTTTCGGCAAAAAAACTTGTAATTTTTAACAAATTTAAGTGATTTTCGCGAAAATTCATTACAAAAAATAAGTAAATGAATCACAATAAAAAGCTAACTCAGTAGAATAACAAGTGTCTGCTAAATGCACTGAAAAAATATTAGTCTTCTATGTCAAATACTTTCTGAAAAAAAGATACATGAAATATGCCAAATTAACATTACCGGTGTAGAGGATACAAACTCCACTTAAATAAAACTAAATAACCGAATTAAATCTTCAGTAGTCTTTGTATCTTACAATGTGCAGTGTCCAGAGCTCAGTTAAATTATAAAATATTACCCTGTCGAAATGTTTATTGAATATTTACTGTGGTCATACAAAGCACACACAGACACAATTTTACTTACACGCGCAAGAAAACTCTACAATTATTCAAGTTCAAATTATTTGAGCAATCGGCTTCGATTTGAAACGTGTCTCCTATCAAGTTCAAATATAATTGTGGGCCCGAGAGTTGAGTTGCAATTATGCTGCTTGTAAACGAAAATATTACAGTTATAGGCTGTATATGTATGATGTCAGAGTGTTAATGTAGTGGGAATGACGTCACTGCAAGTGAAAGATATGCAAGTGATTTTTTTTTTTAATGAATGGAGACAAGCAATGCATTTATTTGAAACTAGAAATATCCAAAAGTTTAGAAGCAAAGAGATCCAAGTGAAACCACTGATAAGTTTTACATTCTGGTGACAGTAAAATAATAATTTTCATAGAATTTAATATGAATAAGAAACTTTAAAGTGTATTTTCTCAAAAGTTAAGAAAAGTGACTTAGACCCCTTTTACTTCTCAGTCCCTCAGTTTAATTCACCTCTTGTGTCTTCTCCGCTAGGAGTTGACATCACAAGGAAAAGTGCCCTTGACCAATCCAGCGCAAACATAAAGTTTCGATAATAACAATAATATCGATGGCTAAAAGAACTTTCAAGATACTGTCTGTTTACAAGAAGAGTAGCTCCTACCAGATAGTCTGATAGAAACAAGACTCGTCTATTTAGAATAGGGGTGATGGGTGTATAAAATTAGCGTTTAAAGCATATAAAGAGTAGATGTATTCTTCTGAATTCAATCACAGAAATAACGGTATAGTGGTTAGCGTGCTAGCTTCTAGACTGCGAGGTTGCGGATTCGAGTCGCTTGTTAGGCATGGGTGTTTGTAAATGTATGTTGGCTTGTCTAATGACGAATGTTTCGGCGCATTATAGCCCTCGTGTTGCTGACGGCGCCAGATAATCTGAAGACAACCAACCAACCAATCAATCACAGAAAATGAAGCTATTCTTGTTTCCATGGCAACACACACCTCTAGACAAGTTGGCGGGAGATATTCTTGAGTTAGACAGACAGTATGTCCACTTTCGTAAACTTTCAGAAAACATAAAAAAGAACATTTTGAGCTTCGATTGGAAAGTGCGCACACATTGTGTTTTTTGTTTTTTTCAAACCAGTGCCACAAAAGTATAATTTGGAAGGGACCTACAATAGGGGTTTATACAGAAGGAAAGAACTAGACCCCCCCCCCCTTTGCATTGATACCAATACCTCATTTGGGACACAAAAAAATGAACCTACAATAATTGCGCTTTTAGCCACTGATACTGCTTATTTAAGCAAGGTATGCATGTAACGGTAAAACAGTGATGACACTCTTAGGATATAAAAAAAGCAGCCGAGATTAAACAAATGTAAAAGTTTACTGTCAGAGAGGCTCGGAACGAAGTGGGTGATTGTCATAATGTATATGACATTTATTTCATAAACTCTAAGGGGTTTTGCATTAGGCAAACTCTACACATCCCCTTCAATTATTTGTGTATGTTACACATTTTTCTAAATCAAGGAGGCGGATTTTTCTCACGCTTCAAGTTAACCAATATCTGTTTGTTGGGGAAATTCACCAATGTAGGACTCACACGTCGCTGGACTCACAGCAAATGAGAGGGCTTTTCTCGGGGGGGAGCTGCCCTTGTTAGGGGGGGGGTGAAAAGCACGGGTCAGGAGAGGAGATGGAAGGGAGCAGGATGGTGTGGCTGGATGCTAAGGTGGACTAACGGTGATAAACAAAACAGACGAAGGAGACCGGAGAAAGGATCGGAGGTAACTCTGATACAGTCCGCTGACAAGCCGATATACGCCCCTGACGATGTACGCCCCTGACAGAGGTATCCCTAGTCCAGACAGCAAACTGTGAGTCGTTTACACTTTCTTTACTTACCCTCGGCCAGATATTTACTTTTATTAGGATTTCAACAGGCTTTGTGCTTGGTTTTGAAGAAGTTAAATAACTATTTAATTGTATTATTAAATTGCTTGTTTGTTTCTTAATGTTTTGCGTTGTATTAATAAATGGTTGCGTTATCTATCGAGCACATCTCTGTGGTTCTTTGCTATTTGCATGCATTTCCATTGTACTTCACTATACGATCTAATAGGCCCATGGGCCTTACGGCAGTGATGCAATCACTAGTGTCAAGATTTGATATTCTAAGAGGTGGAGTCAAAACGGATTACGTACCTTATATGAGTTTGAGTGACGTTCTACTATGGTTCTCGCTAACTGGAGAATTTACGAGAGCAATCTAATAGCTACATTGACGATTCCAATGCGAATACATTACATACATCTACGCTGAATAAGAAAATTCTTCTCGGACAAAAAACGATACAGAGCTTATCTTGGTACAGGAGCAATGTAATATCGTAGCGTGCCTGGATCCTTACGATTAGTCAATTTATAACAACAATGCTATCCAGTTCACAAAATCCCTCGCTGAATGCCTTTAAGCTAATTTGCCTATTGTGCTTCAACTCTGTAATCTTGCTCGTTTTGTAATCCGATACCCCCCTAACGAAATAAGGTTACGCTTTTGAGGACTTTTTGCGTGTGTCGATTCAATCAGCTCTTGCGGGTTGAAATTCATTCAAGTTCATTTCAAATTGATGTCATTTCTCCTCCCTTACACATGAGGTAACGTAATAGGAGTGAGACAATGCAATATAATCCAAACTGCACGCATTCGAATAAAATCTTTTGATACCTCTCTTACGAAACAAATAACTAATCTGAGATAAATGAGAAATAATCACGTGACGTATTGGGATTATTTTAATTCAAAAGTCATTTCTCATTTAAGTATTTTCGTTTTGTATCGTGTTTGCATCGACTTTTGCGAAAAGGACTTAACTCTGAACGAGAAAAAAAAATTAAACACAATTACTTAACCACTATAGAACAAAATTCGATCACTTTTCCACTATAGAATAAAATTTGATCCCTTTTCTACTATAGAACAAAATTCAATCACTTTTCCACTAATAAACAAAATTCAATCACTTTTCCACTATAGAACAAAATTTGATCACTTTTCCACTATAGAACAAAACACGATCACTTTTCCACTATAGAACAAAACACGATCACTTTTCCACTATAGAACAAAACACGATCACTTATCCACTATAGAACAAAACACGATCACTTTTCCACTATAGAACAAAACACGATCACTTATCCACTATAGAACAAAACACGATCACTTTTCCACTATAGAACAAAACACGATCACTTATCCACTATAGAACAAAATTTGATCACTTATCCACTATAGAACAAAATTTGATCACTTTTCCACTATAGAACAAAACACGATCACTTTTCCACTATAGAACAAAACACGATCACTTATCCACTATAGAACAAAACACGCTCTTTGTCTTTTATAGAACAAAAAACGATCACTTCTCCACTATAGAACAAAACGCGACTCTCTAAATTATTTTCCTTCAGCAATATAACAAGTACTTAAGAAAATTACAAATGTTATTGATGTTGAAATTTAGCATCGCAATTTTCAGAGCTGAGCCTTTTTTGCAAAACACAATTCATTTAAACTTACGCCTTTATAACATTCTTTTTCAATATTGAACTGTTCTTTTTCAAGATTAAACTTTTATGTATTTTTTTGCAGCCCACAACTCAATTAAACACGACTGATATCCATTTATACAGTTCAAAAGTTTCACACTGAACCATTTCTAACTAGCTAACTAATCAAGCAGTACAATAGTGAGATGACTAATGATTTTTCTTATTCATTACTGTTGATATCTATTTTGTACTCTGAATAGAAATAGGAGTTAAGATGGTTCTATTTTAGTCCGAGAGGCGACTGCAATTTTTGGACCTCATGAATTTTTTATAGAAATTGGAGAAAAGTGAGTAGATTACGAATCCACTAGTCTGCCGTGGCAAAAATGGCCGAAACTGATCAAAAATCGACTTGGAATGAGTTGAACTAAAATCCGATTGCCAAATATATCATAACTAGCCAAAAAGAGAACACAGTTTTTCGTCTGGCAATCCACTGCATTTTGATTTTCAATGTGAAAAAGCGCAAGCAATTTATGATATCTGGCTCGGAAAACTTGTATCTTTTAAAAGTAAGCTATACTGGCGACATCAGTTACGTCATCAGTGACGTAATGTTTATTGCTAATTTGGCACATTTGTGAAAGATGCAAGAAAGCCATCGCCACACATTCGAATCGTCTGCAACCTTTTTAATTGAAAATTAAAGAGTTAGGGTTACCAAATATAAAAAATGCTCATTATTTGGCAAGTTATGGCGCATTTGGCAATTGGATTTAGTTCAACTTATTAAAAGTCGATTTTTGACCAGTTTCGGCCATTTTTGCCACGGCAGACCAGTGGATTCGTAATCTATTCACTTTTCACCAATTTCTATAAAAAATTCAGAATGATGCTCGATGGGGTCCAAAAATTGCAGTCGCCTCTCAGTCTATTTCAAATGAAGAGTGTATGTAAATCCATTTACTCATTAACACGTTGAGCGCCACGTGAATTCTTAAGGAAATCCCCTGCAGGCCACACGCACTAGTGTGCTTCGCATTGCTATACAGCAAAATCATCGTATCGCTGCTAACAGATAGAAATTTACTCGATACAATTGAGTAAATATATTAGGGCTATTGTTTCTTATCGCTGTAGGAGATATTTACGTAGAATTAAATGCTTATAGACATTCATTCCACAGGTTTACGCAGCGTTGACAGACTTCGGACTTCAAATTCTTAGGTAGGCAATTTTTCACAAGATTATTTTGAACATAGTATATTTAATAATATTTTTATCTATTGAAATATCAATTGTACTTCAAAAACCAAGACTTTCTGCACTTTAAAAAGTACTAAGAAAGGCACTGTATCAAATTATAGGAGTGGGAAAAACTACGGAGTACTGTCAGCCACGAAGGCTGGCGCGGCACTCAACGTGTTAATGATACTGTTTCGAATTTTTGTATATTTGTAAATATTTCGTAGTGTTAATTTTGTAAATAGGAAAATTTATGTACATCTCGCATAAGACAGTGCAATAGTTCGTCTTTAGTTTGCTTCCCCGCAATGTATGTCTTAATGCTTGATAACGAGTTTTACAGAGGTAACGCTGGGAAGCGAGTTTTACAAGGAGCAGGGCATTTAACATTATGGTAATAGCAATCTCGCCAAATTGGCGAGATAGAGCCAAGTTGGCGTCCGTTTTGGCGAAATTTTCGGTCCCCATGTACATGTATAGGACTTTTCGACTACGATCTGGAAAGTTCTCCAAATATCTACATCTAGAAGTCTCCAGAAGGTTTGACTCCTATATAAGCCCGGCCATGAGTCAGTTGAGTGAATTGAGTCACTGAGTTAGGTTAGTGAGTTAGTTGACTGGAATTACTGAGTTGAGATACTGAGTCTCAGTGAGCATTCAGAGTAGTTCTAAAGCGAACTGTATTGCATTGTCTTTTGCGGTGATTTACCAGTTGTGTGTCAAGTTTAACTGCTGTTTGTGCTCTATTGTTGTGAAAAGAGCTGTATTGAGTCTACTAGAACGAGAAGTTCTGGAGTTGTAAAGGAATCTGTGAAAAGTTATATTGGAATAAATTTCTGCAAGTTTTGATCTTTGGCTTCAAATCTTTCGAACCCGTCCCCGCAACAATACTATCCTGTAATAAATAAAATTAAATAAATGTTCAGTAATTGCTTAAAACAATGTAATTTTTTAATTTTGTATAATATTTTACACTGTCAGCCACCGATGGCTGACGCGGCTTAAATGGAAGTTCAGTGTCAGATACCGATGGCTGACGCGGCTTAAATGGAAGTTCAGTGTCAGATACCGATGGCTGACGCGGCTTAAATGGAAGTTCAGTGTCAGATACCGATGGCTGACGCGGCTTAAATGGAAGTTCAGTGTCAGATACCGATGGCTGACGCGGCTTAAATGGAAGTTCAGTGTCAGATACCGATGGCTGACGCGGCTTAAATGGAAGTTCAGTGTCAGATACCGATGGCTGACGTGGCTTAAATGGAAGTTCAGTGTCAGATACCGATGGCTGACGCGGTGCTCAACGTGTTAAAGTTCTAAGTTTACTTTAAAAAAAAAAAACTTTCCCAACACTGAGAAAACAATTTATCTCTGCAATTTCTTTCATGAAAAATCATTTTTAATTTCGTATTCAAAACCAATTTTACTAAGCTAACATAAATTATTCAAGTTGTTATCAAGTGTAATCATACGATAAGTTTCACACAATACAGTAGAACCTCGATTAACCGTCCCTCTTTCATCCGGAACTCTCTGTTAACCGACCATCCTTTAGTCGACATCAAAAATCTCCCAAATGAGTAATAAATCATTTTCCCTTTTTAAAACCGGAATATTTTCCTTTACACTAAATTTGCATAAGTAACGGTGAGGCTTTTGACCGTTTTTCAAAAGGACTGACATGGTTAGAGAGCAATAATCATATGCAGATCAAACTGAACTATTGCTTTTAAAAAGACTTCGGGATAGAACCGCGAAACAACGATTATCAAGATTACGACAACAAAAACTCATTTCCAACAATTATGTCATAAAAAAAAACATTAAAAGCCCTGCATTCAATAAATGAAAATAATTTATTTTTTTTACAACTCTCTATTATCCGGCATTTTCGCTTATCCGACCTATCTTCGGTCCGAATTAAGTCGGTTAATTGAAGTTCTATTGTATTAACTAAAATATTAAAACAATATTAACACTCCTTTACTTTGAAAACTTCTCCACTTGTTAATACCAATCCTACGAATTACGGATACACTTTTAAAACATGTTTCCATTCAGTATTGTTTTCTATTCCAATGCTCACATCAGAAGAAATTCCTCATCAAACGACACACGGTCAAACAATACAATCTGACACTTCCACACAAACAAACCTCTAATGAGACTTCAAAAAACAACTCTTGGGAAAATCTTTTTTAAAAAAAAAATCAATCTTGCGAAGCCAACTAAAGTCAAAAGAAAAGAAAATGATGCAACTTTTGCGTGACGTCCTGTTACATTATTTTATTTCACAGTCACCATCGACGTCTACGTTCAAAAAGCTCTACCCAAAACTCTTTCAAAATGGATCTGGAAGCCTCAATTTCCGTGCTGGCATCTCAACAACAAACAATGGCAAGATAGGACATTTCTAGTAGAAGTTTTAATAGTCCTAAAAGGGGTTGGTTGGATAAAATGTCAACGCCCAACCTTAACGATGCCTTGTTATCGAAAACGAATCCTTTGCATTCACTGCTGGTAATGAGATGTCTTTATCTAAAGAGATAACCGGGCAATTCTTTTTGGGAAGGTATCTGCAGAATAATAGAGGATTTACCATGGAGAAAGAGAGAGAGTCTCTGCTGGTGTGTGTGTGCTCCAGTAATTATTCTGTGAAGAGCATTATTGGGTGTCTTCAGTAATGAAGCACTGAGTGTCCATTTGGGATTCTTGAATATCCTATGCATTATCCGTCTGCCTTTGCAATTTGGGTTGAATAATAATCGGGTATAATTTGATTTGTGAAGGAATTCCTTGCTGGAATAATTAGTAGTTAATTGTTGTGGATGAATAAGAAATAGTTTTCGTAGTCGATAAGGGTAGAGTGTATTTTAGATTAGGAGATGCATTAGTTTTTAAGTAATTGAGCATCGGATATTTAATTCATTCAGTGGACGATTTACTAGGATTGGAGAAAGTAGTATGGTGGAGAGGATTATTGATTATTGTAGGATCTTGTTACAGAAAACCTAATCCGCTCCATTAACTAAATATCGATTTATTTCTAAACAACTTAATAATTACTTTAATTGAAGGTTTATAAGGTCATGAGTTCTGTGGCATTTCTGGTCCAGGAGAGAAGTATTCTTTTTCTTTAAAAAAGTTCTCTTGTCACCGAAGTTAGCCCACGATTTACTAGGATTGGAGAAAGTAGTATGGGGGTGAGGATTATTGATTATTGTAGGATCTTGTTGCAGAAAACCTAATCCGCTCCATTAACTAAATATCGATTTATTTCTAAACAACTTAATAATTACTTTAATTGAAGGTTTATAAGGTCATGAGTTCTGTGGCATTTCTGGTCCAGGAGAGAAGTATTCTTTTTCTTTAAAAAAGTTCTCTTGTCACCGAAGTTAGCCCCTCCCGCGCACCGAAGACATTCATTAACTTGAAAGCACATTTAGAGAACACGCTTACTTTCAGTATTCCATTTCGTTCATAATATGAATCACTAAATGTAAAAAGGGTCATGGTTCATACGATTTTCAATGAGACATGGTCCCTTTTTACATTTAGCAAATCATACATGTAGGATTTTTATTATCCCATATCAATTGTTTACCGTACATTTCAATTTCCTCTTGTAAAGACAGATGGCACTGCAAGACGATGTTTCTTTCTTTTTTTTTTTTTTTTTGTTATTACGAATAAGTATTCGTACTCCGCGATTTTATTTTTTTAAGCAGAAGCACACCGTATCCCATTCGGGAACAAACACGCTGAACTCTGTCCGCCAATTTTGGGTGCACTCAACTCACTTCGCTAATTGGGTAATGTACTAATTAAACACTTAGTTTTCGTCGACTTGTGCTGCCATTTGGCTAGTAGTACTTAATACTTTTCCCCCCTTTGTTTTGTTTAAAAGTGATTGTGATGTTTCGTCTAATAAATTTAACTGTACTTTCCGTTTCTGATTTGGAAGTTTATTTCTCTTTTATTTCATTTTTGCTTCCCTAAATATATCTCCTAGACATTTAAAAAACCGAACCACTAACCCCCACATACATTACCTTCCAAAATATTTCCACACTCTTTTTTGAGGATTCCTGACATATGATCTGAATTTAGTTTCTGCTTTTTTGTCATCTGTGCTTTAGAATAGAATTTTCTGGGATGCATGTTCTATTCATGTTCTGACCAAATATAAGGTCGCATGATGAATTTCACCTTCTAAAATACGTTTAGCCACCCCCAGTAGCTACGCGCCTAAAGCGAAATGCTCTTCGAAATCCAAATTTCAATCTTTTAAGGGGGTCCAGTACCGAAATTTCTTCAAAAATCACAATTTTTTTTCTGATTTTAAAAAAGAGTCCATACATTCCTGAAGAGAATGATGTTTTTATCTTATTCCTCCGGTGATTAGAACGCCACAAAATTATCTGTGATTTAAACATCACTAATGGGCGTAACACCTTGAAGCGTCTGCTTAAAGTGCGTTTTTTGAGCACTAGTGTTTTTCACAGATGTTGCATATTCAAATCAATATATCTCCAGAACCATTAACAATTGGCTATTCAAATTTTTGGAGCATTTAATTTATATAATTTTAAATATTTTGTCTTCGCAGAATTTTATTTTTTTAATTCTGTTTTAAAATATAACATTTAGCGTAAAAGATAACATAAAAAAAAGCAAAAATTTCAATATTTTAACTTTGAGAATTTTTTAAATTTTTTTTTAATTCACCTATCAAAATTCTGTGAAGACAAAATTTTCTTTATATAATTATGTATTACAGAAAGCTTTCACTTTGAAAAAAAAAAATTTTTTTCTTGACTTATATCAAAATAAACAAACATCAATTATTACGGATTTTTCTTGGTTTTTAATTTTTTTTTTTAAATAACTAAACACAATATTTAAAAAAACATTTTCTCAAAGATATATAAATAGTATCACATACATAAAATAAATTTTTTACATAAAAATGTACAGAAATAAAGTTTTTTTTATTTTCGGTACCCGACCCCCTTAAGTCTGCTAAGCATACAGATAATTTCAGTGGAGAAATGTAAATAAATTGCTTATTATATAATTTTTTTATCATTTTTGCGATATATATATATAGATAGATAGATAGATAGATAGATTTGAATTGATTAAGTTTATTCTTAAAAACCATCTATCTATTTTCACGGAAAGGTCAAAAGTACTTATATAATTTTTGGTAGCAATTTGTAGACCGACAAGTATTTCTTGCGTTCATCAAAGAATCTCTAAAATTTTCTTACTATTGTCCCCTTTTACTACTAGTAAACATCCCATTATCCTTTTTACCCATTATCTTTTTTTTTTTTTTTTTTTTTCGGAAATGCACGGGCAAATACTTTAAACGGGCAATGACACCCAGAAGGTTTGGCAAACCTGCAGCACAAAAAAAAAAATCGAAAGTTTTTTTTTTTTCCTGTGGACAAATGCGAGCAACTTCTTTTGTGATCTGGATTGCAGCCATGAGCTACACTTTTCTCGAGAGCATTCCTTACTTCTAGAAAAAGTGTCGGCATTAATGACCAGTTAACAATTATCTTGGAGGTATTTATCAAAAAAAAAAAAAAAGAGCTTAAATTGTCTTCGAGTTGCTACAAAACTAGCGGTTGTGGAACATCGCACAGCTTTCAATTACACTATTCTACTGACGTGAAAGGGGTTATTTACCCTTTTTATATTATCATCATCCATTTAGAAACTAGGGGGTGTGGAACATCGCAGAACTTTCAGTTACACTATAACACTGATGTCAATTTGTGTCATTTACCGTTTTATATTGTCATCATTTATTTAGAAAAAGTGACCAGCTTGGCAATATTTTTTCACTATAATTCTTGTATGGGTCTTTAAAAAAATTAAAAAAATTGCTAACTACACTAAACTCCAACTTAACTTGACATCACTAGACGATAGATCTTCACCGTGCTCATAGGCATTTAATCCATTTCAGCGGAGTGAAGACATAATTCTCGCCAAACCTTACAGCTCATTTGTTCTCTACAGGGTTGTGGTTTGGCGAACATTATGCTTTCACGCTGCCAAAATGGATTGAATGCCTATGAGCACTGTGATGATCTACCGTCTAGTGATGTCAAGTTAAGTTGGAGTTCAGTATAGATGATTTGGCGATATACTTTTCAATACATATTATATTATCCTTTCTTATAAGTGAAACTGAGGAGAAAAAAAATTTATCCCTTATGAGGTATGCTCGAAGATATAGAACTCTGTGTTAAAGGCATCGTTTTTCAACTTTTTACTTCTTTAGCGTTCTGAGGGTCATGGGCGTATATATACGTCCTTTGATCCCCAGTTTTTTCAGCAATACACAACCTTTTTAAATTTATAAATAAAATGTAAAATAAAATATTTTTAAATCTTTTTATTAGGATGATAGTTTAAAACATACTTAAAACAAATTAAATAAAAAATAATTTTAAAAAATTATGTATTTGAATCAGAAATATAATTTAAAAATTATTGCAGGGAAAACAACTGTATAATTTCGCCCATTCCGTGAACGCTCAGAGGGTTAAAGCCTTTTTACGGGAATTTCGGAGACGGGGCTGTTTAGAGCACCTTAAGATACATTTCCACAGCAATTTTTTTCAAAATCGTTAGAGCCGTTTTTTAGCAATCATTGAAAAACAGGATTTTTTTCAACGGCAGCTACCTCATGCGCATGGGCGGTTTTGACAAAAACCTTAATGGTAGGTCCTTTAACCACCACCAACCCGCACACCAAAATTTGAACATCGTAGGACAATTTGTTCGGGAGTTATGCTGACCACAAACACACAGACAGACATTTTTTCTAAACAATTTTATTGAAATCTGGATGTTCCAAAACGTGTAGAAATGCAAAAAAATCGAATGCTATAGTTTTATTTCCCTATGTATACATATGGGTAATTGAAAATAAAAATTTCCAGTTTGGCAATATTTTCGTTGAAAATTCTTATATGGGGAAAAAACATCGCCAAATTGACGATTTGGGCGATATACTTTTCGATAATTCCTACTTTACCCTTTCTTGTATGTGAAACAGAGGAGAGGAGAAAAATAGCCAATGATGAGCGATGTAATTTTGATGAAAATCCGTTAGAGCCGTTTTTTTTAGCAATTACTAAAAAACATGTTTTTAAATCCTTTATATTAACTTCAATTTTGTATGGCCTAAATAACCCCTTTCCGTCATCCAATCGGGCTGAAATTTGGCAAATAGGCTCGATGTCGATGACAATGCATTCTATCAAATTTTGGGTATGTTACTGTCACTAAAAGCTTAGTTTTACGAAATGCTAATAAACCAACTTGCCGTCATCCACATTTACGTAAAACAGCCTTTAAGGCGTCTTCTCACTTTAGGCACCTCGAAAATAGGCTATTTTCGCGATTTTTTTTCGAGGATTTTAGCAAACAATTATGGGATAAAATGGATCCTATATAATAAACACATCTTTCAAGTACAAGAAAATTTTTTTATTTTTTATTTTTTTGAACAATTATTGTAATAAAACAGTAGCATCGAAAAACCCGTGTAGAAATGTAATGTTGATGAAATTTCGGAAACTATCCGGCCGATTGTCATGAAATTTGAATGACATATTCTTCATAGTTATGGCTATAGCGCATATCATCAGATTTTTGAAATTTTGATTTGAAGTATTTTTTTTTTTTTATAAAAAACTGCAAAAAAAACGCGTTTTTTTTTTTTTTTTTTACTTTTTCGAAAAACGTGCGCCATTTTGTTATTTTCACGAATATCAAAAATCTGATGATATGCGCTATAGCCATAACTATGAAGAATATGTCATTCAAATTTCATGACAATCGGCCGGATAGTTTCCGAAATTTCATCAACAAGCCACGAACATTACATTTCTACACGGGTTTTTCGATGCTACTGTTTTATTATAATAAGTGTTCAAAAAAATAAAAAAATAAAAATTTCTTGTACTTGAAAGATGTGTTTATTATATAGGATCCATTTTATCCCATAATTGTTTGCAAAAATCCTCGAAAAAAAATCGCGAAAATAGCCTATTTTCGAGGTGCCTAAAGTGAGAAGACGCCTTAACACGTTGACTGCAGTACTAGTTGCATTCAAATCGCACCTTTTTTGTCCAAAAGGTTTCGTGAGTTAAATATAACTCCTTTCACACTCCTTCGAATTTGTTCTGTGGAGTTGTCTATAGTTCACAAATACCATATTATTCTAATGTAGTCACATTTTGTTTGGCATCAGAGACAAGAAACTGAACTTGGCCTGGATTTGGCTGCAGGCCAAGTTCAGTTTTATTTTTGTTGCTTGATGCTCCGTGAATTGCATACAACTCACGCTCAAAAACCATAGATTTGGTTGGTTGGTTGGTTGGTTGGTTGGTTGGTTGGTTGGTTGGTTGGTTGGTTGGTTGGTTGGTTGGTTGGTTGGTTGGTTGGTTGGTTGGTTGGTTGGTTGGTTGGTTGGTTGGTTGTTTCAGATTATCTGGAGCAGTCAGCAACACGAGGGCTATAATGCGCCGAAACATTCGTCATTAGACAAGCCAACATACATTTACAAACACCCATGCCTAACACGGGACTCGGAACCCGCAACCTCGCGGTCTAGAAGCTAGCACGTTAACCACTATACCGTTTGTTCGGCCCAAAAAACATAGGGAAAAAAAATCCAAAATTGACACAAATTTTGATAAGAAAAATTTAAGTAAAATTCATTTAAAAAATGTGGCACACGGACAAATTTTTTTTTATATACTTTGGCAGTCAACTCGTTAATAAATACTAAAATTACTTTAATCAGAATAAGTAAAAGATATTATGATGTGAGTAATAAATTCACGTTCATTTTTAATAAATAAATTTTAAAACGTAGTTTGCCGCCCATTTTGCCGATGGAAATGTTTTTGATACATAAAATTAGATGCAAATACCAAGCACACTCTGTTTACAGAATCGGCGCTGTGTTAACAAATAAAAAGTTAGTAATGCATATAAAGGATTTACAATAAAAACTTTGTTTTTTGTGGGTTATATTATTTTTAATAGCAGCGATCTTATGCGCATGCGTAGTTTTTAAGAAAAACCTTGATGGTAGGTCCCTTGGCCACTACTGACCTGTACACCAAATTTTAACATCGTAGGTAAATTCTTTATAGAGAGTTATGTTGACTACGTACTCACATACATTTTTTATACCACTCTTTTGAAGTCAGGATGCTCCAAGAGGTAAAGAGCCGACCAAACGGTATAGTGGTTAGCGTGCTAGCTTCTAGACCGCGAGGTTGCGGGTTCGAGTCCCGTGTTAGGCATGGGTGTTTGTAAATGTATGTTGGCTTGTCTAATGACGAATGTTTCGGCGCATTATAGCCCTCGTGTTGCTGACGGCGCCAGATAATCTGAAAACAACCAACCAAGAGGAAAAGAAGTTTAAAAAAAAAAATTACAGAGAACAATTGTTTCATTACTCTTTGCAAACAAATGAGTAATTGAAGCTAAAAAGTAAATGTCCCTAAAATTTTAAGAACAAATAATCGATTATTTGTCAAAATTGTACACATTTTGTTATGAGTCATTTCAATGCAAGTTGATTTTGTTGTTGACTATCGATTACTTTAAATCGAGACAAATTTATTTCAATCTCATGAGCAGATTTAGACGACCAATTTATTTTAATATATATTAAAATAATTTTAACCGGCCAGTTCCTTCAAATTGTAACTTTTACTGGAGAGAAATTTGCCTTGGTGAGTCAAAGGTGTTTCTGGAGACGGTATGTTGTATACGGCAAAATGTTTCTTGTATAGTTCTTATCTACGGAATAATATATTTTTATATTTTCTATATTAAAATAATTTCGACCGGAGAATCCCCCTCAAACTGTAACGTTTGGAGGGAAAATTATTTTTTTTCGATGTTTCATAGGCAGTTTTGAAGGACAAAACGATATGTGTCATATCGCGAAATGTTTTTTATTGCTGCACTATCCCACTGATTAGAGTCGTGTATTTGCGTAATAAAAAAATATCAACTTTTACAACTTTTACTCATGAACCCGGATTCATCTAAAAGATACTCAAAAGTGAAAGTCTTTTGTAAATATTTCGATCGAAAGATTAAGAGAGCATTTGTCTTGATAATTTACACAGTGATAAACACTTAACTGTTCATTATTACTATCAATTACCCGTTATTTATCTCACGAATGGTATAAAGCCAAAAAGCCAGGACACTCCCTATCTCTTCCTTGTGATAGGCACACCAATACCCGTCTGTCCCGACTTGCTAGTGGTCACCTTAAAGGCCTCACATATTCCGGGGGAAGCAAAAATTTTCCTCTTTGCCCTAAATGCCAAAAAGAACAGGCATCACCTCAGCACATTTTGGACTGCCTTGGATTGGACTGGGAGGACATTTATAACTGTCCACAACTAGTGTCAGACTTCATTAATGTCAATGGCTTCACTGATATTGTCTGACTTCGTCAGACAAAAGGGAGATTAGAAACAACAACACCCGTTATTTAATATAGGGTAATGAAAATATTGTTTACGGTCAAAAAAACAAAAAAAGTAGCTTTTTTTTTTTTTTTTTAATTAATTATTTGGAACATCAAAAAACTGGCCTAAAAAATGCCTATCTTAGTGCTTGTGCCTGTGTGTGTAAATGGTCATCATAACACTGGACCGAATTAACCTACGATTTAGTGTAAAGGTTAGTGGTGGGCATGGGACGTACCATTAAGGTTTTGGTTAAAATTGCGCATGCGCATAAGGTAGCTGCTATTGAAGAACATGAAAAATTATCATGTTTTTCAGTTATGGCTTAAAAACGGCTCTAACGATTTCCATCAAAATCGTTGTGGTGATGCCTCTTAAGATGTTCTCTGCATCCCCACATTCAGTTCCCGTAAAAATGCTACAAAAAGCATAAAATATTGAAAAACGAATGTCTTTAACGCAGTGTTCTCTTTCCTCGAGCATCGCCCATCAAACAGTTTTTTTATGTGGTTTCGCTTACAAAAAAAAGAATAATGTAAGAATTATCAAAATGTACTTTCACAAGTTTGGTATTCGATTTTCCATCGATAGAGTTATACTTCGCAACCCAAATTTACTGTTGCACTTCCACAATTATTAACACTTTGTTTTGATAATTCCTAAGGTATATCATACCTTTAGAATTTGATATGTTGGAAGAAAATGTGGAAGTATTTCAAATGGAGCACTTTTTGGATTAACTGTATGATAGTTGAGAATTATGAGTGTTGTGTGTTAAAGTAAGTACTGTGGAACTATTCACAAGTTCACTGTACACAAATGCTGGTTGGTTGTTTTCAGATTATCTGGCGCCGTCAGCAACACGACGGCTATAATGGACCGAAACATTCGTCCTTAGACAAGCCACCATATATTTACAAACACCCATGCCTTACACGGGACCCGCAACCTCGCGGTCTCGAAGATAGCACGCTAACCACTATACCATTTGATCGGCCCCAAATGCTGGACTTTGTCATTTTTTTTTTTATTTTTTTTATCCTTTATAATCTGTGTGTTGGGTTGAGGGAAATCTTCGGAGGGCTAACCCAATTGCCGCCATCCAATCGAGTAGAAACTTTGCAGATAGATTAGTGATTAATGACAACTAGGGGGCTTCCCCCTCCTACTCGCTAACGCTCGCCAACCACCAAACGCCTCCCTGCGCTCGGATTGAGCGGCTTTGCCGCTCGAATTTGTGGTTAAAACATCTTGCTGCCCTCGAATAGGTTTGCCAGCCATAAATATTGTAACCCAATTTTTATAAATTTAATGTAAGGCCTAATAGAGAAAACACCCAAATTGCAAGTTTCATAATAGAAAGTTAAATATACTATCCGCCAACGTTCTGAGTTAAAACTTCATTAGCTATGCCCTTACATTGAAGTCCTAATATTTTTTATTTATTCTGATAAGTCGCCCCGTTAGATAACGAAGTCTAACGCGAAGCATTTTCTGGATAGAAATACTTCAAAATAATAATTACTCTAATACAAAAATGCTTCAGAAAAACAGAAAAAAATCAACTTTGAAACGAAGAGTTTAAAAAGAGCTTTAAAATTAGCAACGGGTTTGTTGTTTACATACGTAAGGATAGCTTTAAAATTAGCAACGGGTTTGTTGTTTACATACGTAAGGAAGAACGACATCCAACGTGAGGCATTTTCTGGATAGAAATACTTCAAAATAATAATTACTCAAATTCAAAAACGCTTCAGAAAAACAGAAAAAATCAACTTTAAAACGAAGAGTTTAAAAAGACCTTTAAAATTAGCAACGCGTTTGTTGTTTACATACGTAAGGATAGCTTTAAAATTAGCAACGGTTGGTTGGTTGGTTGAACCCCCGAGCAGCCGGTTTGTTGTTTACATACATAAGGATGTTGCCAATCATATATTCAAAATCATTGAGGCTTTGTAGTAGCTTAATGATGAAAAATATTGAAATTTAACTAATTAATAAAGTGTTAATAAATTATTTTGGCACGTTTTGGCAAATCTACAGCTTATTTCCTTTAAAATGACACCTTGATCATTGAAATTGGTTGAGCAGTTTAGGCGGACGGACTTACCCCAAAAAACGTATTGCCTATTAAATATATAGATACCTTCTATCAGATTTAAAGGTTGTCATTGAAAAGCTGTTTTACACACGCTATTATTACCGCAGAGATCCACTTGCCATCATGCAATTTCAGCTCAAAATCACTGGGGAATATAGAAAATGAGTATCTTATTGTCTGGTAATTTTTAATTTCTATTCAAGATGTAATCCATGAAGTCGCTTTCCTCAAACGTCAAACAAATTAAAAATTTCAAAATTTTAGCATCGAGTTAGTTTATCTGTACATATGGATTGAATGGAATAAGTGCGAATTAAATTCCATTCAAACTGGTTTTTGATATATTTTAACCCTCAACTGCTGTAAGCGGTCTGACAGACCGCGAGTCATTTTTTGTGGAATGTTTCCACCCCCTAAAATATCTCATCTTTGACTTTTATATAAATTTTTCTGATACTATGTTTCTTAAACTTTAAATTGATGTTTACCAATTTATTTGACGCAAGATAGACCATGTGTTGCTCTTGCACCAAAAACCTCAAATCACCTTACCACAGCAGTTAAAGGTTAAAGTGTCGGAAGTGCAGACAGGCAGGAAAGGGATTGTGTAAGTGACCATAAATTGTTGACTGTTGCAACACCTTACACATACTATTGTGGGATCATTGTCTCATCTTTCTAACTTTCACTGTTTCGCAGTTTATTTTTTTTTTTACTTTCAATTACCCAAATGCATACATAGAGTAATAAAAGTATAGCATTCGGTAAAAAAAAAATTAGATTTTTTTTTCTTTCTTTTTTTCTTCTTCTTATTTTTTGCATTTCTTCCCATTTTTGAAGATCTGATTTCCAAAAAGTGATCGATAAAAAATGCCTGTCTGTGTGTATGTGGTCAGCATAACTCCCGATTAAATTTACCTACTCTATTCAAATTTTGTGTGAGGGTTGGTGATGGCACAAGGACCTAAAATTAAGGTTTTCGTCAAAATTGCGCTTGCGAATATGAAATTGCTAAAAATCGGCTCCAACGATTTTGATAAAAATCGTTGTGGTAATGCCTCTTAAGGTGTTTTAAACATCCCCACCTCTGAAATTCCAATAAAAATGCTTAAATGGTGTAAAAAGCTAAAAAACGAATGCCTTTAACACAGAGTTCTCTTTTCTTGAGCATACTTCGTCAACGACTGTTTTTTCTTCTTCCTTCAGTTTCATTTACACTGTTAAAAATTTTGTTCCACCTTGCAACAAAAATTGGTTCCCATTTAGCTGCCACCAACATTTGGTGCTTAGTTTCACGATTTAATGGTGCAACCTCGGACCGTAAGCACCATTAAATCGCGAAACTAAGCACCAAATGTTGGTGGCAGCTAAATGGGAACCAAATTTTGGTGCATGGTGGACAATTTTTTTTAACAGTGTATAACAACGGATAATATAAGGATTATCGGAAAGTATATCACCAAAATCACTATTTTGGCGAAAGGTGTGTGTTTTTTTTATTAATATTATTATTAGACCCATGCAAGCATTATCGTAAAAAATTTCGCCTAACTGGCCATTTTTACTAAATGAATGACGAAAATATAAAAAATGGTAAATGACACAAATCCACGTCAGTATTATAGTGTAATTGAAAGTTGTTAGATGTTCCACAGCCCTAGCTCATTTCATAGTTAGAGAGTCTTTTCCGAAAGACCCTTTAACTACAGAGACTTCAGAGAGTCGTTCAGAGAAAAGGATTAATCCTTTTCTCTGAATGACTCATAAAAAAATTCATTAAACAGAAATGAGCACTGCCTCTCTATCCCAAGCAGTAATTTATTTCAAATTCATGAACATACATTTATGACTACAGATCTAATAACAGCTGTGTAATAACAGTTATCAAATAGCACTTATTTAATAACAGTTATCAAAATCGTTTGGCGTAGCCTAATAGAAATTTTTTTCTCGAGAGCCCGCAAAGATATTTTACGTAATTGTCGAGAAAATATTACATACCAAAACTAGCTAAAAGACTGAAATGATCTATATTTGTGGTTTATCCAGCCGGTCATATGCCCTTGCGCCAAATAAATTTTAAACACAACCAAACCCAGCCGATCATATACAACGCAAATATGTCGTTTTGGCAAACAGCAGATCCATTTGCATAATGCGTTGGAAATTACTCATTTTAAGAAATGTGAGTTTGCATTATGGTGTTTACACGGCCAAATATAATGGGATAAGGTAACGTTCAGTGAGGTTTAACCCTGAAAAAACCGTTTCGTAGAAAAATGATGCGTTCGTGGGAACAAAAAAAATTGTCACGCCAACTATCCTAATGGACCCGCGCGGATGCTTATTAATTTTGTTGTTTTGATGATTCGTGAGGGACGGGACACACGCGAGGCCTTTGCGTTTTGTTTTGATGGGGGACTGCCTAAAACGGAGTTTGAATACCATCCGAAATCATTAGAGACATAGTTCTTTCTGAATGAATATTCAGCTTGAATATTTTTATGGACAATTTAACCAACAATACTTTTTCATGATTAAAATTTAATTATGAGAAGTTGCTATGCTGATATATTAAAAGATGTGCACTGCGAATTTAAGGTTTTTCATTTCTCTCGTTTCCTGGAAATCTCTTGAGACAGTATATCCCAATCGTATAGTAGACTGAGACAATTTGACCCAATGGACAATTCCCTCACTTTTTAAAAACGAGTGAAATTAGTTCGTATTTATGAAGAAGTATAGTAGACTGAGTAGTAGTAATCATAGTAGACTGAGTAGTAGTAATTATAGTAGACTGAGACAATTTGACCCAATGGACAATTCCCTCACTTTTTAAAAACGAGTGAAATTAGTTCGTATTTATGAAGAATTATAGTAGACTGAGTAGTAGTAATCATAGTAGACTGAGTAGTAGTAATTATAGTAGACTGAGACAATTTGACCCAATGGACAATTCCCTCACTTTTTAAAAACGAGTGAAATTAGTTCGTATTTATGAAGAATTATAGTAGACTGAGTAGTAGTAATCATAGTAGACTGAGTAGTAGTAATTATAGTAGACTGAGACAATTTGACCCAATGGACAATTCCCTCACTTTTTAAAAACGAGTGAAATTAGTTCGTATTTATGAAGAATTATAGTAGACTGAGTAGTAGTAATCATAGTAGACTGAGTAGTAGTAATTATAGTAGACTGAGACAATTTGACCCAATGGACAATTCCCTCACTTTTTAAAAACGAGTGAAATTAGTTCGTATTTATGAAGAATTATAGTAGACTGAGTAGTAGTAATCATAGTAGACTGAGTAGTAGTAATTATAGTAGACTGAGACAATTTGACCCAATGGACAATTCCCTCACTTTTTAAAAACGAGTGAAATTAGTTCGTATTTATGAAGAATTATAGTAGACTGAGTAGTAGTAATCATAGTAGACTGAGTAGTAGTAATTATAGTAGACTGAGACAATTTGACCCAATGGACAATTCCCTCACTTTTTAAAAACGAGTGAAATTAGTTCGTATTTATGAAGAATTATAGTAGACTGAGTAGTAGTAATCATAGTAGACTGAGTAGTAGTAATTATAGTAGACTGAGACAATTTGACCCAATGGACAATTCCCTCACTTTTTAAAAACGAGTGAAATTAGTTCGTATTTATGAAGAATTATAGTAGACTGAGTAGTAGTAATCATAGTAGACTGAGTAGTAGTAATTATAGTAGACTGAGTAGTAGTAATTATAGTAGACTGAGATCTGATGATATGACTGTCTGATGATATGCGCTATAGCCATAACTATGAAGAATATGTCATTCAAATTCCATGACAATCGGCCGGATAGTTTCCGAAATTTCATCAACGTTACATTTCTACACGGGTTTTTCGATGCTACTGTTTTATTATAATAATTGTTCAAAAAAATAAATTTTTTTTTTCTTGTACTTGAAAGATGTGTTTATTATATAGGATCCATTTTATCCCATAATTGTTTGCAAAAATCCTCGAAAAAAAAATCGTGAAAATAGCCTATTTTCGAGGTGCCTAAAGTGAGAAGACGCCTTAATCAAATTTTTGATATTTGATTCTATTTTTTTTTCTCCTTCAAATAATTAAAAAATAATAATTTCATTGTTAGTAAGTTAAAGTCTAAAAGAGAAGTTAATCTTTTGTTCCAACGGGACAATGGAACTTTAACTTTTTATAAAACAATTTAAACTGTACTTCCAGATTACTCCGTTTTATTTGATATCAATTGTGACACGATGGTGATTGAAAACGTTCATTTTATTTTATGATAGAGAGAGACGATGTCTATCGTAATATTTAATTGCCGCCAATCTTAGTTAATTGTCCAAATAAGACTCAGATAAAGTATTCCTGTACTTATTCTTCATGTAAACCATCTTACTAAAAGCTTCTTCAAATAGTTTCTTCGGGTACATAGTAGAGAGTTCTGTTTCATATAGTTAGTAGTCCGAGAGGCGACTGCAATTTTTGGACCCCATCGAACATCATTCTGAATTTTTTAGAGAAATTAGAGAAAAGTGAGTAGATTACGAGTCCACTGGTCTGCCGTAGCAAAAATGGCCGAAAGTGATCAAAAATCGACTTGGAATGAGTTGAACTAGAATCCGATTGCCAAATATGTCATAACTTGCCAAAAATAGAACACATTTTTTCGTCTGGCAACCCAATGCATTTTGATTTCAATGAGAAAAAGCGCAAACGATTTCTGATCTATGTCTCGGAAAATTTATATCTTTTAAAAGTAAGCCGAATTGGCAACATTAGTTACATCATCAGTGACGTAATGTTTATTGCCAACTTGGCTCCCTTTTAATAGATGCAAGTAGACAGTCGCCAGATATCTGAATCGTCTGCAACCTTCTTAATTGAAAATTAAAAAGTGAGGGTTACCAAATAAAAAAAAATGCTCATTATTTGGCAAGCTATGGCGCATTCGGCAATTGGATTTAATTCAACTTATTAAAAGTCGATTTTTGACCAGTTTCGGCCATTTTGGCCCAGGCAGACCAGTGGATTCGTAATCAGCTAACTTTTCTCTAATTTCTATAAGAAATTCAGAATGATGTTTGATGGGGTCCAAAAATTGCAGTCACCTCTCTGTCTATTAAAAAAAAAAATCAAATTCCATGTGTTATTGTTATTTTCTATGCCGTTGGCGGGCCTCGGAAAAAACTGTCGCGGGCCGCGTAGTGGTTAACGCTGACTTAAGTCATCTATCAAGCTATCAACTACTTCTATAACTACCATAAATAAATAATATTCCCACTTGGCAATGCACAAAAGCCAGCTAAAACTCAATTACGGGCAGATCAAGTTTTTATACCTACCTCAGCGTGGATTTCTCATCTTCGTTTTTTGTTGTTGTTGTTTTTTTTATCGTTCCACGGCATCCTGTGTATTGTATCAAACTTCTTTTCATCCTTTCTACTTTATTTTAATCATTCAACGCTTGACAATAGGAGGTGGTTCAACTTTAAGAAGCCGAATATTTATAAGACGCATTCAAGAAAGTGCGTCGAAAGTTTTATTTCAATGACACTAGGAGTTGAACTTCAGATTGAATGGCAATATTAAAGATACAATAACTTATTATTTCTTTAGAGGTTGTGGTTTGGGTGAAGTGTCAATTGTTCATAGAGCCTGCTGTTATACCGAGATTTCTATACTCCAATTATTTTTATTGAGTGCATCTATTGTTTAACATAACGCATTTGTTAAATTAATGTATTTTTTCCATGGGAAAAAACGTTGTTTAATTGGGGAGATAATGGTTTGTAAAGGGCACTTTATTATAAATCAAATATTAGCTTCGGGTCATTCTAAATTAAAGTGGAAAGATGTCTAATTTCAAACTAAGGGTGTAGAATATCGCACAACTTTCAATTACACTACATTACTGATGTGGATTTGTGCCATTTATCGTTATCATATTACCATCATTCGTTTAGAAAAAACGGCCAGTTTGGCGATATTTTTTGCGATAATTCTTATATGGGCTTTTTTTTTTTTTTTTTTTTTTAAAAAAAATCAATAAAATAAAACCTTAAAAAAAAACTTTGCCAAAATGGGGCTTTTGGCGATATACTTATCAATAATTCGTATATTATCCTTTTCATGTAAAAGAAACTAAACAGAGATTAAAAAAAAAATCGTTGATGAGCTGTGTTCAAGCAAAGAGAACTCTGTGTTGAAGGCATTCGTTTTTCAAACTTTTTACGCCATTGAAGCATTTTTATAGGAATTTCGGAGGGGGGATGTTTAGAACACTTTAAGAAGCCGTACCACAGCGATTTTGAAAAAAATCATAACAGCCGTTTTTTAGCAATTACTGAAAAACATGATTTTTTTCAAAGGCAGCTACCCTATTCGCATGCGCGATTTTGACTAAAACCTTAATGGTAGGTCCTTGTGCCATTACCAACCCGCAAACCAAATTTGACCATCATAGATCAATTTGTTCGGGAGTTATGCTGACCACTTACACACATGCACACACATTTTTTCTAGATCACTTTTTTTAAATCAGGATGCTTCAAAACGTGGTGAAATGCAAAAATATGAAGAAAAAAAAATTTTTGATCGAATGCTATACTTTCATTACCCTATATATACATATGGGTAATTGAAAATTAAAACGGATCTAGAAAAAATATGTGACTGTGTGTGTGTACGTGGTCAGCATAACTCCCGAACAAATTGACATATGATGTTCAAATTTTGTGTGCGGGTTGGTGTGGTCTCAAGGACCTGCCATTAAGGTTTTCGTCAAAATCTTGCATACGATTAGGGTAGCTGCCTTTAAAAAAATCATGTTTTTCAGTAATTGTTAAAAAAAAGGCTCTAACAATTTTTTACTTAATCGCTGTAGTAATGCCTCTTAAAGAATTCTATACATTCCTACCTTCGAAATATCCATAAAAATGCTTTAATGGCGTGAAAAACTGAAAAACGAATGCATTCCACACAGAGTTCTTTTTGCTTGAGCATAGCTCATCAACGATCGTTTTTTCTCCTCTCCTCATTTTCACTTAAAAGAAAAGAAATTGTCGAAAAATATATCGTCATAAACCTTATTTTGGAGAAGTTTTTTTTATCTTTCCTTTTATCAAAGACCCGTATCAGAATTATTGCAAAAAATACCGCCAAACTGGCTATTTTTTCTAAACGAATGATAAAAATATAAAAACGGTAAATAACAAATTCACATCAGTAATACAGTGTAATTGAAAGTTGTGCGATGTTCCACACCCCTAATTCTTATTAGATGTTAATTTGTGGATGGAGTAGTTGAGAGAAGTTTTTCTGTTGTGATTGGAATTTTAAAATTATGCTAGTTACGTATTAACCCGTCAATCGTTGGCGATAAAAAGTTTGTTTAATGATTTTTTTTTATTTTTTTTTTGTCTCACAGCAACTGCCGATAGGATAATACATAAGTACCTAAAATTGTCTCCTTCGAAGGATGCTAAAATGAAAAAAAAAAAATCTTCAATACTACATTTCTTTTTTCTACAATTCCATTTTAATTTTTTTTTTTTTTTTTTTTTTTTTAATTTCTAACATTCAGTTTTCATGAAAGCCATGTTACTTGTTAAATGCTCTGGTTTCGTTATCCTGATTAGATAAAAACTCTTGCTATGACTTTAAAGCAGGCATCGAAATTGCTTTTTCGGGTTATGGCGTATGAAGTTCCGAATATCAGGTGTTTTTAATGAAATTTCAGCAACATTATCCTGCAAACCTTATTGTGGTTTCATAACGCATGAGCAAACTGCACCGGAACGTGGTATCAACATCTTCAAATGCACATCGTGTCTAACTATTTAGTGGATATTTTCCGGGTTTTCTCCCATACTATTAAATATCTGTCAAAAGTGTTTAGTTTTGCTCTCCTAACCTAAGGATGGTTGTTGAATATCGAATTTTCATGGCACAAGAACCACCCACAATCGACACTGGACTGAAATAGTGCAAATGCAATTCATGAAGCTTTCCTGGTCTTTTCCCCCATTCGTGACACAAATACAAAGCAGTTCCATATTCCCCACCTTTAAAGATTTCCTTGAAGTCATTTTCGGGTGGACTTACAACGTTTCTTCTCAGTGTGACTCTTGTGAAGCACTTGGACCATAAAACATCCAATCACAATACAACTCATAACTTTGAGTGCAAATACTGAGGTACAAAGCACATAGGTTGTATTTGCATTGTCAGAGATGCCAACTTTCCAACGGATTTTCTGTTGGTTGGTTGTTTTCAGATTATCTGGCGCCGTCAGCAACACGAGGGCTATAATGCACCGAAACATTCGTCATTTGACAAGCCAACACACATTTACAAACACCCATGCCTAACACGGGACTCGAACCCGCAACCTCGCGGTCTAGAAGCTAGCCCGCTAACCATTATACCGTTTGGTCTTGAAATTTTCGGAAAAGACCCAAGCGAAATATCTTTTCGCAAAATTTTCCAACACTTTTGAAAATCGTTAATACTTTCGAAATTTACGTAGTTTTCGCTGATTGTTACTTTGGCATAATAGTCGATATTGTATCTCGTATTCATTCATCGTAATGTAAGAGTATTTATTAATCATGGTTGAACTTTAGAGCGCTACACCGTAAAAAGAAGTGAAAAATCCGTAAAAAAAAGTTAACAACTCTGCATTGTTTGGCCAAATTAAGTTATTGTTACCCGGCGGTCCTCTGTAATTTGATCTGCATAATGGTGAGATTTAATGATTGTATCTGCACTTGAAAAAAAAGTTATCAAATTAGTCGTCAATAAGTTAGCAACAACTACATGAATTTCTCATTTTAAACTTAATTGCAGATGGCCAAATTGAGTTATTGTCACCAGGTGGTTATCGGTAATTTCTCCCACATAATGGTGAAATTTAATGATCGTATGCGCATGGGAAACATTAATATTGTCGCCAAGTTAGTCAATAAGTTACCATCAACTATATGATGTTGTTGAACTTTAGAGCGCAATTTCTCATTTTGAGCTCAATTGAATCGGTTGGTTGTTTTCAGATTATCTAGCGCCGTCAGCAACACGAAGGCTATAATGCGCCGAAACATTCGTCATTAGACAAGACAACATACATTTACAAACACCCATGCCTAACACGGGACTCGAACCCGCAACCTCGCGGTCTAGAAGCTAGCACGCTAACCACCATACCGTTTGGTCGGCCTGAGCTCAATTCGAAATACGACTCCTTCGCTTAGCAGGACAGAACTATGAATATCAGCCCGATAAAGAGGTCGAAACCTGAGCAGGCACCGGGTTGACCTTCGGAATCAAGAGTTTGGTTGTATCGGATAACAACCCTCAGATCGCAGAGGCGTTGGTTGCTTCTTTTCACTGATGTCACGATTAAATCTACTAAAAAAAGGGGCTTGCTCCGAAAGAAGTGTCAGGCGAATTAGATGGTCACGCGAGGACAGTCTCACCGGATGTGACGTCACTCCCCGTCATTCAGAACGAGAGATCGCGTGGCTTCGGAGAATTCCACAGACACGCTTCTATGAGTTTGTTAATGAAAGATCGGGCTATTTTTTATTTTTTTTTTTATTATTATTCAAACTGACCATGACATTGGTCATTATTTTGAACTATTCTGGTGGAAAAGTATCTTCTCTTTTATACTCATTTATTCTGGTGTATTGGATATTTTTTTTTTTTTTTTTGCTACTCATGTGTAAAATTGGATTTTAGAACCTGTGGAGAAATTACTATTTCCTGAAATAAATCCGTACCCTTGGAAGTGGTGTTAGATTTATTTTAAATACACACCGGTTTGTTTAATGTTAGAGTAATATCCTATCCCTTTTCGAAAGGCTTCGAGAAAACAGATTGCTTCAAATATTTAAAACATTGAGAAACTTTCTTATCGTGTAAGATTTTGAGTTATGTAAACCAATTGCTTGAGGGATTTAAAATATTGAGAACTCTTCAAGTAGTTATTTATGCAACTAGTGGGGATAGTGATACTTTTTTCAAACGAGGTAAAATGCTTATTTGATGAGTGCGATAGCACGAGTCAAATAATTTACCGAGTTTTGAAAAGTATTTTTCCACGTGTTGCATACAATATTTTTATATAATCCGTGCAAAAAATATTTTTTTATAACAACGTGCAAGAAATTAAACTTTTTTCTAATAATTTTGAATCAAAAATCGTGGCGAAAGTAATACTTTTTTTTTTTTTTTTTTTTTTTTTTAGGAGTACGAGTCAGTAACTTTTTCGCACTAGTGTGAAAAAATACTTTCTCGCACGCCACGTGCTCAAATATTATAGTCTTGTAGTCTGAGAGGCGACTGCAATTTTTGGATCCCATCGAACATCGTTCTGAATTTTTTATAGAAATTGGAGAAAAGTGAGTAGATTAGGAATCCACTGGTCTGCCGTGGCAAAAATGGCCGAAACTGATCAAAAATCGACTTGGAATGAGTTGAACTAAAATCCGATTGCCAGATATGTCATAACTTGCCAAAAATAGAACAAACTTGTTGGTCTGGCAACCCACTTAATTTTGATTTTCAATGAGAAAAAGCGCAATCGATTTCTGATCTTTGGCTCGGAAAACTTATATCTCTTTTAAAAGTAAGCCAAATTGGCGACATCAGTTACGTCATAAAAGTGACGTAATATTTTTTGCCAACTTGGCTCACTTTTAATAGATGTAAGTAGACCGTCGCCAGATATCTTCTAAGTCGGTAAATTATTTGACTCGTGCTATTGCACTCGTCAAATATGTGTTTTGCCATCATTTGAAAAAGTATTACTTTCCCCAGTAGTTGTATTAATAACTATTAATACATATATTAATTAATGTTGGCAACTCCAGGCAAAGAATTTCTTCTGAAAATATGTGATTTGAATGGCATGACTATGTAGTATTTGAGCACGAGGCGTGGGAGAAAGTAGTTTTTTATACTATACTAAACTTCAACTTAACTAGACATTACTTAGATGATAGATCGTCACAGTGCTCATAGGTATTTAATCCATTTTGGCGGAGTGAAGACATAATTCTCGCCAAACCTTACAGCCTTTTGTTCTCTACAGGGTTGTGGTTTGGCGAACATTATGCTTTCACGCCGCCAAAATGGATTAAATACCTATGAGCACTGTCACGATCTACCGTCTAAGTGATGTCTAGTTAAGTTGAAGTTTAGTATAGTGCGTGAAAGTTACCTTTCTGCACTCCTTCTGATAAAGAGCCACATTCGCCACGATTTCTAATTCTAAATGACTAAAAACTAGGGGTGTGGAACATCGCGCAGCTTTCAATTACACTATACTACTGATGTGGATTTGTGTCATTTATCTTTTTTATATTTTCCATTATTCGCTTAGAAAAAATTGTCAGTTTGGCGATATTTTTTGCAATAATTCTTATATGGGTCTTTAAATAAAAAAGAAGAAAAAAAACTTCGCAAAAATGGTGTTTCTGGCTATATACTTTTCGGTAATTTCTTATATTATCCTTTCTTATAAGTGAAACTGAGGAGAGGAGGGAAAAAAAAAACAATCGTTAGTGAGTTATGTTCAAGCAAAGAGAACTCTATTTTGAAGGCATTCGTTTTCCAACTTTTTACGCTGTTAAAGCATTTTTACGGAAATGTCGGTGGTGGGGATGTTTAAAACACCTTAAGAAGCATTATCACAGCAATTTTGATCAAAAGCGTTAGAGCCGTTTTTTTAGAAATCATTCAAAAACATGATTTTTTTAATGGCAGCTACCTTATGCGCATACGCGATTTTGACGAAAACCTCAATGGTAGGTCCCATGGCCACCACCAACCCGCACACTAAATTTGAACATTGTAGGTCAATTTGTTCTGGAGTTATGCTGACCACAGACACACATACTCAGACATTTTTTCTATATCACTTTTTTGAATTCAGGATGTTCCAAAACGAGGAAAAATGCAAAAAAATTGTGTTTTTTTTCTTCTTTTTTTTTCTACCGAATCCTATACTTTCATTACCCTATGTATATACATGGGTAATTGAACGTAAAAAGTATAATTTTGTGCACGTTGTTTATAAAAATGCTTTTTAATGATAATTCAAAGTTTGCCTGTTTGTATTAGTGAAGATTTTGTAGAGCAAGAGCCTACTGCATCGAACATCATTAAAACAGGGGGTGGAATACTGAAAATAGTCCATGTATGAATTAAATAATGCCTTCCGCGAGAAACAGATACTCTTGGAATAGCAGAAAACCCTTAAATTCTTTACTACAGGGGTGACCAAAATATGAGTGTAATTATTTTTTAAACAAGAAAATCCTCTTAATAGTATTAGACTGAGAGGCGTCTGCAATTTTTGGACCCCATCGAATATCATTCTGAATTTCTTATAGAAATTGGAGAAAAGTGAGTAGATTACGAATCCACTGGTCTGCCGTGGCAAAAATGACCGAAATTGGTCAAAAATAGGCTTTTAATAAGTTGAACTAAATCCAATTGCCAAATGCGCCATAACTTGCCAAATAATGAGCACTTTTTTTTTATTTGGTAACCCTCACTCTTTAATTTTCAATTAAGAAGGTTGCAGGCGATTCAGATATCTGGCGACGGTCTACTTGCATCTATTAAAAGGGAGCCAAGTTGGCAAAAAATATTACGTCCCTTATGACGTAACTGATGTCGCCAATTTGGCTTACTTTTAAAAGATACATATTTTCCAAGCCAAAGATTAAAAATCGTTTGCACTTTTTCTCATTGAAAATCAAAATGCAGGGTTGCCAGAGAATAAGTTTGTTCTATTTTTGGCAAGTTATGACATATTTGGAAATCGAATTTTAGTTCAACTCATTCCAAGTCGATTATTGATCAATTTCGGCCATTTTTACCACGGCAGACCAGTGGATTCCTAATCTACTCACTTTTCTCCAATTTCTATAAAAAATTCAGAATGATGTTCGATGGGATCCAAAAATTGCAGTCGCCTCTCGGACTACATTTTTAAAAAAATAAAACATAATTTTACTATAAAATAAATTAAACTCTTTTAAATTAAATCAAAATGAAGTTATCTCTGTTTTAGTATCAGGTGAATTTATTACTCATGTCAAAACCTTTAACTCACCATAGTAAACTGTTGTATATATATATGTAGTTTTGTTTTTTTCGAACATAACTTCCTATGTAACACATGTCTATCACTTGTAGATTGTTTTGTGAGTGTGTCAAATCGAGATAGCTTCCATCTTTTATAATATTTCTGTAAAGAGTTTTTTTTTCTCTCTTTCTTCAAAATCAAAGTAAATTAATAATATGCCAATTTAAAGTCTTCCGCTCCCTACGAATAATTTGCCGACCAAACGGTATAGTGGTTAGCGTGCTAGCTTCTAGACCGCGAGGTTGCGGGTTCGAGTCCCGTGTTGGCATGGGTGTTTGTAAATGTATGTTGGCTTGTCTAATGACGAAAGTTTCGGCGCATTATAGCCCTCGTGTTGCTGACGGCGCCAGATAATCTGAAAACAACCAACCAACCAACCCTACGAATAATTTATTTACAAATGCAATTTTTTTTTTTATTTGTTTGAAAATCGGAGTTATATTTCAAAAAAAATTGTAAACAGTTCAAGGGAAAGTTGGGTTGGTTGGTTGTATTCAGATTATCTGGCGCCGTCAGCAACACGAGGGCCATAATGCGCCGAAACATTCTTCATTAGACAAGCCAACATATATTTACAAACACCCATGCCTAACACTGGACTCGAAACCGCAACCTCGCGGTCTAGAAGCTAGCACGCTAACCACTATACCGTTTGGTCGGCATGGAAAGTTGGGAAAGAATACTATAGTAGATGGTAGCAATATATAAAATAGAAAATTGTACTTTAAGTATGTTGAGGTTGGTTGTTTTCAGATTATCTGGCGCCGTCAGCAAGACGAGGGCTATAATGCGCCGAAACATTCGTCATTTGACAAGCCAACATACATTTACAAACACCCATGCCTAACACGGGACTCGAATCCGCAACCTCGCGGTCTAGAAGCTAGCACGCTAACCACTATACCGTTTGGTCGACCATTCAGGCTAAACATGGACACATTAGTACTTTTTCAATACGAATAGGCCCCCCTGATGGCTGTGTAGTTAACGCTCTGGATTCGTATACCAAAGGTGAAAGGTGCTGGGTTCGAATCCCGGGTTAGGCAAGGATGTTCGTTGTGGTTCGAAATCCGTGTTAAGTTGTAGATATCCACCTGTGTAGCGGTTATTGCGCAGAAGTATAGGTCGTTGAGCCCATAAATCAACCAATCAATCCAAATATAGCACAGCTTCCAAGAGAAAGCAAGATTTCACCTTTTATCTTCAACATTCCCACAGTCTGCGCGCCTAATTTCAGGAGCTCAGCACAAGCAGGAGAATATATTTCTCCAGATGTTATCTAAAGGAATACGCAATAATTCATCCGACTACTACGACACTTCGGAAGGTATTGTCTTGTTTCTCTCTTACACCCACGATATGCCTTGTTAATGCTGAGAAACCCGAGAAGTCGAGTTTAGAAAACTGATTAAGGGCCCACGGGTTGTTTCGGACACTTTCACCGTGTTTGACACAATGGTGAGGGTGAAGAACGCTTGACCTGGAGTCTTTTGCTCGTGAAAGTGGGATGGTTTGTACTGCCTTTCCTTTCAGAGATTTTTAATTGAACTTTTTGCTTGTAGTCCGAGAGGCGACTGCAAGTTTTGGACCCCGTCGAACATCATTCTGAATATTTTATAGAAATTGGAGAAAAAAGAGTAGATTAGGAATCAACTGGTCTGCCGTGGCAAATATGGTCGAAACTGATCAAAAAACGACTTGGAATGAGTTGAACTAAAATCCCATTGCCAAATATGTCATAACTTGCCAAAAACAGAACAAACTTATTCGTCTGGCAACCCACTTCATTTTGATTTTCAATGAGAAAAAGCGCAAACGATTTCTGATCTTTGGTTCGGAAAACTAATATCTTTTAAATGTAAGCCAAATTGGCTACATCAGTTAAGTTATAAGTGACGTAATATTTTTAGCCAACTTGGCTCCCTTTTAATAGATGCAAGTAGCCCGTCGCCAGATATCTGAACCGTCTGCAACCTTCTTAATTGAAAATTAAAGAGTGAGGGTTACCAAATAAAAAAAAATGCTCATTATTTGGCAAGTTAGGGCGCATTTTGGCAATTGGATTTAGTTCAACTTATTAAGAGTCGATTTTTGACCAGATTCGGCCATTTTTGCCACGGCAGACCAGTGGATTCGTAATCTACTCACTTTTCTCCAATTTCTATAAAAAATTCAGAATGATGTTCGATGGGGTCCAAAAATTGCAGTCGCCTCTCAGTCTATTGGCTTCAACTAGAGAATGGACAATTCCAGCATATTTTATTATTATTATTTTATTCCATTCTAAATGTTTCTAAAAGGCCATAAACAGAAAAATTTCTGCTCAATGCGTTTTTTCTTTTCTTTTTTTTTGAATTCGCAATCAAAGTTTCCCTGTTACACGATGGCGATAAAACGATTCATTCGGCTCGAATTGAATGTGACGCCAAGACTTCCCAAACATTTTGGCTTGAAATGCGGCAGCGGAAATCAGTTTTGCAAATTTCTCGCAATTCGTGCCAACCTCTCCGGGATATGACAATGGTCGAAATTAATGCCAACTATTTGGCAGAAACCTCACGATGACCATAGAAACGGAAGGCTCTCTTGAGGTCACAGATTTTGTTCAGTGTTTTGATCGGACCGGTTTTGGCTTGGTTTGGGGGCATTTTCTTTTCTTAATATTTAAATAACTAATTTTTTTAAAGAACTTTTATTTAATTATTTGGAATCAGAAAGAAATTCTTCATAAATATAAACTAATTTCACTCGTTTTTAAAAAATGCTGGAACTGTCCTTTGTTAAGAGAGAGCAGACAGCAACCAAATATCACAATTTGATGTTTTAAAGTTTTAAGCGTGATTTCTGCAAAAATATTCTACTTGAAACATATCAGATTTGGAAACATTTTTAAATCCTTTATATAGACTTCGATTTTGTTTCATTGTTTATAGGGAAGGGAATCTTTGGATGGCTAATTATCACACTTGCCTTCATCCAATCGAGCTGAAACTTGGCAGATATATTCGTTGTTGATGACAATGTATTATATCCCATTTTGGGGATAAAAGAAGTATAAATAATAGTGTTAGTTAATGACACTGAACCGATGTTTTTCCTTGTAGTGATTGCACACTATGAAAACATGTTCTGAGTTCAAAATCGTACAAACAATGCAAAAAATACTAGAGATTAGTGCAATATATCTTATGGGAGGTCTTTTCTGGAGGAGTTCCTATATAGTCCGAGAGGCGACTGCAATTTTTGGACCTCATCGAACATCATTCTGAATTTTTTATAGAAATTGGAGAAAAGTGAGTTGATTAGGAATCCACTGGTCTGCCGTGGCAAAAATGGCCGAAACTGATCAAAAATCGACTTGGAATGAGTTGAACTAAAATCCGATTGGCCAAATATGCCATAACTTGTCAAAAAGAGAACAAACTTTTTCGTCTGGCAACCCTGCATTTTGATTTTCAATGAGAAAAAGTGCAAACGATTTTTGATCTCTGGCTTGGAAAATGTGTATCTTTTAAAAGTAAGCCAAATTAGCGACATCAGTTACGTCATTGGTGACGTATTGTTTATTGCCAACTTGGCTCCTTTTAATAGATGCAAGTAGACCGTCGCCAGATATCTGAATCGTCTACAACCTTCTTAATTGATAATTAAAGAGTGAGGGCTACCAAATAAAAAAAATTCGCCTTATTTGGCAAGTTATGGCTCATTTGGCAATTGGATTTAGTTCAATTTATTAAAAGTCGATTTTTGATCAGTTTCGGCCATTTTTGCCACGGCAGACCAGTGGATTCGTAATCTACTCACTTTTCTCCAATTTCTATAAAAAAATCAGAATGATGTTCGATGGGGTCCAAAAATTGCAGTCGCCTCTCTGTCTAATACCAAACTTCAACCAGAAATTGCCAGGATTTACAGTGACCTGATATCTCTGCTATTAACGGTGGCAGTTTGACATGGTATCGCTTTATTAATTCTGATTCTATTTATCTGGTCAGAAAATCCCGCATTTCAGAAAATCCGCCGTACTAAGTACAGACGTATTTGCAACTAATCTCAAAATGAGAAGTGGTCGCTTGGTCAAGTTAAGCAACTTCATCAACTAACCGTGTTCATTCTAACTTATTTACTAACTTAGTAACTTTTTTTATTATTTCCCGTGCAAATAAGACCATTAAACTTCCCCATTATGTATAAGAAATTACAGAATATATACAGAATATATATATATATATATATATATATATATATATATATATATATATATATATATATATATATATATATATATATATATATATATATATATATATATATATATATATATATATATATATATATATATAAATATAAATGCAGTTATCACCCCGGTGCTTAGCATGATGACCCATACAGCTCACATTCTCCCAAGGAGGTACATAAGAAATCCCCATTCATGCCCGGGGCTCCGAATGACTTCCTAGGGACATCCATGGCAATATTTATTGTTACAAAACTACTGAAATTACCGATTATACAGGGTGTCTATAAAAGATTGGACACATTTTGACGTTGAATAATTCATAAAAACAATGAAGACAAATTTAAATTGATAACACTAATGGATCGATAAACTCAAAAACTTTTATGGTCCTTGCCAATGGACTTCCACATGTGTGCCATTCGTTGCACAGAGAATATCGATACGGTAGTCAATTTAGCGCCAGATACGGGCAAGCATGTCGGCATCCACAGACGGTATTGCGGCTGTAATCCTGGCCTTTAAGTCATACCACACTTTCCTCCTGTACACGATGTTCTTTACGAATCCCCAAAGCAAAAAGTCGTCAAGTGGCATTATATCATGTGACTTGGGTGGCCAAGAAGGAAAAACTTACAATTAATAACGCGCGCAGACGATATTTACAAAGGAAACGAGAAAAACTTAAAATTAATAACAAGGGCAGACGATATTTACAAAAGAAATGATATTAAAACGAGAAAAGGAAATTTTCTATTTCAACGTTCACTATAAATGAAAATATATTAGTTATTCTATGTATATATGGCCATAAGTTTGTTTATATCATCATTATTTTATGAATTATTCAACATCAAAATGTGTCCAACCTTTTAAAGACGCCCTGTATTTTATTCAGGCTGAATTTTCAGGGATTATTCGGCCTTGATAACTACAAGTTGAAAATAGTTAACTGATGAAGTACCCACACTTGTTCTTGACATTCTTACTCATTGTACTTGACCTAATAGTTAATTCCAGATTGTTTTTTGTGAGTATTTCGGTAATATAGGAGGCGCACCAATTAAATCAAGAGTGTATTAAAGAATATACGTTTAGGCAAAAAAGCAAACTCTATATAGATTACATTATCAGTTATCGTGCAGTTTTTTACTTAACTTTTTGAGATTACAGAATCGTATTAGATACTAGTAATTTTTAGTATGGATTTTTTAAATAATTCACATTTAATTCAATTTTGTGTGTATTTATGGCTAGAAAAATCATAGGAGGGCTAATAAACTCACCTTCTTCTAATCGATCTGAAACTTGACATATAGACTCGTATTCTCAAACAATGCATTCTATCAAGTTTTGGGGCAAAAAAAGGTTAGTCAATGACACGGAATCGATGATTTTCTTCGTAATAGTCAAACACTATGATTACTCGGCTCCTAAAATTCACTTAAATAAGTTGCAGTTGCACATAAAAGTTGACAATGCATATAAGCAATTTCTAGTAGAAACTTTATTTTTATAAGTAAATTTTTTATTTGTTTATTTTAAAGTTACTATAAGCAATTTGAAGAGTATTATTCTAGAAAATATAATAAAGTTTTTCAATGCCAACAAAACAGTAAGGAGAGTATATATTTTGTTAATGACTTGAAAATTTATCCAGGAAATTTGATAAAAGCTTATGCTATGCCTTTATGAATTTAATCAGAAAATAATAAAGTCACCCACAATGAATGTTGCTAAAAAAAAAAATACAAAAAGAAATTGATTTGCATAAAATACAGAAATATTTTTTCCTCGGCTGTTTAGTTGCCATTTCCCTAAAAGTAACAGTTACCTGCGACTCAACCGCTATAAGAAAATATTTACAATTTTAATTATGTATTCATTAATTTATCTAATATAACTGCTATTACTCTATAGCACAATTGGTAGACAAACATTAACATAAAAGATATGATTCGTTTCTAAGAAAGGACATTTTCGAAATCCACAATATAAAAAACCAGAAACATCTCAAAAAAAGAAGCCTGGAATAAATAAAAATAATCTCGTCCACCAATGCGTGCGACATATTTCGTTCGAAACTTCCATTCTTCCTTCTCCCTGGGGGCATCAGACGATTTTCATCCACCCACCCGCTTTCTCTTTCGGACCTGCGCCTCTCTTCACTTCACTTTGTTTCCACCTGCCGGCTTCACCTGTCGACCGCGCCTTCTCGGTCTTTCTCGTACTAACTGTAACTGTACCGTGAAATGGAACTGATGCGAAATATTGTTGTTTTGTTCCAAACTTTACAAAGTTTTTAGAAGTGGACGATTGAATTCTGGAGGATGTGGGTCGTGGAATAAATAACAGGTAAGTCTTGCGCATGGAAATTGTCGATTTTTATTTGTGTATTTATTTTGAAAAATTTGGTTGGGAAATGGAAAATTCATCATGGTTTTCATTTCAAACTAAATCATTTTTATTTGTTAATAATTTGAATAAATTTGAATAGTACGTTAGTTAATTTTTTATAAATTAATGAAATTTTCGATTTTTTTTTTTTTTTTTTTTTTTTTTTTTTTGGTTAAAAAACCATTTGACACATGAGGTGAAAGCATGTTTAGTTATTCGTCTTTCTTTAAAAGACTGTAATTTATTTTACACAATTTTTATCATAAAATCAGCATTTCTTTCTAAATGTTTGCACTAAATGTAAAAATATTCGATAGCTTTGATTTCATTTAAAAATCATTTAATATTTTTTTTTTTTAATTTTATTTTTTCACTTTCAAATTGGTTTACTATATATTATGCTATTAATTGAATTCTAATTATGAAACAAATTATCTGATATTAAATACATTATTTGAAAAGAGTTAGCCAATCGATCTAATTGCACAGGTAATTTTTCATTGACTATAATTTTCCGATGTAGTTATCATGCCGTTATATTATTTTAACCTTCTTTACGTATTCATAGCTGGGATTATTATCATTTTTTACATAACACATTATTTATTCAACAAAAAAATAAGGGAAATTCTTAAAGCGAAGTGCAACATTAATAAAATATTATTATATTTATTTATTGTAATTTAAAATACGATGTGAGGAGGCGGGATCATTACCGAACCTAGACGATGCCCCCCCCCCCCCCCCGCATAGAGCCCTCTCTCATAGAGTTCCGAAAACCTCTACATAAACTCCTCAAGTAGTTCTCAAATTTCCTCTACATTGTCCCCTTCTCATAGAGTTCCCAAATATGCTCTTTATAGTCCCTTCTCATAGAGTTTCAGAATATCCTCTACATAGTCCCCTCTCATAGAGTTCCAAAATATGCTCTCTATAGTCCCTTCTCATAGAGTTTCAGAATATCCTCTACATAGTCCCCTCTCATAGAGTTCCCAAATATGCTCTCTATAGTCCCTTCTCATAGAGTTTCAGAATATCCTCTACATAGTCCCCTTTCATAGAGTTCCAAAATATGCTCTCTATAGTCCCCTCTCATAGAGTTTCAGAATATCCTCTACATAGTCCCCTCTCATAGAGTTCCCAAATATGCTCTCTATAGTCCCTTCTCATAGAGTTTCAGAATATCCTCTACATAGTCCCCTCTCATAGAGTTCCAAAATATGCTCTCTATAGTCCCTTCTCATAGAGTTTCAGAATATCCTCTACATAGTCCCCTCTCATAGAGTTCCAAAATATGCTCTCTATAGTCCCTTCTCATAGAGTTTCAGAATATCCTCTACATAGTCCCTTCTCATAGAGTTCCAAAATATGCTCTCTATAGTCCCTTCTCATAGAGTTTCAGAATATCCTCTACATAGTGCCCTCTCATTGAGTTCCCAAATATCCTCTACATTGTCTCATTTCATAGAATTCTAAAATCCTCTACGTAGTATCTTTTTATAGAGTTCCATATCCTTTACATAGAGCTACATATCCTCTTCGTAATTTCCTCTGATAGAGTTTCAAAATATCATCTACTCTTCATAGTTTCCTCTCATAGAGTTCCATATCCTCTATATGGTCCCTCTCATAGAGTTCCATATTTTAGATATGGTCCCTCTCATAGAGTTCCATATCCTCTACATGGTCCCCTCTCATAGAGTTCCAAAATATCCTCTACATGGTCCCCTCTCATAGAGTTCCAAAATATCCTCTACATGGTCCCCTCTCATAGAGTTCCAAAATATCCTCTACATAGTCCCCTCTCATAGAGTTCCAAAATATCCTCTTCATAGTCTATTCTTAAAGAGTAAAAAATATTAATTACATTTTCAAACAAATAACATAGTATGCAATTTTAAATATAATGATTCGTCAGAAGCACAGGTCTAGGCCTTAAAATTGATCAATCATTTATTAATGATCGATCAATTTTGATAAATCATTTATTAATGTTTGTTTTGTATAACTAGAGAAAAAGGAATCGTTGCTTAAAAATAAACTACGATCAGAAATAATATATAAACTACAAATAGACAAAAGAAAGAGAAATTTTGAACTTCTCTTTCACATCTTACATGATCGTAATAAATCTCAAATCATAAAATCAATTATGTTTTAAATGTTCTTCACTAAATTACTTCTTTACGACCTGACGTAATTTTAAGAAATCCCCTTAACACAACGATAAAAAAGAAATGGGGTTTGTTTGTCTAGTAACGAGTACAACAAATAACTTTCACATTTTCTTTTCATGTAATGTAACAAAAACATCTGCTTTGAAAAGCCAGCAACAAAGGGAAACAACTTATTTACTTCTTTTTAATTTGTGTCATGCAAGACAACCCTATCAATACATTTGCTTCAGGAATGTTGTTTCATACACAGTGAAAGAAAACATCAATCTCGTATCTACACAAATGGATATTATCCTTTGAATTTAGCGAAAGTGAATATGAAGAGAGTGCTCGCAAAACTTTATTGAATATGTTGGATATGTTATTGAATATGTTGGATATGTTATTGTTTAGTTATAGACTGAGAGGCGGCTGCAATTTTTGGACCCCATCGAACATCATTCTGAATTTTGTATAGAAATTAGAGAACAGTGCGTAGATTACGAATCCACTGGTCTGCCGTGGCGAAAATGGCCGAAACTGGTCAAAAATCGACTTTTAATAAGTTGAACTAAATCCAATTGCCAAATGCGCCATAACTTTCCAAATAATGAGCATTTTTTTTTTATTTGGTAACCCTCACTCTTTAATTTTCAATTAAGAAGGTTGCAGACGATTCAGATATCTGGCGACGGTCTACTTGCATCTATTAAAAGGGAGCCAAGTTGGCAAAAAATATTACGTCACTTATGACGTAACTGGTGTCGCCAATTTGGCTTACTTTTAAAAGAGATATAAGTTTTCCGAGCCAAAGATCAGAAATCGATTGCGCTTTTTCTCATTGAAAATCAAAATGAAGTGGGTTGCCAGACAAATAAGTTTGTTCTATTTTTGGCAAGTTATGACATATTTGGCAATCGGATTTTAGTTCAACTCATTCCAAGTCGATTATGGATCAGTTTTGGCCATTTTTGCCATGGCAGTCCAGTGGATTCCTAATCTACTCACTTTTCTCCAATTTCTATAAAAAATTCAGAATGATGTTCGATGGGGTCCAAAAATTGCAGCCGCCTCTCAGTCTATTAATAAACTTGGTTTACGTCGATTGTTATACAAGATGTGATAATGGACACAGTCAATCAAGCAGACAGTTATCTATGCATTTTTTTCAAATTTTGTTCGAACTTACTTTTCTTCCAACACATATTATGGACTCATACCTAATATAAAAAGTATTGTGATGAGATTTATAGCATCTTTTTTAATTTTAATTACAATAAATGTAATATAAGGTAATGAAAGTATTGCCCCTACTAATTAAATAATGAACTGACAATGTTCAACTTTTGTACACGGATTAGTCGTGGCCATAGGACCTGTCATTAAGGTTTTCATCGAAATTGAGCATGCGCGTAAGGTTGCTATTATTAAAAATAAATGTTTTTCAGCAATTGCGAATCTAGCGATTTAGATCTAAATTGCTCTTTTAATGTGTACATCCCACCTCCGAAATTGCCGTCAAAATTCGATTAAGGATTCAAAAATTGAAAAGTATCAAACATGTAACATAGCATGCAATATTTAACAATAAAACATTTAACATAGGGACATTTAACATAATCTCTTCACTTTGTCCATTAACGACTATTATTTCGTCAATGTGGCAATGACTTTTTTTTTTCTTACAATACAATAATTACTGTCAAACTTTTTTATAATTAAAATATAAAAACATAAATGGTAAAGTTGAAACAAAATCTATGTTAAATATAAATGCAGTGACCAGTATTACAGTACAACTGAAAGTTGTTCCAACTTCCAAAGGCACACTTCGCAAAAAGATAGTTTGTACACTTTCTTTTTCAGAAGTTATATGCTAACTCACCTGATGTAGATCATGTGATTATGACTATTTCATTGATTCTGGATAACATTGATTTAAAGCTTATTCCGTTTCTGCTTAGTTACCGCGTGAAGTAAAGTAATTTTATTTTTCGCAGACGCAGGTTATTAAATACGTCTCAATATAGTGCTACACAACTTTGTGGTGCATAGTTTATTCGGCAACATTGTTTTGAGAAGTACTTAGCTGTAGAACAAGTTTTGTTACAAAGTTGGCATAAGAGGTCAAAAAGTTGAGAAGGAAACATGTGTGAAGTTTAGAGAGACCTGTCAATAACTTAAACAACATTGATCATGAGAAGTACTTAGACAAAACCATCGATATAAATAAACAACTGGATAGACTGCTTAACGCTGGAAAAATGAAGCCGTTGCCAGATGCCGTTGGTGGGATAAAAAATACGGATTGCCGAGGATTGAAAATAAAATTTTGGGTTGTACACAGCAGAAATGTCAATAGTAGACCTTAATTAGTAATAATGTGCCAAAAAATATATACTCTAGCATTTTACAAGGTTTTTCGCATTTCCATCCAACTATAAAAGTGAACTGTGATTGGTTAATCTTCCCACCAGCTTCGCAATCCCCGGCGCGTTTTTCTCATTGCATTGACAATGGAGCAGTCTATCCAGTTGTTTATCTATATCGATGGACAAAACATCGATGAGCGAACCAGCGATTAAGCTGTAGGAGCTTTTATTTAGGAAGAAAGCTACAGAACTTTCTTGGATTTTGAAAATGAGATTTTAGGTATTTTGGCTGAAAATATCTAGCCAGGAAATTTAGCCATTCCCCATTTACATAATCTGGATATAAGTCATCGACCTACCAGAACAACAAACTGAAAAAGAAAAACGTATATAATGACTTGTTATGTAGAGTTTAAAATAGCTTCATGTTAAGGGGGTCCGGTACCGAAAATAGAAAAAACTTTATTTATGTACATTTTCATGTCAAAAATTTATTTTATGTATGAGATACTATTTATATATCTTGGAGAAAATGGTTTTTTAAATATTGTGTTTAGTTATTTAAAAAAAATTTAAAAACCAAGAAAAATCCGTAATAATTGATGTTTGCGTATTTTGATATAAGTCAAGAAAAAATAAAAAAATTTCAAATTGAAAGCTTTCTGTAATACATAATTATATAAAGAAAATTTTGTCACCACAGAATTTTGATAGATGAATTTAAAAAAATTAAAAAAATTCTCAAAGTTAAAATATTGAAATTTGTGCTTTTTTTTTATGTTATCTTTTACGCTAAATATTATATTTTAAAACAGAATTAAAAAAATTAAATTCTGCGAAGACAAAATATTTAAAACTATATAAATTAAATGCTCCAAAAATTTGAATAGTCAATTGTTAATGGTTCTGGAGATATATCGATTTGAATATGCAACATCTGTGAAAAACACTAGTGTTCGAAAAACGCACTTTAAGCAGACGCTTCAAGGTGTTACGCCCATTAGTGATGTTTAAATTACAGGTAATTTTGTGGCGTTCTAATCACCGGAGGAATAAGATAAAAACATAATTCTCTTCAGGAACGTATGAACTATTTTTTAAAATCAGAAAAGAAAATTGGGATTTTTGAAAAAATTTCGGTACTGGACCCCCTTAAGGAGTTACTTATCAATGATACTTTTAAATTAAACACCGAGACGAGGCGACTCGTAATCATTTTATAATTTTAACATCTAAAAAGAAAAATATTATGCTAAGTGGAATAGTCAAAACTGGTCCTTCTCCGTAGAGCTAATGCTTCATTTTTTGGGTACAATATCTGCCTAAGTATTGTTTTAAAATACATGAATTTTTACACCAGAAAACAATAATAAAGAACATTAACAATATTTGCAGAGAAAGTAGCTAGTTTTTTTTTTTTTTTTTTTTAATTCTTAATTTTTAAAAACTTTTTATAAGCTTGTTTATAATTTTTTTAAAGTATAACAAACTCCCCCCAACTAAAAAACCCAGTTTAAAATGTGTTGCTGATCTCCCATTACTCCTGTTATACTTGCTAAATAATTAATAGTTTAAAATACTAAGAAACACGCTTTAATAGAAAAGTGAACTAAAAAGTAGAAAATAATTTTAAATAAGTTTGAAATAAGAATAGAGTGATTAAAAAAAAATATTTATTTTATCGTAAAAAAGCGTGGGGTGCTTTTTAAGATATTTTCATAATGGCTCTAATTTTACCAATATGTGTCATTAAATATTTACAACAATTGACATCAAGCACCCCAAGCTTTTTTACGATGAAATAAATATTTCTTGTTAATCACTCTAAAATTATTTCAAACTTATTTAAAATTATTTTCTACTTTTTAGTTCACTTTTCTATCAAAGCGTGTTTCTTAGTTTTTTAAACTATTAATTATTTTTTCTGTAAACTATACATTTTTTTTAATTAATTTTTTTAGTTAAGTGTACAAAACTCTCTAGTTGTTTCTTGCCAATGCTTGTCTCAAATTTAAGTCATGTGTATGCTTTAGTACACGCCATCTTACTAGGCACAAAACACTACCTTGTCTCTGAATATGAAAAATCACTAATCCTGAAGATCCTGGTAAGGATAATGCGACTAAAAAACGCGCCTTTTATAACCGTCGTTCCCACGACAAATCTTTCAATCGGCACACCATGGTTCGATTCCGGAGAAGTTTGGTTGGTTGGAATTCAACGGCGCAAGGGCAACACGAGCTAATCCTTTTGATAAAGTGAAAAACTTATTGAATTATTGTATTGTCATCGATCTTTGACAAGTGTGCAAAGTTTGAATCAAATTTGATCACTCAAAGTAGGGCAAAATCGAGCCCAAAAGAGTCGGTTACTAGCAAACATACAGGCGAAACTAATAAAAGCGTGTTAAAATAAAGCACAGGTTTCAAAGGAAGTTTTGTACTGCATCTTTAACTCTGAATGGAAAACGCAGCCATTACTATAAAACATATTACTTAGCAGCACCATTACGCAACAAACTATTGCCTTCGAGCAGTAGAGTCAGTGTACGTTTTTAGTAATCAAATTGGTCAATACACCGTTGTTTGGCGATAAAACAGTAACTCAGCTTATGTCTGCGCTATCTGGGTTATCGGGTGCAGTCACAGATAAATTCCAGTAAACATGCCACAATAAACAATATACAATATCTAAGTTTCTTTCAGAATGTAGTTTACTTCTAGACAAATGTGGCGCAACTAAGTGAATGATTGTAAGAAAATGCCCTTTGGTTGAGAACAGCTTATAAGTTTTTTAGTCTTAAGGGCTTTTTTTTTTTTTTACATATATCGTGTGGTAAACATTAAGTTAGAAAGGTAGCTTACATGGGATAACGTTCATAGGGTTATCAATATGCACGGTGTTTCGTGTAAAGAGTAATTTCGTTTATGGGATTTACGGTAAAAGCGGTTTTAAGCAGTTGCACAATCAGTAATTGTTCGCCTAGAGGGCTGTGTTTTGGAAAATAGAAAAAAAAAATTGAATGATTTTGAAAACGCAGAATTTGAGGTTTCCTATTAAGTTATTACAATAAGAGTCACCCCGATTACTAACTGACTGACTGACTCTGTAACGATGTAATTTAAATTTTGACCGATTATTATTGAAACTCTTTAATATTTTTAATATTGTTTTGATCAGAATATTAATTAAAAGATAATTGGACGTGAATTCATAAGCTCATCATGAAGCGTGATCCAGGCAATTCAACAATGTGTTGCATAGTAACGCTGTAAGTGATAGAATTTTGCCGATTATTGTTGAAACTCTTTCCTATTTTTAATATTGTTTTGATCAGAATATTAATTAAAAGATAATTGGACGTGAATTCATAAGCTCATTATGAAGCGTGGTCCAGGCAATTCAACAATGTGTTGCATAGTAACGCTGTAAGTGATAGAATTTTGCCGATTATTGTTGAAACTCTTTCCTATTTTTAATATTGTTTTGATCAGAATATTAATTAAAAGATAATTGGACGTGAATTCATAAGCTCATTATGAAGCGTGGTCCAGGCAATTCAACAATGTGTTGCATAGTAACGCTGCAAGTGATAGAATTTTGCCGATTATTGTTGAAACTCTTTCCTATTTTTAATATTGTTTTGATCAGAATATTAATTAAAAGATAATTGGACGTGAATTCATAAGCTCATTATGAAGCGTGGTCCAGGCAATTCAACAATGTGTTGCATAGTAACGCTGTAAGTGATAGAATTTTGCCGATTATTGTTGAAACTCTTTCCTATTTTTAATATTGTTTTGATCAGAATATTAATTAAAAGATAATTGGACGTGAATTCATAAGCTCATTAGGAAGCGTGGTCCAGGCAATTCAACAATGTGTTGCATAGTAACGCTGTAAGTGATAGAATTTTGCCGATTATTGTTGAAACTCTTTCCTATTTTTAATATTGTTTTGATCAGAATATTAATTAAAAGATAATTGGACGTGAATTCATAAGCTCATTAGGAAGCGTGGTCCAGGCAATTCAACAATGTGTTGCATAGTAACGCTGTAAGTGATAGAATTTTGCCGATTATTGTTGAAACTCTTTCCTATTTTTAATATTGTTTTGATCAGAATATTAATTAAAAGATAATTGGACGTGAATTCATAAGCTCATTATGAAGCGTGGTCCAGGCAATTCAACAATGTGTTGCATAGTAACGCTGTAAGTGATAGAATTTTGCCGATTATTGTTGAAACTCTTTCCTATTTTTAATATTGTTTTGATCAGAATATTAATTAAAAGATAATTGGACGTGAATTCATAAGCTCATTAGGAAGCGTGGTCCAGGCAATTCAACAATGTGTTGCATAGTAACGCTGTAAGTGATAGAATTTTGCCGATTATTGTTGAAACTCTTTCCTATTTTTAATATTGTTTTGATCAGAATATTAATTAAAAGATAATTGGACGTGAATTCATAAGCTCATTAGGAAGCGTGGTCCAGGCAATTCAACAATGTGTTGCATAGTAACGCTGTAAGTGATAGAATTTTGCCGATTATTGTTGAAACTCTTTCCTATTTTTAATATTGTTTTGATCAGAATATTAATTAAAAGATAACTGGACGTGAATTCATAAGCTCATTAGGAAGCGTGGTCCAGGCAATTCAACAATGTGTTGCATAGTAACGCTGTAAGTGATAGAATTTTGCCGATTATTGTTGAAACTCTTTACTATTTTTAATATTGTTTTGATCAGAATATTAATTAAAAGATAATTGGACGTGAATTCATAAGCTCATTATGAAGCGTGGTCCAGGCAATTCAACAATGTGTTGCATAGTAACGCTGCAAGTGATAGAATTTTGCCGATTATTGTTGAAACTCTTTCCTATTTTTAATATTGTTTTGATCAGAATATTAATTAAAAGATAATTGGACGTGAATTCATAAGCTCATTATGAAGCGTGGTCCAGGCAATTCAACAATGTGTTGCATAGTAACGCTGTAAGTGATAGAATTTTGCCGATTATTGTTGAAACTCTTCTCTGTTACCAAAATTGTTTTAATCAGAATGAGGTTGGTTGGTTGGTTGTTTTCAGATTATCTGGCGCCGTCAGCAACACGAGGGCTATAATGCGCCGAAACATTCGTCATTAGACAAGCCAACATACATTTACAAACAACCATGCCTAAACACGGGACTCGGAACCCGCAACCTCGCGGTCTAGAAGCCAGCACGCTACCACTATGCCGTTTGGTCGGCTAATCAGAATAAGGAAAAATATTTCAAAGTGAATGCATTAATTCACGTTTATTTTTACTTTCAATTACACATATGTATTATACATAGGATAATAAAAGTATAGCATTCAGTCAAAAACATTTTTTTTTTTTTTTTTTTTTTTTTTTTTGCATTTCTTCACGTTTTAGTACACTCTGATTTCAAAAAAGTGATATAGAAAAAATGTCTGTCTGTATGCGGATCCAACAAATCGATCTACGATGTTGAAATTTGATATGCGGATTGCTGGTGGCCATGGGACCTACCATTAAGGTTTTCGTCAAAGTCGCGCATGCGAATAAGGTAGCTGCCATTGAAAAAGTCATGTTTTTTAATGATTGCTAAAAAATGGCTCCAACGATTTTGATAAAAATCGCTATGGTAATGCCTCTTAAGGTATTCTATACATTCCTACCTTCGAAATTTCCCTAAAAATGTTTTAATGGCTTAAAAAGTTGAAAAACGAATGCCTTCAACACAGAGTTCTCTTTCCTTGAGCATACCTCATCAACGATCGCTTTTTCTTCTCCCCTCAGTTTCACTTATAGTAAAGGATAATACAAAAATTATCGCAAAAAATAATATCGCCATATTGGCCCGTAATGAAAGTTGTGCGATGTTCCACACCCCTAGTTAATAATAAAATACATTTTAAAACGTTGGTTTGCCACTCATTTTGTTGTTAGGGATGTTTTTATTATTTTAAATTAAATGCAAACACAGAACACACGCTGACCACAGAATCAGCGCTATGCTAATGTGTAGGAAGATGACCGATTTGATTGAAGGTAACTCCCAAATCTATTATAACGCCGATACTCAGCGAAGGCACTCAATATCCCTTTCAATTCAAGCGCAGTGTGGTTTTTCAAAAGGTTCTTCATTAAAACAAATTTTGGTCGAATACTTTTTTATCATTAAAATAATTTTCATTTGCATGTTACAAGAAATATTGAGTTTTTAATGAATACTTCCTGAAAATTTAATTAAAATGTTTTTTATGTTAATCATTTTTCAACGGGTGCCTTAGGCGTCTTGCAATTTTTTAGTCATTAATAAGAATAGTGTAGAAAAAATTCACGAATCAATTTGATACTTCGAATACCATGGCATTGTGGAAAGAATTTAAACCAACCACACTCAGTACATAAAATTAGTTATGATAATCCAATTACTCGCCTGGATTTCGAAACTTGTAATTATGAACATATAGAACATAAACTTCTTTTAAGGTGAAATCTTTGACTTGCCTCTCTCGAAGGACCATTAATAGACTGAGAGGCGACTGCAATTTTTGGACCCCATCGAACATCATTCTGAATTTTTTATTGAAATTAGAGAAAAGTGAGTAGATTACGAATCCACTGGTCTGCTGTGGCAAAAATGGCCGAAACTGGTCAAAAATCGACTTTTAGTAAGTTGAACTAAATCCTATTGCCAAATGAGCCATAACTTGCCCAATAATGAGCATTTTTTTATTTGGTAACCCTCACTCTTTAATTTTCAATTAAGAAGGTTGCAGACGATTCAGATATCTGGTGACAGTCTACTTGCATCTATTAAAAGGGAGCCAAGTTGGCAATAAACATTAAGTCACTGATGACGTAACTAATGTCGCCAATTTGGCTTACTTTTAAAAGATACAAATTTTCCGAGCCAAAGATCAGAAATCGTTTGCGCTTTTTCTCATTGAAAATCAAAATGAAGTGAGTTGCCAGGCGAAAAAGTTTGTTCTCTTTTTGGCCAGTTATGACATATTTGGCAATCAGATTTTAGTTCAATTCATTCCAAGTCGATTTTTGATCAGTTTCATTTTCGCCTCGGCAGACCAGTGAATTCCTAATCTACTCAGTTTTCTCCAATTTCTATAAAAAATTCAGAATGATGTTCGATGGGGTCCAAAAATTGCAGTCGCCTCTCGGACTATAAGTTTGAATCAGATATCGTTGCAATTTGGCGATTTTTTTCTAATAGAAGAATATCAATAATAATTCTATCTGATTTCAGTACCTAATAATAATTTTTCAATGTCTAATAATCAATATATCAAAATTTCTTAAATGCATACATGATGATTAGGACTATGAACAAGGCACTATGTGAACCACTGTTGTCTTAAACTCAGTAAAAAAATATATATATATATATTCTCTTCCCTTATAGACGACATCATTCTAACAACCGGACTTCAATATCGATAAATATCCTCGATCAGTTGTTCAACGCGTTAACAGGTGAATATTTATGTGGAGCGAAGTGCCTTGGGGTCGATATTGGACTTGTTTCCTTCTGAAAAATCAATTCACAAGTTGCATCCTAAATGCGGACAATTGACGGAAGCTGTCCCATCCATTCTAAAAGAGAACATCCGAAAAACTGCCCAGGGTTTATTGACCTAAATGGGCAGCTCGTAATTTCAGCGTGGCCTTCGTTTTTGTTTACAACCGGATAAAAAAAAAAAAAAAAAAAAATCTTGAATCTAAACAGTGTCGCTAAGTATCAACCTCTATTTTCTTGTTCACATTTTCTTTTTAGTTTTGCTGGATTGTTGCCGCGTTGCACGCTCTTATTTCACTTTATTCCTCCGATGAAATTCATTCGAGTTGTTTTGGTTGTTTGATACTGAGGCGAAAGGAATACTTTGTTAGGGAAGATGGTATGAAGATGACATTGTTCAAAATGTATAAATGAGGAAAGAGGTATTTAAAGTTTTTTATTTGTTTTATGTATTCATTCTACAGTAGTTTGTTATTAATATTCAATTCAGAGCGAAATATATACTTTTTCGAGATATGCTAAAGTTTATACTTCAATAATTGCGAAAAATGTAATTGCTGGCATACTTCTTCGTGAAATAATTACCCTCAGAATTTTCTGGAATTTAATAGATATTTTCTTATCGTTGGGATTTTTAAGATATTTTTAAATAAATGAAGAATCGTCCTTTATATATTCTTTTATGTGTGTGTGTGTGTGTGTGTGTGTGTGTGTGTGTGTGTGTGTGTGTGTGTGTGTGTGTGTGTGTGTGTGTGTGTGTGTGTGTGTGTGTGTGTGTGTGTGTGTGTTTAAATTGTATAACTTTAATCTATTTTTATGTTATGAAAAGAGAAATGATAAAAGAAACAGCCGCACCCAAGTAATAACTAATGTTGTTAATAAAAACATTTTCTATTAAGTTCTCCATTCTTTAACCTTGTTTTCTTTTGCGTGTCATATTCAAGAGTTTAGTGACGAAAAAATTTTAAAATATAAAAACAAGTACTATTGTATATTTATTACATACATTTCTTTTCACTTCCGAAAAATCACTGACACCTTAAAACTCTTGTAGAAAAATAACCTTCTGGATAATAAATAATGAATTAAATGTTAACGGGGGGGTCTTCCAGTTTAAATCCAACTTTTAGTAAATCTTTTTGAGGCGTAGCAAACTCTCACAAGTTATTAAGGTATACATATACGTTGGGAATCGCAAATATTGACCCAAACAGGCATTTTTGTTTTTACATTCTAAAATGTTCTCCAATTCATTATCTTTAAAATGATACCAATAACTTTCTTATAGTTGAAATACTTTTTTAATTACATGCAATTTCGTAAAAGACGACGTTCAAAACATATTGGAAAAAAGAAAATGTCGAAAACTTTGAACTCAATTTCTGGAGAACTGCTTTTCATTGTTGAGTGAATGTACTCCAACGGTGATATCTTAAGAGTTAATTAACTGATTTTTTAAATTTAAACTGTATAATTTAGATAACATTTCAGAGCACGGGTCCTAGCTGTTTACAAAAAATTTTTGGGGAAATAGATTTTTTTATGTATTTTAGAATATTTTTATTTTGGGAAAAATTTTATTTTTTCTAGTACTTTTCATGTTAAATGCTAAAATTTAAAAAAATATTTAAGTTAAGCCTTATATTTTGCTTGGGCCCCTGTATCAATACCTTGTCTTTAATTTCCAGTAAGAAATTTGTTTCAAAATTAATTATGTATTATTTTATCATCGTTGCAATTAGGCCTTAATAAGTGAATTATAATTCAATTAATTAAATAAATATTTTATTTTTTTTACTTTTTGTTACTGCAAATACATTACCTTTTTTGCTCTTGTAATTCTCACAAAAATTTTACACGCTGGCATGAGAATTAAAAAAAAAAAAATTGTCCAACGTATATGTATACCTTAACTTCCGCAAAAGTCTTGACACAACGCACTCAGTTTGGCATTAAATTGAACTCTCACAATTGGTTCTTCATCCTTCACTTATGAACCTTGTTCTTTTCTATTTTTGATACTTTTAGAAATAACTGCTAAATTTGGCGCGAGATGGGACAGAAAGCAATTATCTTTGACCGTCTCCAATCAAAATTGTTTCCATTAGAAGCTCAGTTTATCATGTAAAATATATCCGATTTTTAAATTACTTTTCCTTACGGCTGAGAAAGTTTGAAATAAAAATGTTCCACTTAATTTGTCAGATTCTTATTAAATCCCAAAAATAAACCGATTACCTAGATTTCTCTTGCATTAATTACATACAAGGTAAAAGGTTTCTAACCCCTTACATAAGTAATTTTGAGGGGAAAAATAAATTTGGTGTTCTTGGTTCTTCAAGAAACATAATTTTCCCGACTTGTTGCCCCCTTTTTTCTTTCTCTTTACTGATATGCCTTGTACACTATATTAACCCTTTGCACTCCAGGCCTTTTTCGCGTGGAGGAATCAGCAACTCGAGACATTTTAGGTTCGGCTGGTGTTTATGGATTTGCTTCATAGAAACTAAACACAGTCATTGGTATTGCATCGAATTTCCGAATCACGCCTAATGGTCCTCTCGTGGTTTGGCATCCAATCGTGTGGCTCCTGAGAGGCGTCACTGGAGTGCAAAGGGTTAAGAAAGGTTAACCTTTCTTAATATAGGGTCTTTTAGAAATGACTTCCTAACTTTGAAATGACGTAACTACGAAGTACTGAAAGACAAAAGAGACAAGTTGTATAATGGATAGACAGGTGTAGAATTTTAAATTCACCGCTTTGCAAAATTAGAAAAACAATTGAAATGTGGGGACAAATTGTTGTAACATCTGAACATAGCTGAGTGAGTTTAGGTTTCCTCTCATGAAAAGGGGAACCATGATTCATTTACTTCATTGTGCAATCCAAACGGTCACTTTTGCAATATGAGTTGTTTTACAGGACCCACAGACGGGTTTTTAGTTCCCCTAACTCAACAGTTTTGCCTATTGACAAATCCGTCCAAATGAAAATGACCTCCATAGATAAACCAAATGCAACTGTCATGAAAAAAGGTCTCTATTATTCCTTTACTTGCCAGACGGTCACTTTTGCAGTATGATTAATTTTACAAGACCCACAGACGGGTTTTCTGTGCCCTAACTCAACAGTTTTGCCTATTGACAAATCCGTCCAAATGAAAATGACCTCCATAGATAAACCAAATGCAACTGTCATGAAAAAAGGTCTCTATTATTCCTTTACTTGCCAGACGGTCACTTTTGCAGTATGATTAATTTTACAAGACCCACAGACGGGTTTTCTGTGCCCTAACTCAACAGTTTTGCCTATTGACAAATCCGTCCAAATGAAAATGACCTCCATAGATAAACCAAATGCAACTGTCATGAAAAAAGGTCTCTATTATTCCTTTACTTGCCAGACGGTCACTTTTGCAGTATGATTAATTTTACAAGACCCACAGACGGGTTTTCTGTGCCCTAACTCAACAGTTTTGTCTATTGACAAATCCGTCCAAATGAAAATGACCTCCATAGATAAACCAAATGCAACTGTCATGAAAAAAGGTCTCTATTATTCCTTTACTTGCCAGACGGTCACTTTTGCAGTATGATTAATTTTACAAGACCCACAGACGGGTTTTCTGTGCCCTAACTCAACAGTTTTGTCTATTGACAAATCCGTCCAAATGAAAATGACCTCCATAGATAAACCAAATGCAACTGTCATGAAAAAAGGTCTCTATTATTCCTTTACTTGCCAGACGGTCACTTTTGCAGTATGATTAATTTTACAAGACCCACAGACGGGTTTTCTGTGCCCTAACTCAACAGTTTTGCCTATTGACAAATCCGTCCAAATGAAAATGACCTCCATAGATAAACCAAATGCAACTGTCATGAAAAAAGGTCTCTATTATTCCTTTACTTGCCAGACGGTCACTTTTGCAGTATGATTAATTTTACAAGACCCACAGACGGGTTTTCTGTGCCCTAACTCAACAGTTTTGTCTATTGACAAATCCGTCCAAATGAAAATGACCTCCATAGATAAACCAAATGCAACTGTCATGAAAAAAGGTCTCTATTATTCCTTTACTTGCCAGACGGTCACTTTTGCAGTATGATTAATTTTACAAGACCCACAGACGGGTTTTCTGTGCCCTAACTCAACAGTTTTGTCTATTGACAAATCCGTCCAAATGAAAATGACCTCCATAGATAAACCAAATGCAACTGTCATGAAAAAAGGTCTCTATTATTCCTTTACTTGCCAGACGGTCACTTTTGCAGTATGATTAATTTTACAAGACCCACAGACGGGTTTTCTGTGCCCTAACTCAACAGTTTTGTCTATTGACAAATCCGTCCAAATGAAAATGACCTCCATAGATAAACCAAATGCAACTGTCATGAAAAAAGGTCTCTATTATTCCTTTACTTGCCAGACGGTCACTTTTGCAGTATGATTAATTTTACAAGACCCACAGACGGGTTTTCTGTGCCCTAACTCAACAGTTTTGCCTATTGACAAATCCGTCCAAATGAAAATGACCTCCATAGATAAACCAAATGCAACTGTCATGAAAAAAGGTCTCTATTATTCCTTTACTTGCCAGACGGTCACTTTTGCAGTATGATTAATTTTACAAGACCCACAGACGGGTTTTCTGTGCCCTAACTCAACAGTTTTGTCTATTGACAAATCCGTCCAAATGAAAATGACCTCCATAGATAAACCAAATGCAACTGTCATGAAAAAAGGTCTCTATTATTCCTTTACTTGCCAGACGGTCACTTTTGCAGTATGATTAATTTTACAAGACCCACAGACGGGTTTTCTGTGCCCTAACTCAACAGTTTTGTCTATTGACAAATCCGTCCAAATGAAAAATGACCTCCATAGACAAACCATATGCAGCCATCGTCAAATTTACTCCCCGCAATTTTTCAAACTTATATATTTAAAATTCCGTACCTGTCAGTCCAACTTACAACTAGTCTCCTCTCTCTGTTTCTTAATTATGTCATTTCAAAGTTAAGGAGACCTTTCCGAAGAAGTTCGAGACCATTGTACCATAATCCTTTCACGGGACGCGCGCAATGCATCATCTCTCGCCCCCAAAAATAAAAGCAGCTCAGCCTCCCCACGCGAGCACGTGCTCCATTCATTATTATCCGGATTTAAATAGAAATGCTGGATCTCGGGCGGGATCCGAGATGAGATTACAATCGCTTTTCAGAGAACCACGCGAAATAGAACCATTCGGAGAGTTGGGTGGAGGGGGGGGGGGTCAAACCTGCTGACACCCGAGCACCACCTGGCGTGGGGTTTTGATGCTTTCTTTCTATTTGGAGGGGAAATGATTACAGGTGTTTGAAACGAATTTGATAAGTTGTAAGTGGAATTAAGGTGTTTTTTTTTTTTTTTTTTTTTTTTTTTTTTTAATAAGAGTTTACGTTTAGTATTCATACACCGAAAGATTAATATTTTTAATATTCTTTATAGTCCGAGAGGCGACTGCAATTTTTGGACCCCATCGAACATCATTCTGAATTTTTTATAGAAATTAGAGAAAATTTAGTAGATTACGAATCCACTGGTCTGCCGTGGCCAAAATGGCCGAAACTGATCGTTAATCGACTTGGAATGACTCGAACTAAAATCCGATTGTCAAATATGTCATAACTTGCCAAAAATAGAACAAACTCATTCGTCTGGCAACCCACTACATTTTGATTTTCAATGAGAAAAAACGCAAACGATTTCTGATCTTTGGCTCGGAAAACTTATATCTTTTAAAAGTAAGCCAAATTGGCGACATCAGTTACGTCATAAGTAACGTAATATTTTTTGACAACTTGGCTCCCTTTTAATAGATGCAAGTAGACCGTCTCCAGATATCTGAATCGCCTGCAACCTTCTCAATTGAAAATTAAAGAGTGAGGGTTACCAAATAAAAAAAAATGCTCATTATTTGATAAGTTATGGCTCATTTGGCAATCGGATTTATTTCAACTCATTAAAAGTCGATTTTTGACCAGTTTCGGCCATTTTTGCCACGGCAGACCAGTGGATTCGTAATCTACTCACTTTTCCCTAATTTCTATAAAAAATTCAGAATGATGTTCGTTGGGGTCCAAAAATTGCAGTCGCCTCTCAGTCTATTACATTAACTTCGATTTCGTTTGTGAACGGCAAAAATCTTCGAAGGCTAATTAATCCACTTGCCTTCTTCCAATCAATCTGGCCGATCAAACGGTATAGTGGTTAGCGTGCTAGCTTCTAGACCGCGAGGTTGCGGGTTCCGAGTCCCGTGTAAGGCATGGGTGTTTGTAAATGCATGTTGGCTTGTCAAATGACGAATGTTTCGGCGCATTATAGCCCTCGTGTTGTTGCTGACGGCTCCAGATAATCTGTAAACAACCAACCAACCCAATCGATCAGAAACTTGGAAGATCAACTCGTTGAAGATGACAGTGCATTCAATTACGCTTTTGAAATAACAAAGCAAGTTAGTCAATGGCATAGAATCGATTTTTTCGACATAGTGGTCTTTAACACTATGAAAACTCGATCCGAGCTCAAAATTACTTAAAGACAATCTGATGGCTGTGGGGTTATCGCTCTGACCTCGCATGCCAAAGGTGGCGGGTTCGAATCCCGGGTAAGGCATGGATGTTCGTTGTGGTTCGGAATCCACGTTATGCTGTAGATCCCGGCCTGATTAGCCGTCATTGTACATAAAGATAGGTCGCTGAGCGTACATACCAACCAACCAAACAAAATTGCCTCAATAAGTTGCAGGTAAAAGTTTGCCATGCATATAACGGATACTTTTAATTATTAATTTGTTGTGGTTATTATTAAGTGTATTTCATATTCTTTCTAGAAGTACATAGCACTATCTTTCTAGAAGTAATATACTATCATAGCAAAGCTATACAATTTAGTTATTCCATTTTAAAGAACAGCAGAAAGAGTTAGAAATAGCAATTTGTTAACTAACGTGTCAAAGGTGCCGGATTCGAATCCCGGGATCAGCATGGATGTTCATTGTGGTTCCGAATCCACGTTAAGCTGTAGGCCTGATTAGCCCTCATTGTGCATAAAAGTAGGTAGTTGAGAGTACAAACAAACCAACCAATAGTTATCTACTTCTGAGATACATAAAGTAGATTCTGGGACTCAAAATTTTTAAAATTCTCAAACAAATTTTATTTTTCTAAAGAATAATACAAATATTTTTAAATAAAATGACATAAAATGTTTGTATCTATCTATCTATCTTTAGTAGAACTTGAAATATTTAAGTTTTTGTTACATGACAACTGTATTGCAGACATGCTATCTTCAAACTTTAAAACTGCTTTTCTCGGTGAGGGCTTTTTGTCCCTTTTATGAGTTTAAATTGATATAACTTAAAAACTACTTGTTATAAGTTTATGAAATTTTTCAAAATTATTTTTGATACATATTTCTTTAATTTGCCTTCATGAATTATGTTTTTTTATTTAACTGGTTTTTTTTTAAAGTTATTGGAGCTAAGCATACTATGGATTTTATACAGTTTTAGCACAAAATATTTTTTTTAGTTTTTCTAATTACTGTATTAAAAAATCACGAAGACAATTTTTGACATGAATTATAAGATGTAATATTATGAAAAAATAAAGAGTTTTTTTATAAAAGTTTTTTAGATGTATCAAATTTAGAAAATATCAAAATTTTAAAGTTTTATAATTTAAAAAAAAAAAATATTTTTTAAATTTGAAAATTTAAATTTTTTGTTTAAGTTTCAAAGAATCATACATTCCTGCACAAAAAATGTCAGATAAATAATTCTAAAAATAAAGATTTTAGAATTTTCAGACCTAGACCCCATTTAAGCTGTATAGAGATCTCATTTTTTACGTAGTGTTTAAAGGTGTAGTAAAACATTTTCTCAATAAAATGCAAAGAAATAAAATAGCTGATCTGTGTTGAATAATAATACTTTTTTTTGCGGGAAAATATGATGACATGTAATTCAATTGTATTTTGGGACAATTTTCACACGCTTTTGTATGTAACAAAACATTGAATTTTTTTTTTTTTTTATTATTTTTTTTTTTTTTTTAATTAAATCTGACCTATTTTAAGCTCAAACTACTCATCTATACAGAAATTGGGGCTTTTTCCAACAAATTACATAAATGAAAGGTCAGAGGGAAGAACAGTCTAAGTCTACTTTTCGTAAAAATATAACTAATATCGGAGTCACAGTGGCAGACAAGGTAAAAAAGGAGAATGAAAGACACAGTTATAAGAAGATAATTCACACAAAAAGAATTAACGATTTAATTTGATTATAAAACTTTTTTCAAACCTTCAAGTTTCGTTTTCTCGCGATCATTTCCAAGCGACTTAAACCGCTCTTATTCTCATTTACATTTAAAAAATATTCCCGAACAAAGTCTATTCCGTCTACCAAGAAATATGTTTAATAAATTAGCGCAAATTTATTTTATATCGTTGTAATAAATAAGAGCGCATTTTTTAAAAAATGTTTCTAGTAAATTTGAGCGCATTTTGTTTTTGAATATTTCTTGAAAATTTCAGCGCATTTTTAAAGATATTTCTTGTAAATATGAGAACGTTTTTTTTTTTTTTTTTTGTTTTTTTCCCCCTCTTGTAAATTCGATCTTGTGTGTGTGTGGTTAATTTTTTTAATAATTGCACGTTACAGCACAAACTCAATTCTGGTTAAAAAAAAATTATCTTCATCAAAACCAGAAGGTACACTAAATCCCATTTTTAAAGGCCGACCAAACGGTATAGTGGTTAGCGTGCTAGGTTCTAGACCGCGAGGTTGCGGGTTCCGAGTCCCGTGTTGGCATGGGTGTTTGTAAATGTATGTTGGCTTGTCTAATGACGAATGTTTCGGCGCATTATAGCCCTCGTGTTGCTGACGGCGCCGGATAATCTGAAAACAACCAACCAACCCATTTTTAAAGCTGTCTTTAAAAATAAAAAAAAACGAACCCTCAGCTATGGCATTTATCGGATAAATATCTAATACAAAAATATACCATAATCCCAAAGCACTTATAATAATCTCGACAACCGTTTCAAGTAAAAATGCACAGCTGATCTACTCAAGAACTACAGCAATCGTAAAAATACACATAACATTACGTGCAATGGGCCTATTACATACTTACCTTCTTACTTACGTAATAAAGAACTGATAACTGGCATTGTTTGATTACTGTTTACATTTATTATTTATTCATAAGTGCGTGCACATGTATCTATTCATCTTGTACATATCTATACTAAACTTCAACTTAACTTGACATCACTAGAAGGTAGATCATCACAGTGCTCATAGGCATTTAATCCATTTTGGCTGCGTGAAAGCATAATGCTCGCCAAACCACAGCCCTGTAGAGAACAAAAGGCTATAAGGTTTGGCGAGAATTATGTCTTCACTCCTCTAAAATGGATTAATTACCTATGAGCACGGTGAAGATCTATCGTCTAGTGATGTCAAGTTAAGTTGGAGTTTAGTATACAAGCAACTAATAATTTGGATACCGAGACTTTTCACGACAAGGGATATTTTAAAATCCTTTATATTAACTTCGATTTTGTAGGGGAGGGGGGGGGTAGATGTATATGCCTGTCAAAGGCGGGTAAATCTGTAGAGGGTTCCTCATTGCCATCATCCAATCGTGATGAAATTTGGCAGATAGATGCGACGTTGATGATAATGCATTCTATCAAATTTTGGCGGCTGTCGCTGTCACTAAAAGGTCGCTTTTATGGAACACTAATGAACTAAATTGCCATCATCCAATAGCGCTGAAATAGCATTTAACCGATCATTGAAGAAACTCTTTCCTGTTGCCAAAATTGTTTTAATAAATAAATAATGAATAGTTTTAATCAGAATAGATAAAAGATATTTGGATGTGGGTGCATAAATTCGCATTCATTTTTAAAGAATAAATTTTGAAAAGTAGTTTACCGGATATTTTACCGATAGAAATGTTTTTAATATTTAAAATTAGTGGCCAACACCAAGCACACTCTGGCAACAGAAACGCAGCTTTTTTTTAATGAATATAAAAATTGGCGATGCATACAAAAGATTTATATTAAAAACTTTGGTTTTATGGGTTTGTATTATTTTAAACGAAGGCAACACATTAAGTCACAAACTCATGTATGGTAAAATAATGCCTTTACCGTAACCAAAAGCCAAGAAATACTATAAACCACAAAAAAAAAACCGCCAACAATCTCCATTAAATGATGACCGTTTCTAGTGAATCAGAGCGCAGAACTGCTATTGGTTGGCAGGTTCTTTCCTCCATTCCCGATATGAAGAAAACAACACAACACCTGAGTCCCCTGATATGCTCGCTTTCTTTATCCTTATATCTTCTTCCTTTTTCTTTCCGGGCTGTTCATCTCTCTCTCTCTCTCTCCTCTTCTTAAAAGAAGAATAGCGTTCTCATCTCGATCGGATATCTTTTCGAATAGCGGATGCGAGGATTTGCTGTTTCTTCTAGGATTTTGAGAGAAGCGTTAGGATTGGCGCATGCCCATGTGAGTGTTTTGTCCTTTTTTCTTTTTCCCCCTTTGAATTTTTGGATAGCTGACTTTGGTGGGAATTCTGATATGTATTATTCATGATTTAGGGGATAAATGTAACGGAAATTTAAATTTTGAACTTGTGTGAAATTCGACGTTTCCTTTTTTTTTTTTTCTTTTTTTTTTACATTTGAAATGTTTTTATTGTGTAAATTACTTTAGTAATGTTACCTTGGACGTAGGCAGGTATTTCCAGTGGGGTGCAGATCGCAGTGGCGCAACTGATGGGCCCACAATCAGTTACGCTACTTGGGGGGGGGGGGGAGAGAGAGATTGGATTTCCTACTGTGATGTTAGTTAATAGTTCTGGCATTGATTTTCTGTTCAAATAAATAACTTAAATGCCATATTACCTCTTTACTAATTTTTATCACTTTCCATCATTTTATTTTCAATTTTCAAAAAACAGGTGGGATATGGGGGTAAGTACACCAATTTGATCCTTCCCATGGATATTACTTATTTTATATTAGTGCTTATGCATATTTTTTGTAAGCTGAAAGTTGTATAAGATAATTAGGCTACCGTTTTTCCAAGTAAAAGGACAAGTACATGATTTAGATTTACGCATGTTTTTTATAACTAAAATAAGTAATTACGTATGCTTAAAAGCCATTTGATGCAGTATTGCAAATGAGTTTTCATTGTGAAAATTCTTTCATTCTGAAAATCGCTTTGGTACGTCGTAACTCAATATTTTGATGCATGTAATGTTCTATACAACACGTTTCATGTAGAGATCAAAAAAAAAAAAAAAAAAAAAATTCGCATATATTTTTAGACGCATTTTGATTATCAAACGCATTATTAGACGCATTTTGATTATCAAACGCATTATTAGACGCATTTTGAGCAGCAAAAAAAAAATCTGTCGCAGGCCGCGTAGTAGCTAACGCTGCTCTAGGCAATCTTAAATACACAGCAATCTTAAATACACAGCAATCTTAAATATTTCTGAAACTCTTAGCTATTGTTGAAAGTAGTGAGCATGGGCTTCTTGTTTCAGCAATATTTATAACAAAGTCTCCACAAGCACTAAGTATGGTCTGAGAAAACTTACCCTTAAACTCTTACATTTTAATCTAACCTCACTGACAGTTCAAGATTACAGAGCTGCTTTCCAACAAAAAATTATCACCCATAACCCACACATCAAGCTTTTAATAAATAGACATATTTTCTTAAGAGATGTAAGAAATTATTTTGCCTCATGTTTATATTTATATAAAGCTTAAGAAGAATGTAATACTCCGGAGGTAACGCTTTTTAATCTAATAGTATTTCATGCTTTTAATCTAATAATCACTTACTTCAGGGTTAACGCACTCCAATGTAATTCCGTACTTACATAACTATTTTAAATGCATAATCCTATTTAAAACTTATTTTCTGCCTCCTGATAGGAAAATAACTGCTGTTACCTAAAATGAAAAGCTAAGGAGGTGTGTCAGGTACTAAAAAACAGTTTTTATAATTCATTCTAACGCGCTGAATGTTTTATCCCCATTCTATCCATAAGTTTATTACATAGTTCGTACACTTGGAGAAAAAAATTCAAGGACTATTAAAGCACTTTTCAAAAATGCCTTATCAACTCATTACCACCACAATGTTAATTTTGTAAATAGGAGGCATAAGACAGTGCAATAGTTCATCTTAAGTTGGCTTCCCTGCAATAAGGTTCTCAATGCTTGATAACGAGTTTTACAGAGGTAACACTGGGAAGCTAGTTTTACAATGAGCAGGGCATTTAACTTTATGGTAATGGCAATCTCCCCAAATTGGCGAGATAGAGCCAAGTTGGCGACGGTTTTGGCGACTAATTTTTGTCACCTAATTTGGCAAGAAATCGCCAAATGTCGCCAAACTTGGCGACCGTTTGGCGACATTTTCAGTCCCCATGTACATGTATAGGACTTTTCGACTACGATCCGGAAAGTTCTCCAAATATCTAAATCTAGATATTTCAAGAATGTTTGATTCCTATATAAGCCGGCCAAGCGAGCGGGGGAGTTAGTTAGTCAGCTAGGTTAGTCGTTGGTTGACTGAGTTGAGTCAGTGAGTTGACTGGAATTACTGTATTGAGATACTGAGTCTCAGTGAGCATTCAGAGAGTTCCGAAAGCGAACTGTATTGCATTGTCTTTTGCAGTGATTTTAGCAGTTGTGTTGTCAAGTTTTTAACTGCTGTTTTGTGCTCTATTGTTGTGAAAAGAGCTGTATTGTGTCTACTAGAACGAGAAGTTCTGGAGTTGTAAAGGAATCTGTGTTTTTTATCTGCTTTGGCTTCAAATCTTTCGAACCCATCAACCAACTATAATATATATATATGTGTGTGTGTGTGTGTGTGTGTGTGTGTGTGTGTGTGTGTGTGTGTGTGTGTGTGTGTGTGTGTGAAAAAAAGTTCCCTGGCAATTCCTTGATTTCCCTGACAGATTTCTAAAAAATTCCCAGACTTTATAGCAAATTTTTCCAACTTCTCCATATGTGTGATAAAGTAGAACATGCATGTTGAAGAGATAGTATGCCTGTTTTTTAAAAATAGTTTTGGTGGTAATGAGGAGTTTAAATGATTCCATAACATTAAATTTCCAACGATTACCACCACAATTCTCCGGGTAAATGGCGCCAAAATACAGATGAACGGGATAACTTGCCTTCAGAAGAAAGAAATTTCCCTGATTTTCGTGAAATTTAAAAAAGTACCCTGACATTTCCCAGAATAAGAAAGCTCCCTGACATTTCCAGGTTCTGTGGCCACTCTGTGATTGCTAATTGGCCAAACTAAATTCAAGGATTTTGCTCATTTTGTTGAATAAATTTTTTTAAGACGTTATATTTTTAGAAAATAAAATAAAATTCAAGCACTATAAACTTATTTTTAACAAATTCAAGGTTTCTAAGCACTTGAAAATGAAAGGGTTTTTTTTTTTCAAGCACTTTTCCAATTTTTTTAAAACCGTACGAACCATGTACAAGTTATAAATTTAGCCCTCACATGTGACAGAAAATCATGTACCAGCCTCTCGCGACTAGCCAGCGGCCATCTTAAATGTCTTACCTTCTCTGAAGGCAAGAAAAATTACACTCTTTGCCCAAAGTGCCACCAACACCAGGCCTCAGCTGAGCACATCCAGGACTGAATGGGTCTCCTTTGAGGGGAAATTTATTCTTCTCCCCTTCTCGTCATAGACTTTTTGTATGTCAACGGATTCCTTGACCTGGTCCGACTCCTTCAGGTTGGGTTAGAGATTAAAAACATCAACAGCAACATAAATTAAATAATATAATTCTCATTATCTTAAGTGTAACATTCTTTAGACCAATAATTAGTAAACAGTCTTGTTTTTAGTTAGTAGTGTCACATATTGTCCATTTACGAAGAAAAGAAAATTTAATAAATTTTTTAGACCAAAAAAATAATTGGATCAGTATTTTAAGTCATAGCCATCAATACCTTTTTACTTTTAATTACCCATATGTAATTATGTAAAAAAAAAATCGATTCGTTAGAAAAAATGTCTTGTCTGTGTGTGTCTGTGGTCAGCATAGCTCCCGAAGCAATTGAAATACTAAGTTCAAATTTTGCGTAATTGTTGATGACGGCACAAGGACCTACAATTAAGGTTTTCGTGAAAATCGCGCATGCTCATAAGCCATTGAAAAATTTTTGTTTTTCAATGATTGGGAAAAAAAAAACCGCTCTAACGATTTTGATAAAAATCGCTGTGGTAATGCCTCTTAAAGTGTTTTAAACCTCCCCACCTCTGAAATTCCCGTAAAGATGTTTTAATGGCTCAAGAAGTTGAATAATGAATGCCTTCAACACAGAGTTCTCTTTCCTTGAGCATACCTCATCAACAAACGTTTTTTCTTCTCCTCTCAGTTTCGCTTATAATAAAGGATAATATAAGGATTATCGAAAAGTATATCGCCAAATCGGCTATTAATTCTAAATGAAGGATGAAAATATACAAACGGTAAATGACACAAATCCACCTCAGTATTATAGTGTATTCGAAAGTCGTATTTTATAGGATATATAAAAGGACATCATATTTGCAATAGAACATCGAAAAAAAAAGAAACTGCCTTATGATTCGTTTGTAGATATTGCGAACTGAAAATTATCCAATGTTTTCGGAATTGTGGGAAAATTATCAGATTTATTTTTAAGACTCCTACAAGCTTACTCTGCTTATCATAATATCATAACCTGGCTACTATTTCAATCTTAAAAAAAAAAACTATGGCCTTTTATAACCATCATTCATATTCTCTATTACAAAATTTTAGTATCCTAAAAAAATGTATTTTCCTTAGCGAAAATCCACGTTAACCAAGTTATTAAAAAACAATAATATCATGGTCTTTTCTAGTATCAAACAACAATATCATGAACCTTTTCACCAGGAAATTGCCACTTTTTAACCTAGTTCAAAACCCTTAACCACAAGCCTTGCGTGATACAGTTTAGCTATAGGTCCAATCCAGATTGGTACGTCCATCTATACTAAACTTCAACTTAACTAGACATCACTTAGACGATAGATCGTCACAGTGCTCATAGGCATTTAATCCATTTTGGCGGAGTGAAGACATAATTCTCGCCAAACCTTAGAGCCTTCTCTACAGGGTTGTGGTTTGGCGAACATTATGCTTTCACGCCGCCAAAATGGATGAAATACCTATGAGCACCGTGACGATCTACCGTCTAAGTGATGTCTAGTTAAGTTGAAGTTTAGTATAGATCCTGTTTTCGTCTCAAATCTAAAAGAAATGAACGAAGTATCCCATTTATTTTCATCCGCAGCATTCCATTTATTTGCTCCCATACGCAGGATAATTCAGCGTACGTGACCAAAGATTGTCTCGTCCCTTGCCAAAATCCGCATTCCCCTCAGGGACTAGGTTACAAGAAGTCACAGCTTCATTTAGTGGCACCCGCCATTAACTAATACAATTTCCGTGCCAGTAGTGTGCCTTTTGCTGCTCCAGTGAGCACGGGTTATTCTAATGGGACAGGAAGAAGCTATATCTGTTCTCCTTTGGGAGAAATTTCTTTCCTATGAGCGACCAATTTGATGAGGATCCATCCTTTGTGTTGTTGAGTCTCCGTGATTATTGACAAGGAAGTCCAACCTTAAAGCATCCTGTTACTTAATGTAATAAGGCTATTTTCTGTTAGGTGATGGTAAGACTTGTGTGTTCGATGTAAATGAGGTAAACGAACTTTCTTATGAAGAAATTGAAGCAACGCCACTTGTTTTGGACTAGGTTACAAGAAGTCACAGCTTCATTTAGTGGCACTTGCCATTAACTAATACAATTTCCGTGCCAGTAGTGTGCCTTTTGCTTCTCCAGTGAGCACGGGTTATTCTAATGGGACAGGAAGAAGCTATATCTGTTCTCCTTTGGGAGAAATTTCTTTCCTATGAGCGACCAATTTGATGAGGCTCCTCCATCCTTTGTGTTGTTGAGTCTCCGTGATTATTGACAAGGAAGTCCAACCTTAAAGCATCCTGTTACCTAATGTAATAAGGCTATTTTCTGTTAGGTGATGGTAAGACTTTGTGTGTTCGATGTAAATGAGGTAAACGGACTTTCTTATGAAGAAATTGAAGCAACGCCACTTGTTTTGGGCTCTCGTTCGAAACTTTTGTAGAGGGGAATTATTTTCCGATAGTACAAGGTGGCTGTAATTAATGTTGAAATTTTTTAAAAAGTGGTTATGAAAAGAACTATTGGACATGAATATGACCGGAAATTTGATCTGAATATAGACAAAGAGGGAACTGGTATGCATAAGGAAAAGAAAAAAACTATTTCATTTTTTTTTTCCTTGTGCCATAATTTCCCCTTCGGATATGTTCAGATGAAATTTCCGGTCCTGCTGACCAGCGCTTTTTTTTTTTTTTTTTTTTTTTTTTTTTTTTTTTTTTTTAAACAGCTTTTTGAAAATTGATTGCACATTGCAGTTCTGTTTAATTGTAAAAAATATTTTAAAATATTGACTAAGTGGGTCCGGTACGGAAAATAAAAAAAACTTTATTTATGTATATTTTTATGTCAAAGATTTATCTTATGTATGAGCTACTATTTATATATCTTTGAGATAACGTTTTTTTTTTTTTTTTTTTTTAAATATTATGTTTAGTTATTTTTTAAACATTTATAAACCAAGAAAAATTCATAATAATTTATGTTTGCACATTTTGATGTAAGTCAAGTAAAAAAATATATATATATATATATATATATATATATATATATATATATATATATATATATTTTTCAAAGTGTAAGCTTTTTGTAATACATAATCATATAAAGAAAATTTTATCATCACAGAATTTTGATAGGTAAATTAGAAAAAATTCAAAAAATTCTCAAAATTAAAATATTGATATTTTTTTTACGTTATCCTTCACGCTAATGTTATATTTTAAAATAGAATTTAAAAAATAAAATTCTCTGAAGACAAAATGTTTAATACTATATAAATTAAATGCTTCAAAAGTTTAAAAAGCCAATTGTTAATGGTTCTGGAGATATATCGATTTGAATATGCAACATCTGTGAAAAACACTAGTGCTCGAAAAACGCACTTTAAGCAGACGCTTCAAGGCGTTACGCTCATTCGTGATGTTTAAATAAGAGGTAATTTCGTGGCATTCTAATCATCTAAGGAATAAGATAAAAACATCATTCTCTTCAGGAATGTATGAACTATTTTTTAAATTAAAAAAAATAATAATAATAATACTTTTTGACGAAATTTCGGTACTGGACCCCCTAAATGACTTCTTTCAAGTTCCAGGTAAAAAAAAATCACTAAATATCACTTATTAGCAAAAATTTCACATTTATATATTTTTTTAAATGTTAATGTAGAGAAACTAATTACATGCAATACAGCGGAACTAAAAAGTAATGGGACATTTAAAAAATAAATACTTCACGAATATTTGAGTGTAAGATGTCTCTTATGCTAAGAAAGACTTTTCCCTCAAAAAGTGTAAAGTAGCTTTTGCTTTTACCTAACAGATAGCACCTTAGATCAAAATCCTAATACTTAGCTTACACAGCTACAGCTAACTTAAATAACTATGGTCAGTTTCTAATAGCACTTAAAGCGCCTGTTAATGAAAATAAATATTATTTTTTCTTTAGGGTATTTTTGTAGCATTTCTAAGAAAATCATTTCGCAGTGCTCCCAAATATTTTTTTATAATCTCCTGTACTTTTCGCCCTGTACTTAAATGATTAAATGATGATTAACACTTATTGACAACCAAAAAAGTTATTCCTCTATAAAATCTTAAATGCACAGGCCGCTTACGTGTCCATTTATTTATAGCGAATATTAATTGTTCTTAATCAGTGGGCTTTCTAGTCTACAATTGCACTTTCTTAAAATCTTTTGCAAGAAACTTAAACCGTTCTTTCCCCACCTTATCAAAAATATAGTAAAAGTGTAGGTTACTTTTTCTCGTAAGAACTGTTCTTAGGGGAGGGGGAGGGGGGAGAATACACTGGCATTGAAAAGCATGACCTTTATTACATAAATAATGTATTAAAATACCACCAAATCCACTTGTTACTCCCTCATAAACAAAACAAAAAATTAATCCACTAATAATATATCTCATACTATTTCCATAAAAAAAAAACAGAAGACATAAATCCCCCACCTTATCAAAAATATAGTAAAAGTGTAGGTTACTTTTTCTCGTAAGAACTGTTCTTAGGGGAGGGGGAGGGGGAGGGGGGAGAATACACTGGCATTGAAAAGCATGACCTTTATTACATAAATAATGTATTAAAATACCACCAAATCCACTTGTTACTCCCTCATAAACAAAACAAAAAATTAATCCACTAATAATATATCTCATACTATTTCCATAAAAAAAAAAAAACAGAAGACAAAAATCCCCCACCTTATCAAAAATATAGTAAAAGTGTAGGTTACTTTTTCTCGTAAGAACTGTTCTTAGGGGAGGGGGAGGGGGGAGAATACACTGGCATTGAAAAGCATGACCTTTATTACATAAATAATGTATTAAAATACCACCAAATCCACTTGTTACTCCCTCATAAACAAAACAAAAAATTAATCCACTAATAATATATCTCATACTATTTCCATAAAAAAAAAAAACAGAAGACAAAAATCCCCCACCTTATCAAAAATATAGTAAAAGTGTAGGTTACTTTTTCTCGTAAGAACTGTTCTTAGGGGAGGGGGAGGGGGGAGAATACACTGGCATTGAAAAGCATGACCTTTATTACATAAATAATGTATTAAAATACCACCAAATCCACTTGTTACTCCCTCATAAACAAAGCAAAAAATTAATCCACTAATAATATATCTCATACTATTTCCATAAAAAAAAAAAAAACAGAAGACATAAATCCCCCACCTTATCAAAAATATAGTAAAAGTGTAGGTTACTTTTTCTCGTAAGAACTGTTCTTAAGGGAGGGGGAGGGGGGAGAATACACTGGCATTGAAAAGCATGACCTTTATTACATAAATAATGTATTAAAATACCACCAAATCCACTTGTTACTCCCTCATAAACAAAACAAAAAATTAATCCACTAATAATATATCTCATACTATTTCCATAAAAAAAAAAAACAGAAGACATAAATCCCCCACCTTATCAAAAATATAGTAAAAGTGTAGGTTACTTTTTCTCGTAAGAACTGTTCTTAGGGGAGGGGAAGGGGGGAGAATACACTGGCATTGAAAAGCATGACCTTTATTACATAAATAATGTATTAAAATACCACCAAATCCACTTGTTACTCCCTCATAAACAAAACAAAAAATTAATCCACTAATAATATATCTCATACTATTTCCATAAAAAAAAAACAGAAGACATAAATCCCCCACCTTATCAAAAATATAGTAAAAGTGTAGGTTACTTTTTCTCGTAAGAACTGTTCTTAGGGGAGGGGGAGGGGGGAGAATACACTGGCATTGAAAAGCATGACCTTTATTACATAAATAATGTATTAAAATACCACCAAATCCACTTGTTACTCCCTCATAAACAAAACAAAAAATTAATCCACTAATAATATATCTCATACTATTTCCATAAAAAAAAAAACAGAAGACATAAATCCCCCACCTTATCAAAAATATAGTAAAAGTGTAGGTTACTTTTTCTCGTAAGAACTGTTCTTAGGGGAGGGGGGAGAATACACTGGCATTGAAAAGCATGACCTTTATTACATAAATAATGTATTAAAATACCACCAAATCCACTTGTTACTCCCTCATAAACAAAACAAAAAATTAATCCCACTAATAATATATCTCATACTATTTCCATAAAAAAAAAACAGAAGACATAAATCCCCCATCTTATCAAAAATATAGTAAAAGTTTAGGTTACTTTTTGTCGTAAGAACTGTTCTTAGGGAAGGGGGGGGAGAAAGAATACACTGGCATTGAAAAGCATGACCTTTATTACATAAATAATGTATTAAAATACCACCAAATCCACTTGTTACTCCCTCATAAACAAAACAAAAAATTAATCCCACTAATAATATATCTCACATTATTTCCATAAAAAAACCAGAAGACACGAATCTGGTAGCACAAGTTCTTGGAAGACACCCTGCTTTGGTACATTGCTCAAGTCCCCCACCAAATTCCTTTTTAATGGCGTGGAAACGAATCCAAATCTCCAGGGATCTCCAAGTAATTGGTTCTTGTACCCACTTTTAATGGGGTTGTTGTCAGCCTCCCTGCTGAGGACAAGCATGGATTCTCTTCCTAGTGATATCAGTGGGGAACTGGATCGTATTAAAAGGAAAACATCAATGCGTTGGGAATTCCCATGTGGATTTAGTTTTATGCCGGAATCGCTGGTTTCTGCGATGTTTTCTTTTGATGTTTGTTGAATTTTTAGTGTGACAACGATCCATGGTGGTCTTTACGGGTTGCACAGTGTCTGAGTGTGCTTTACGGGTTGCACAGTGCTTTTAGTGTGCTTTGGTTATTGACGCAAAGTATATTTACATTGCAAATCTCACTCACAAACATGAAGTCTTCGGCCTCTTTGGTTCCCAGAAGCGCATTCCTACACAGCACGTATTTGTGGTTCATCAACTAAAATCATATGGATCTTCACTTTGAGAGTTTCTGATCTTATAGATAGGGGTATCGTTTTAAGGTACAATGAATATTGCAAACACTGTAAATATTGCAAAAATAATATAGACTGAGAGGCGACTGCAGTTTTTGGAACCCATCGAACATCATTCTGAATTTTTTATAGAAATTAGAGAAAAGTTAGTAGATTACGAATCCACTGGTCTGCCGTGGCAAAAATGGCCGAAAACGGTCAAAAATCGACTTTTAATAAGTTGAACTAAATCCAATTGCCAAATGAGCCATAACTTGCCAAATAATGAGCTTTTTTTTTATTTGGTAACCCTCACTCTTTAATTTTCAATTAAGAAGGTTGCAGACGATTCAGATATCTGGCGACGGACTACTTGAATCTATTAAAAGGCAGCCAAGTTGGCAATAAATATTACGTCACGGATGACGTAGCCGATGTCGCCAATGTGGCTTACTTTTAAAAGATACTAGTTTTCCGAGCCTGAGATCAGAAATCGGTTGCGCTTTTTCTTATTGAAATTCAAAATGCAGTGGATTGCCAGACAAAAAAGTTTGTTCTCTTTTTGGCAAGTTATGACATAGTTGGCAATCGGATTTTAGTTCAACTCATTCCAAGTCGATTTTTGATCAGTTTCGGCCATTTTTGCCACGGCAGACCAGTGGATTCCTAATCTACTCACTTTTCTCCAATTTCTATAAAAAATTCAGAATGATGTTCGATGAGGTCCAAAAATTGCAGTCGCCTCTCGGACTAATAGGCCCGAGATTCAGATTATTTTTTTTTTGCTTAAAAATAATCTCTAGATGAAATCGTTGCAAGATAGTGGTTTCATCTGAAAACCAGTGAGTTCTATTATGAATTTTAAAGTGTTATGAAGTACTATTTTGTTATGAAAATGAATTCAAAACTTTAAACCCATTTTCTGGATTATCATGTTTTGGGCATATGGCACTTCATTAAACGACATTTACTGAAGTTTAATATAATATTTTCGTGAAATTATTATTTAAGGAATAAAATATACAATAACTATCGCATGCTTTGAATCTTAGACAAATTGATTGGTAAATAAAATAAATTCTGCACACTTTATAAAGAATAAAAAAAGTTTCAAATTTTTTTTATATTTGCTACTATCATAGTTAAAAATATTTGTATTAAAAAAAACTTGATATTCTAGAAACATGATGGAGGATTAAAACATTAAGAATAATATTATGAACAATTTACAATAATAATTTTTTTTCTCTGAGCCTAATAAAATTTCCTTAATCACTCTTCAGAAATATGATGAAATCATTATTATATCACCAGTGTATTTTATCAATTTTTACGTCCGCTTTTTTTCCCCTGTACCTGCTAACTGATGTAAAAATACAAATACACACTGAGCCTTTTATCAGCAAAGTGAGACTATCAAGTTTCAAATAAGCCACGTGCTGTAGAAGGTTTACAGAAATAAAACAAAAGATATTACATCTCGAAAGATAATAAAATTGCTCATAGTATTGAGTGTGTCAGAAATAATACGACACCAACCTTGAACATCAAACAAGCCGTGAAACATGACTCTTTCTTCAAACACCTGAAAATTCGTATTCTCTTCAATTGAAGGAGAAACAAATTTGGGAAATGGAGAAATAAAGCTGGTCTCATGACCAATAAAAATTTATGTGATCTCGAATCTATATATTTAATAGGCAATACGTTTTTTGGGGTTAGTCCGTCCGCCTAAACTGCTCAACCAATTTCAATGATCAAGGTGTCATTTTAAAGGAAATAAGCTGTAGATTTGCCAAAACGTGCCAAAATAATTTATTAACACTTTATTAATTAGTTAAATTTCAATATTTTTCATCATTAAGCTACTACAAAGCCTCAATGATTTTGAATATATGATTGGCAACATCCTTACTTATGCAAACAACAAACCGGCTGCTCGGGGGTTCAACCAACCAACCAACCGTTGCTAATTTTAAAGCTATCCTTACGTATGTAAACAACAAACCCGTTGCTAATTTTAAAGCTCTTTTTAAACTCTTCGTTTTAAAGTTGATTTTTTCTGTTTTTCTGAAGCATTTTTGCATTAGAGTAATTATTATTTTGAAGTATTTCTATCCAGAAAATGCTTCGCGTTGGACTTCGTTCTCTAACGGGTCGACTTATCAGAATAAATAAAAAAATATTAGGACTTCAATGTAAAGGCATAGCTAATGAAGTTTTAAGTCAGAATGTTGGCGGTATATTTAACTTTCTATTATGAAACTTGCAATTTGGGTGTTTTCTCTATTAGGCCTTACATTAAATTTATAAAAATTTGGTTACATTTTTTATGGCTGGCAAACCTATTCGAGCGCAGCAAGATGTTTTAACCACAAATTCGAGCAGCAAGGCCGCTCAATATGAGCGCAACGAGGCGTTTGGGGGTTGGCGAGCGTTATTTTGTTTTAATGCACGAGTAACAGAGTTTAAAAAGTATCCTTCTTTTTCTACCAAGTACTTCAAAATATGCCTTTTGCTATGTTTTACCTTTTCCCTGATTCTACCTTTTTACTTTCAATTGCCCATATGTATACATAGGATAATGAAAGTATAGTATTCGGTTAAAAAAAAAAATGATTTTTTTTTTGCTTTTTACCACATTTTAGAAAATTCTGATTTCAAAAAAGTGATCTAGGAAAAATGTCTGTCTGGATATACGTAGTCAGCATAACTCAAAAACAAACTGACCTACGATGTTCAAATTTGGTATGCGGGCTAGTGATGGCACAGGGACCTACAATTAAGATGTTCGTCAAAATCACGCATGCGCATAAGGCAGCTTCCATTGAAATATTCATGTTTTTCAGTAATTGCTGAAAAACGGCTCGAACGATTTTGTTCAAAATCACTGTGGTAATGCCTTTTAAGGTGTTCTAAACATCCCCACCTCCGAAATTCCTGTAAAAATGCTTTAATGGAGTAAAAAGTTGAAAAAAGAATGCCTTTCACACAGAGTTATCTTTCCTTGAGCATACCTCTTCAACGATCGTTTTTCTCCTCTCCTCAGTTTCACTTACAAGAAAGGATAATATAAGAATTATCGAAAAGTATGTCGCCAAAATCTTCATTTTGGCAAAGTTTTTTTTAAGGTTTTATTTTATTGATTTTTTTTTTTTTTTTTTTAATCTCTGTTTAGTTTCACTTACATGAAAGGATAATATGCGAATTATCGATAAGTATATCGCCAAAAGCCCCATTTTGGCAAAGTTTTTTTTAAGGTTTTATTTTATTGATTTTTTTTTTTTTTTTTTTTAATCTCTGTTTAGTTTCACTTACATGAAAGGATAATATGCGAATTATTGATAAGTATATCACCAAAAGCCCCATTTTGGCAAAGTTTTTTTTAAGGTTTTATTTTATTGATTTTTTTTTTTTTTTTTTTTTTTTTTTTTGATTTAAAAAAAAAAAAAAAAAAAAAAAGCCCATATAAGAATTATCGCAAAAAATATCGCCAAACTGGCCATTTTTTCTAAACGAATGATGGTAATATGATAACGATAAATGGCACAAATCCACATCAGTAATGTAGTGTAATTGAAAGTTGTGCGATATTCTACACCCTTAGTTTGAAATTAGGATGTTACAAAACGTGGAGACATGCCAAAAAAAAAAAAAAAAAAAAAAAAAAAAAAAAGCCCATATAAGAATTATCGCAAAAAATCTCGCCAAACTGCCCACTTTTGCTAAATGAATGATGAAAATATAAAAACGGTAAATGACACAAATACCAGGTCAGTATTATAGTGTAATTGAAAGTTGTGCGATATTCTACACCCTTAGTTTGAAATTAGGATGTTACAAAACGTGGAGACATGCCAAAAAAAAAAAAAAAAAAAAAAGCCCATATAAGAATTATCGCAAAAAATCTCGCCAAACTGCCCACTTTTGCTAAATGAATGATGAAAATATAAAAACGGTAAATGACACAAATACCAGGTCAGTATTATAGTGTAATTGAAAGTTGTGCGATATTCTACACCCTTAGTTTGAAATTAGGATGTTACAAAACGTGGAGACATGCCAAAAAAAAAAAAAAAAAAAAAAAAAAAAAAAGCCCATATAAGAATTATCGCAAAAAATCTCGCCAAACTGCCCACTTTTGCTAAATGAATGATGAAAATATAAAAACGGTAAATGACACAAATACCAGGTCAGTATTATAGTGTAATTGAAAGTTGTGCGATGTTCCACACCCCTAGTTTCCCTTCTGGTTAGCAAGACTTTGCAGGAAATATTTTTTAAAAAATTCAGAAAACCTTAACTACTATTAGTTTTTCTGTTTTGTATATCACTAGCTGAAGTGCTCAGCGTTGCTCGGGTTTAAATAGCTGTGTGGTCCAGACTTGCCCGGGACAAACCGGTTCAGATTTAAGGTGTACGTATACCCTACAATTCAAGAAAATCGATAAGAATATTCATTTTTTTTTTATTATTATTATATAATAATATTTTCTGATACTTTAGCTTTCAAACAATACTAAACGTGTGAAAATATCCTTAATAGTTTTTAAGTTACAATCAATTATAGGTAGGTACTTCCCCTGTTAGATACCACGTTTTTAAAACTTTAAACCTGTTTTCTGACTAACTGTATTTTGATTATGTCACGCTTTATTCAAACAACGATAATTCTACAACAAAATGTCCAATTATAATTTTTTTTTGTATCATAGTAATCTACATAATATGTTAGATATTTTGAAACTCAATTATATAATATTGGTTGAGAAATTGATTTTTTAGGGATTTTTAAATCTTAGAATTCTTTGAAAATATAGATTTTTTTCATGTTTTCACACAAAATAAACTGTAAAACAAAAACTCTTCAATTAAGAAACTTAATTGAGTTTCAAAACATTAAGAATAATATTTCGAATGGTTTCCAAGTAGAATTGCGTTTCTAAGTAAATTAGAATTTGATATATCATTGTTTTAAAAAGGTACTAATTATCTAATTAAAGCTTAATTAACAAATTAACAATTGCCGAAATTAGAAAATTTTTTATGAAATTATTTTAATCATATACTTTCTAACTAATGTAAAAAATATTTGGATTTTTAAACTCAGAATTACAAAAAAAATGTTCTAGGGTATACATACACCTTGGAAAATTTAAAATTATGTGGAGAAAAGTGGTATATTTTTCTGAATATAGAAATATTATATAAGTTTTTATGTATTAAGTTTTTTATCCTATAAATATTTAACTATTAATTAAAATGTCATTAAGATAACCAGTTGAAGAAATTCAAGGAGCCAACGAAAAAAATGAACCCCCTTCCATCCTATTGGGTTGGTTGTCTTCAGATTATCTGGCGCCGTCAGAAACACGAGGGCTATAATGCGCCGAAACATTCGTCATTAGACAAACCAACATACATTTACAAACACCCATGCCTAACACGGGACTCGAACCCGCAACCTCGCAGTCTAGAAGCTAGCACGCTAACCACTATACCGTTTGGTCGGCTCCATCCTATTGGGTGTCGTCTGCACCTCCCTGATAAAGATTCTGTCAACTCCCATAAAAACATGGGAAAGAAATTGTGTTCCTGATAATCTGGTTAATCGATACCTAGAGAAAAAACTAGGAATTAACAGATTATCTGGTGCCGTCAGCAACACGAGGGCTATAATGCGCCGAAACATTCGTCATTAGACAAACCAACATACATTTACAAACACCCATGCCTAATACGGGACTCGGAACCCGCAATCTCGCGGTCTAGAAGCTAGCACGCTAACCACTATACCGTTTGGTCGGCTCCATCCTATTGGGTGTCGTCTGCACCTCCCTGATAAAGATTCTGTCAACTCCCATAAAAACATGGGAAATAAATTGTGTTCCTGATAATCTGGTTAATCGATACCTAGAGAAAAAACTAGGAATTAACAGATTATCTGGTGCCGTCAGCAACACGAGGGCTATAATGTGCCGAAACATTCGTCATTAGACAAACCAACATACATTTACAAACACCCATGCCTAATACGGGACTCGGAACCCGCAATCTCGCGGTCTAGAAGCTAGCACGCTAACCACTATACCGTTTGGTCGGCTCCATCCTATTGGGTGTCGTCTGCACCTCCCTGATAAAGATTCTGTCAACTCCCATAAAAACATGGGAAAGAAATTGTGTTCCTGATAATCGGGTTAATCGATACCTAGAGAAAAAACTAGGAATTAACAGATTATCTGGTGCCGTCAGCAACACGAGGGCTATAATGTGCCGAAACATTCGTCATTAGACAAACCAACATACATTTACAAACACCCATGCCTAATACGGGACTCGGAACCCGCAATCTCGCGGTCTAGAAGCTAGCACGCTAACCACTATACCGTTTGGTCGGCTCCATCCTATTGGGTGTCGTCTGCACCTCCCTGATAAAGATTCTGTCAACTCCCATAAAAACATGGGAAATAAATTGTGTTCCTGATAATCTGGTTAATCGATACCTAGAGAAAAAACTAGGAATTAACAGATTATCTGGTGCCGTCAGCAACACGAGGGCTATAATGTGCGGAAACATTCGTCATTAGACAAACCAACATACATTTACAAACACCCATGCCTAATACGGGACTCGGAACCCGCAATCTCGCGGTCTAGAAGCTAGCACGCTAACCACTATACCGTTTGGTCGGCTCCATCCTATTGGGTGTCGTCTGCACCTCCCTGATAAAGATTCTGTCAACTCCCATAAAAACATGGGAAAGAAATTGTGTTCCTGATAATCTGGTTAATCGATACCTAGAGAAAAAACTAGGAATTAACAGATTATCTGGTGCCGTCAGCAACACGAGGGCTATAATGTGCCGAAACATTCGTCATTAGACAAACCAACATACATTTACAAACACCCATGCCTAATACGGGACTCGGAACCCGCAATCTCGCGGTCTAGAAGCTAGCACGCTAACCACTATACCGTTTGGTCGGCTCCATCCTATTGGGTGTCGTCTGCACCTCCCTGATAAAGATTCTGTCAACTCCCATAAAAACATGGGAAAGAAATTGTGTTCCTGATAATCTGGTTAATCGATACCTAGAGAAAAAACTAGGAATTAACAGATTATCTGGTGCCGTCAGCAACACGAGGGCTATAATGTGCCGAAACATTCGTCATTAGACAAACCAACATACATTTACAAACACCCATGCCTAATACGGGACTCGGAACCCGCAATCTCGCGGTCTAGAAGCTAGCACGCTAACCACTATACCGTTTGGTCGGCTCCATCCTATTGGGTGTCGTCTGCACCTCCCTGATAAAGATTCTGTCAACTCCCATAAAAACATGGGAAAGAAATTGTGTTCCTGATAATCGGGTTAATCGATACCTAGAGAAAAAACTAGGAATTAACAGATTATCTGGTGCCGTCAGCAACACGAGGGCTATAATGTGCCGAAACATTCGTCATTAGACAAACCAACATACATTTACAAACACCCATGCCTAATACGGGACTCGGAACCCGCAATCTCGCGGTCTAGAAGCTAGCACGCTAACCACTATACCGTTTGGTCGGCTCCATCCTATTGGGTGTCGTCTGCACCTCCCTGATAAAGATTCTGTCAACTCCCATAAAAACATGGGAAAGAAATTGTGTTCCTGATAATCTGGTTAATCGATACCTAGAGAAAAAACTAGGAATTCAAATTGGTATAGCAGATCTGAAGTTATTTGAGGGTTACCGACCAAACGGTATAGTGGTTAGCGTGCTAGCTTCTAGACCGCGAGGTTGTGGGTTCGAGTCCCGTGTTAGGCATGGGTGTTTGCAAATATATGTTGGCTTGTCTAATGACGAATGTTTCGGCGCATTATAGCCCTCGTGTTGCTGACGGCGCCAGATAATCTGATGACAACCAAACCCTTTGAGGGTTGGAAAGGTGAATGGTTTGGTTTATGCGCTCAAAGACCTATACTTCGGAACAATAACAGCTAGCCAGGTCGGGACCTATACCTTAACATAAATTACGAGCCACGACGAACATTCATGGGTAACTCGGGATTTGAATTCGACACCTTTGGCATGCGAGGCTAGAGCGCTAACCCTATAGCCATCAGGTGGGTTGGAAAGGTAAATGAGAATTTTCTAAATCTCATGTAACTAGTTAGCTTCCACTTGTTTCGGGTATCAAGTATAAGAAATATTATGATGCCCTTTTCTAACCCTTAAGGGTTGGAAAAGGGGGAAAGGGAGAGTTTTTCGAAATTTCGTGTAGGCTGTGATCTTTATCTTGTTTCGAAACGTGTGAAATTTATCAAAATCTGAATAAAACTGTAGCTTACTAAAACATAATCCATTAAGACGCTCTTATTCTTTATATAAATAGATATATAAACCGATTTTTTTTTTATTTTTTTTTTTATTTTTTTTTATTTGATTTTATGATTGACGATGAACATTTAAGATTTTTATGTTTTATTTTCAAAAAAAAAGTAATTATATAAACTTTTTCATTACTTTCAAGTTAAAAACTTTTTGAAGAATGTGAATTCATTATTAGTAAAAATCAGTTCATTCCAGTAAATTTTTCCACTAAATTTAATTGTGGAAAGTAACTATACATTACTACTAGTTACTAATTATTAGTATAAATCATCAAACATTTGTGCATTCATCAAACACTTTTGAGGGAATTTTATTAAGGTTATCATTTTCTATCAATAACAAAATTATTATTGTATGGTATGATCCAAAATCGTTATAATTCGTTAGAACAACCACGGCAAAACAGCCGTTACAGTTGATTAGATTATGTAAACAGAAAATCGCGTTATCTAACACCTTTTAATGTCAAATCATTCGCTCACGTTCACTTCCTCTCGCAATCAAATTTCAGAAGCACGACTCAAACAACTACCGAAGGCAGTTTCTTTCGCTTTTAATGATAAAATGATCAAAAAGCGGCTCCCGTACAAAATCGATCTAATTGCCCTTTTTTTTTTTTTCGAAACGAAAGTCAACTTCAAAAAAGGCGTCTTTTCTCTGGCGACTTGCTTGACCCCTTACCTGTTCCCTTAGGCTAAAGGTTGACCGCAAAAACCACACAATGCATCCTTTGGGTATCCGGTGTTGGTTTTTTGAAGTTTTTTTTTTTTTTTAAATATCTAGCGATTTCTAAGTCGTTAGGGAGTTGTTACTGTTTAGGGTTTGGAATTGCATTGGTAATCTGTAACATATGGTCAATAACCTGAAACAACCCTTCCGGACTCAAATCATTTTGATACAAGGATATAGACTGAGAGGCGACTACAAGTTTCAGTACCCCATCGAACATCATTCTGAATTTTTAATAGAAATTAGAGAAAAGTGAGTAGATTACGAATCCACTGGTCTGCCGTGGCAAAAATGGCCGAAACTGGTCAAAAATCGACATTTAATAAGTTGAACTAAATCCAATTGCCAAATGAGCCATAACTTGCCAAATAATGAGCATTTTTTTTTTATTTGGTAACCCTCACTCTTTAATTTTCAATTAAGAAGGTTGCGGACGATTCAGATATCTGGCGACATTCTACTTGCATCTATTAAAAGGGAGCCAAGTTGGCAATAAACATTACGTCACTGATGACGTAACTGATGTCGCCAATTTGGCTTACTTTTAAAAGATACAAGTTTTGCCGAGCCAAAGATCAGAAATCGCTTGCACTTTTTTTCATTGAAAATCAAAATACAGTGGGTTGCCAGACGAAAAAGGTTGTTCTCTTTTTGGCAAGTTATGACATATTTGGCAATCGGATTTTAGTTAAACTCATTCAAAGTCGATTTTTGACCAGTTTCGACCATTTTTGTCACGGCAGACCAGTGAATTTGTATAATCTACTCACTTTTCTCCACATTCTATAAAAAATTCAGAATGATGTTCGATGAGGTCCAAAAATTGCAGTCGCCTCTCGGACTATATATACTGAGAGGCGGCTACAAGTTTAAGTACCCCATCGAACATCATTCTGAATTTTTTATAGAACGTGGAGAAAAGTGAGTAGATTATACAAATTCACTGGTCTGCTGTGATAAAAATGGTCGAAACTGGTCAAAAATCGACTTTGAATGAGTTTAACTAAATTTGATTGCCAAATATGTCATCACTTACTAAAAAGTTAACACTTTTTTCGTCTGGTAACCCCATAGACATTATTATCAATAGACTGCGCGTTCCCACTTCAAGTTTACAACGAGAATGAAACCAAAATGAATCACATGAGTAGGGACTTTTTGGGAGCAGGGTTGCAGATTTAGAGGGTTTCTCCTCACGCAGGCGATAAAGGATAATAAGATTATTAGATAAAGGATTAATTTTACGACGTAGCCAAATTAAAAACCACGTGACTGATAGACGAATTTTGTGATTCATTGTGGTTTCATTCTCGTTGTATGATTGAAGTGGGAACGCGCAGTCTATCGATAATAATAAGTCTATGGGTAACCCACCGTTTTTTAATTTTCAATTAGGAAGTCACGCAGACGATTACTGATCTCTGGCTCGAAAATATTTCAAAAATAAGCCAATTTGGCGATATCAGTTACGTCATCAGTGACGTAATATTTATAGTCAACTTGGCTCACTTTTAAAAGATGCAAGTGAGCCGTTACCAGGTATCTGAATCGTCTGCAACCTTCTTAATTGAAAAATAAAGAGCGAATGGTTACCAAATAAAAAAGAATTCTCATTATTTGGTAAGTTAAGGCATATTTGGCAATCAGATTTAGTTCAACTCATACAAAGTTGATTTTTGACCAGTTTCGGCCATTTTTGCAACGGCTGACCAATGGATTCGTGATATACTCACTTTTCTCCACATTCTGTATTAAAAAAAATCGGAATGATCGATGGAATGCATTGTAGTAGCCTCTTTGACCAATAGGTCTGCCACTAATAATTCTCTATAAAGTAAAACATAAATTAGATGATGGTTTCTTATTTGTAAGAAATGAAATTACATTTTAAAACCACTCCAGATATTAAGTAAAAAAATAATGTAATGTGAGTATAATATTAACGTGATTACTAAATTATGCTCGTTTGATTTAAACCTTTACAGGGTTATATTTTTCTAATAATGACAAGTTAAAACACTTTTGAGATTGAGGTCGATTTAAGAAAAAATTTCACCTACCTTATTGGATCAAATTAATTTAATTTTTTAATTTTTAATGCCCCCCCCCCCCCAACCCCCTCCCCCTTTCCCTCGCATTTTTTTTTTTTTTTTTTTTTTTTTTTTTCCAGAAGAGTTTGAATAGCATTTAATGGTTTATGGTAATCAAAAGTCAGAATTTGCACAAACTTGAATTTTCAAGGAACCTTTAAAATAGTAAGAATCCAAGAACATTATAACAAAATAGCATAGGTTCAGCATTATAATAAAATATATAATGTAATGTATTTAACGATTACAAAATTAACATAGTTATCCTTTTTCATCGGAATTGTCATTAATTTGTAGTATTTTCTGCAAAAAAATACAAAATCTTAATTTTTGACAGTATTTTTTTTAATAAGATATACAATTACAAAGGCATGTTGTTTTTTATACAGTTATTTTATTTCACTGCTCTTTAAACATAACTACTCAGAAATTCCCCCAACGTATACAAACACAACAATTTATTACTTTTAAGAAGGCCTATACTTTATTGCCTATTTTCCGCTTTCCCTGGGGCAAGGCTACAAGTGGGGTGGTATTTTTCAAAGCAAACACCAAAATAACGAAGGAAAAAAGTAAGGCAATCCGAACGGAAACAACAGGTGCTGGGCCCCACGGTAGCTGTCATTAAAACCCCTCCCCCCCCCCCATCAAATGAGGCCCCAGCTAATGTGTCAAATTTCGACTACCTTTTTTCTTTTGCCTACCTGCTTTTCTTACCTTCGTCATGCCTCAGTGAGAATGAATTTTCTTTAAGCTTGACGGCGGATGATTTTTCTTAAATAGTAGCGGTCTTTTGATGTCAGTCTGGTATTTTTCTTAGTTACCCTTAATTTTACTTTAGACGATTTTTTTTTTCTCTTTTTCCTTGACAATTTTGGTGATCTTTCATTTGAAGAGCCGTCGCACTGTTACTTTATTGTTTTTCGAAATTGGCGAGTCGTTCCCGCAGATTAATGTATCGGTTATCATTTCAAAAAAATCACTTAAAAGTTATCCTTTTGAAATTACTTTAAGACGAACTAAATTCGTTCCTTTGTTCTCTATCATTCATTTTAATAGTTTTATGTGCCGACCAAACGGTGTAGTGGTTAGCGTGCTGGCTTCTAGACCGCGAGGTTGCGGGTTCGAGTCCCGTGTTAGGCATGGGTGTTTGTAAATGTATGTTGGCTTGTCTAATGACGAAAGTTTCGGCGCATTATAGCCCTCGTGTTGCTGACGGCGCCAGATAATCTGAATACAACCAACCAATAGTTTTATGTCTTTATTCTTATAAAAAAAAGGCGATTTCTCTTACATTATAAAAATAAACAAAACTTACGACTAACACATTTTTGCTATTATAATGCATTAAAATTAATTTCGAAAATTGAAATTCTTTGGAGTAATTATAAAAAATGTAAGGATAAAGAAAAGTATAAAAGCCTTTTGAACATGAAAAATAAAATGGAAATCGACATCTGCGAGAAATGGCCAATCATGAGCTATATTGTGCTGTACAAAAATGCACAATAATTTACCTTAAATAACGAAACACAATGATCAAAATAATAAATTTTAACTTTTGGCTTTGCCAAAACTTACGAAATAGCTCAAAATACAAACAAGTGTTAAGTACTAACAGGTCAAGTTTAAATTAAGTATTGTGTCATCTGTTCATTGTACATGACAGTTTTTTATGTAAAATTCAAGTACATGCAAAATAACATTAACCACTAAATCAAACATAGGATAACTTTTGATTTTCTTATTCGAATGCGAATAATTGCAAACTCTTTTCTGACTAATTCAACCAATCCATAAAAACAACTTGTCAAAAACAAAAAGAAATTCCTCTATATTTAAAAAAAAAAAAGCAAGGATTTTTTTTTTTTTTTTTTTTTTTCAGTTTAAGGTACTTTCCACTTCACGTACAGCTCTGAAACTTTCAACTTAAGTTCCAATATACGTTAGTAGACTGGAGCTTATGCTTAAATTTTCATAGTAATAGACCTCAAGGTCGGAATTTCAAAAGTTTAATTCATTTTTTAATTAACTTTCAAAATTTGTCTCTCCGTAATGCAATTTCTATGGAGCACATTTTGCGACTAATATTGTCAACCCAACCCCCTCCCGTTTGCACTTTCTTAAAAAGCAGGGATTTAACTTAAATTTTTTAAATGAGTCCATAACAAAATGATTTACAAAGCCTCAAAGAAGATTTTTTATATTTTAATTACTTTTTTTTTTATTATTATTATTATTTTGTGCTTGTTAGCGAGCAAGGATTGGAGCCCTCAAGTATTCTTATTGAAAGTACTTACATTTATACTTATAGTCCGAGAGGCGACTGCTATTTTTGGACCCCATCGAACATCATTCTGAATTTTTTATAGAAATTGGAGAAAAGTGAGTAGGTTAGGAATCCACTGGTCTGCCGTGGCAAAAAATGGCCGAAACTGATCAATAATCGACTTGGATTGAGTTGAACTAAAATCCGATTGCCAAATATGTCATAACTTGCCAAAAAGAGAACAAACTTATTCGTCTGGCAACCCACTTCATTTTGATTTTCAATGAGAAAAAGCGCAAACGATTTCTGATCTTTGGCTCTGAAAACTTACATCTTTTAAAAGTAAGCCGAATTGGCAACATCAGTTACGTAATAAGTGATGTAATATTTTTTGCCAACTTGGCTCCCTTTTAATAGATGCAAGTAGACCGTCGCCAGATATCTGAATCATCTGCAACCTTCTTAATTGAAAATTAAAGAGGAGGGTTACCAAATAAAAAAAAAAATGCTCATCATTTGGCAAGTTATGGCGCATTTGGCAATTGGATTTAGTTCAACTTATTAAAAGTCGATTTTTGACCAGTTTCGGCCATTTTTACCACGGTAGACCAGTGGATTCGTAATCTACTCACTTTTCTCTAATTTCTATAAAAAATTCAGAAGGATGTTCGATGGGGTCCAAAAATTGCAGTCGCCTCTCAGTCTATTAGAAACAAAATGGTTTACTAAAACATTGACGTTTTGTAAAACTTTTCGTTTGCAATTATCGTTAGCACTATGCAAATTGCGTTCTACATTTTGAAATTAAAAACAGCACTTTAAAAAGACAACTTATTAAATTAGATCTTAAAACAATAAGTTATGCTTCTGTACTAAAACATTGACGTTTTGTAAAACTTTTCGTTTGCAATTATCGTTAGCACTATGCAAATTGCGTTCTACATTTTGAAATTAAAAACAGCATTTTAAAAAGACAACTTAATAAATTAGATCTTAAAACAATAAGTTATGCGTCTGTACTAAAACATTGACGTTTTGTAAAACTTTTCGTTTGCAATTATCGTTAGCACTATGCAAATTGCGTTCTACATTTTGAAATTAAAAACAGCACTTTAAAAAGACAACTTATTAAATTAGATCTTAAAACAATAAGTTATGCGTCTGTACTAAAACATTGACGTTTTGTAAAAAATTTCGTTTGCAATTATCGTTAGCACTTTGCAAATTGCGTTCTACATTTTGAAATTAAAAACAGCACTTTAAAAAGACAACTTAATAAATTAGATCTTAAAACAATAAGTTAAGCGTCTGTTTCCTTTGCATCAATCTCTTTATGCATCTCCAAGTAGAATTCGCAAACAATGGCTAAGCAGAACTAAAACAAATTGAAAAGGAATCTGAAAATGCGGAACCGTGGGATCCCATTTCACTTTCAATTCTTGTTCTTCTAATGGATCTTAAATATCTGAAAGTTCGTGTTCGTTCCTTCGCCCACTTTTACTTCCATTAAAGAATAAAACTTGCATTTTAATCACGAATTTCGTGCCTGCCCTGTTTCTGGGTAACGGGTTTTAAGAATTCCTTCCGGGTACACTATTTTTCTTCTGCTATCATTAAAGGCATGTTTTAAAATTGCATTGGACAAGGGAATCGCTTCGGAATTCACTAACGGGAAACTTAATTTAATTTTGTGTTATTGTTGTGCTAAAGTAAAGTGCTTTGCTAAGAAAAATTGGGGATTCGGAAATCAATGTATTGTGAGGTATAATTCGTTTCGCTGTAATCTCATGATTGGGGTTCTTTTAAATGACTCGAAGAATAGACTTTCGAAATGATGTAAAATCGGCTAATGAAGGAAAGTAATGTGATATTGTGGTCTTAGTTTTAGATTGCGATGGTTATGTCGTTACTTTATTTTGTTCTGAATTCATCACTTTATTTTGTTCTGAATCTGTTAATTTATTTTGTTCCGAATTTGTTTATTTATTTTGTTCTGAATTTGTTACTTTATTTTGTTCAGAATTGGTTAATAATATGTCAATTTATTTTGTTCTGTTTTTGTTACTTTATTTTGTTCTGAATTCGTTATTTTATTTTGATCATGATAGACAAGTGGAGGCAGTTATATAATTGTGTGTTTTTGTTGTGCTAAAGTAAAGTGCTTTGCTAAGAAAATCGGGGATTCGGAAATCAATGTATTGTGAGGTATAATTCGTTTCGCTGTAATCTCATGATTGGGGTTCTTTTAAATGACTCGAAGAATAGACTTTCGAAATGATGTAAAATCAGCTAATGATGGAAAGAAATGCGATATTGTAGTCTTAGTTTTAGATTGCAATGGTTATGTCGTTACTTTATTTTGTTCTGAATTCATCACTTTATTTTGTTCTGAATCTGTTAATTTATTTTGTTCCGAATTTGTTTATTTATTTTGTTCTGAATTTGTTACTTTATTTTGTTCAGAATTGGTTAATAATATGTCAATTTATTTTGTTCTATTTTTGTTACTTTATTTTGTTCTGAATTCGTTATTTTATTTTGATCATGATAGACAAGTGGAGGCAGTTATATAATTGTGCGTTTTTGTTGTGCTAAAGTAAAGTGCTTTGCTAAGAAAATCGGGGATTCGGAAATCAATGTATTGTGAGGTATAATTCGTTTCGCTGTAATCTCATGATTGGGGTTCTTTTAAATGACTCGAAGAATAGACTTTCGAAATGATGTAAAATCAGCTAATGATGGAAAGAAATGCGATATTGTAGTCTTAGTTTTAGATTGCGATGGTTATGTCGTTACTTTATTTTGTTCTGAATTTATTTCTTTATTTTGTTCTGAATCTGTTAATTTATTTTGTTCCGAATTTGTTTATTTATTTTGTTCAGAATTGGTTAATAATATGTCAATTTATTTTGTTCTGTTTTTGTTACTTTATTTTGTTCTGAATTCGTTATTTTATTTTGATCATGATAGACAAGTGGAGGCAGTTATATAATTGTGCGTTTTTGTTGTGCTAAAGTAAAGTGCTTTGCTAAGAAAATCGGGGATTCGGAAATCAATGTATTGTGAGGTATAATTCGTTTCGCTGTAATCTCATGATTGGGGTTCTTTTAAATGACTCGAAGAATAGACTTTCGAAATGATGTAAAATCAGCTAATGATGGAAAGAAATGCGATATTGTAGTCTTAGTTTTAGATTGCGATGGTTATGTCGTTACTTTATTTTGTTCTGAATTTATTTCTTTATTTTGTTCTGAATCTGTTAATTTATTTTGTTCCGAATTTGTTTATTTATTTTGTTCAGAATTGGTTAATAATATGTCAATTTATTTTGTTCTGTTTTTGTTACTTTATTTTGTTCTGAATTCGTTATTTTATTTTGATCATGATAGACAAGTGGAGGCAGTTATATAATTGTGTATTTTTGTTGTGCTAAAGTAAAGTGCTTTGCTAAGAAAATCGGGGATTCGAAAATCAATGTATTGTGAGGTATAATTCGTTTCGCTGTAATCTCATGATTGGGGTTCTTTTAAATGACTCGAAGAATAGACTTTCGAAATGATGTAAAATCAGCTAATGATGGAAAGAAATGCGATATTGTAGTCTTAGTTTTAGATTGCGATGGTTATGTCGTTACTTTATTTTGTTCTGAATCTGTTAATTTATTTTGTTCCGAATTTGTTTATTTATTTTGTTCTGAATTTGTTACTTTATTTTGTTCAGAATTGGTTAATAATATGTCAATTTATTTTGTTCTGTTTTTGTTACTTTATTTTGTTCTGAATTCGTTATTTTATTTTGATCATGATAGACAAGTGGAGGCAGTTATATAATTGTGTGTTTTTGTTGTGCTAAAGTAAAGTGCTTTGCTAAGAAAAATGGGAATTCGAAATCAATGTATTGTGAGGTATAATTCGTTTCGCTGTAATCTCATGATTGGGGTTCTTTTAAATGACTCGAAGAATAGACTTTCGAAATGATGTAAAATCAGCTAATGATGGAAAGAAATGCGATATTTTAGTCTTAGTTTTAGATTGCGATGGTTATGTCGTTACTTTATTTTGTTCTGAATTCATCACTTTATTTTGTTTTGAATCTGTTAATTTATTTTGTTCCGAATTTGTTTATTTATTTTGTTCTGAATTTGTTACTTTATTTTGTTCAGAATTTGTTACTTTAATTTGTTCTGAATTTGTTACTTTATTTTGTTCAGAATTTGTTAATGATTTGTTAATTTATTTTGTTCTGAATTCGCTACTTTATTTTGATCATGATAAACAAGTGGATGCAGTTATAAAATTTACAATAGCAAATGAACTACTTCACAATAACAAATGTAGGTTGAATATTTGAGGCAGAAGAGCGGATAGAAATAATTATTGTATGAACTTCTAAGATAGGATAGTAGGAAAATTTTATAACATTTGTAAGGAATGTGATTGTTATTATTAATCACTGTGTGTGTAAAATTTCGCGCTTGGTTTGTAAACTTCGTATACAGTTTAGTTAAAAATTATGAATTCCTAGTTAACACTACTTATTGAACGCATTGACTTATTCACGCAATTTAAATTACAAATTTTAACGTAAATAACGTGATAAAAAAAAATTTATAGCTTGTAAAATTATATTTTAAATACAGAAAAAAATTAAGTATGTGTTTTAATTTGTTCAAATATCATTCTCTTCTATTATTGCATTAAAATGTTTTAAATATTTTTTACCCATTAAAAATTGCCTGAATGCATTTTTTTAGAAAACATTATTATAACAAATATTAAGCATAAATAACACAACGAAAAAAAAAAAGAAATCTTTATATTCCCTAAATCATCGATATTTTGAATATAATAACTTTCACAAACAATATCATTGAATATCATCATTTAATCAAAACTAATATTTTTACTGATAAATTATTACAATAATGAATTTCCAACCTTTATTATTTATCATTATACCAGTTTAATTAATATTCTTCAAGCACTTTCACAGTATTTAGAGATTTCTTCGAATTTCTGTCTTATCCATTCATTAAAAATTGTATTTTGAAAACTAATTTTGTCTATAAATACAAAAAAAGTTTATAGATAAATTGATAAGAAATATATCTCATTCATGAAGTAATTTCTGAAAAATTTGCACATAAATAACACTACAAGTTTATTCATAATAATAATACTATTTATGAGCCAATTAAGGAGAAACACTGCATTGAGTGATATATGGATATATGTTATAACTTTTAATATGATGACGTCACAAGGAAATACTTTTAGAAGGGAAAATGAAATACAGGTTTGTGGTTAGATAATTCAATCTTAAAAAAAAATCAACCCATGAAAACAAAGTTTTAAATGTAAATCTTTTACAGTCATACCCTGTTAAGGCGAAGTCGATGGGGCCGCCGAAATTGTTCGCCTTAACCGAATTTCGTGTTAAACGAATAAATTAACGTTAAGTTTTAAGAAAGTACGGAGAACTGCTTTTACTTCATGTTAAACGGGATTTCTTGTTTAGCGATTTCGCGTTAACTAGGTTTAAGTGTACATACATTACCAATTTTTATGTGCAATTGCATCTTATAAAACGATTGGCAGAAAACATTTTTGTCTCTTCTTTCCAAACATGCTAATTTATTTATATCATAGGATTTTATACCTAATTAATGTTTAATATTTAATAAATGAAATTGCACATGGTCATTTAAATTGCCTTTAATTTATTAACACTTCAAGTTGAATTTTTTATTTATAATGCTCTGTTGAAAGCATTTAAAATAAAAGTAAGTAAGCAAAAGCAGATAAAAATAAACATTTAAAATAATTCCAGCCATCCCGATTTCACCAACAATATCTCTTACACAAACATTTAACTTTTGATAGCGTTTTAAAGAATATTCTTTTGATTTTAAGTTTGATATTTTTTAAACGTATTTTTCTTTTGATGTACGATTTTATTTTTCAAAATATATTAAACGACATTTATTTTCCTGAATTATTAATTATATTTTACATTAAGCATATAAAAATACTTCCCAATGCTTTTCTTTTTACTGTTTTCTTACTTCTGGAATAAAAACGAAAGGTTTTCGGAAAAAGACTCCTACTTTGAATCACATTTCTTTCTTAGTGTAGCAAGACTTAAGGGTTCACTCTTTGTAAAACTCTTGACCTCTTTGTTCACTTATGCGGTGAAGTAAAATACTTTACTAAGATAGAAAAACTTCTCTTGAAATGACAAATAGGAATTTTACGTTTTCTGTAGGGAACAATGTACTGCATTTTTTTTCCTTTCCCCCCCCCCCCTCCCCCCCCCCCTTCCCCCCTTTTTTTTTTTTTTTTTTTTTTTCTTCCCTAAGTTAATGAATTCCTTTAAAGTATCACTCACTATATTTCTCAAGTTCTCAAGTTTTTAACAACGTATTCTTCATTCTCAGTTACTTTTTTCAAAACATTTCTATTCTCTATTGATTTAAAAAGGAAACAATTCGACTATAATATTGTTTGATAAAAAAAAAAAGCTCTAAATATGAAAATAATTTGATTTTCACCACATCAGATTATTCTTTTTTTGTCTTACCAGTTCATATCTTAACTAAAAATATTGCATAAGTACAACGTAATTCTTAATTTTACTTTTGAAATTTATTAGTATTAGCGGTCGCTGTCATAGGAATCATTGATACCTCAAGTACTTAATGGTTTTTTTAAAAAAAAACTCGTATAATAATAAATGGTTTGTGACGAAAGAGAAAATGATTACCTGCCACTTTTTGAAAAATTAACTTATAATCAAATTTATGTAACATGGCAAAATGTCCGAGAATCGATATCGATTTTTTTAAGTAGTCGTTCGTTTCATACTGTCAAGATAAAATGAATCTTAGTGACAAGTTTTCCTACTTATTAATTTATATTTAAAATCGATTAATTTTGTTGATTTAAAATCGATCGTATGTCGATTAATTTGAACTAATTTTGAAAAATTACTTGATTAGAGCTTATTATAGTGTATCATGGTTCGTGTATAGATAATGAACTAATACTTTATTATTATTATTATTATTATTATTATTATTATTATTATTATTATTATTATTAATATTATTATTATTATTATTATCTCATTTAAAAAAGAATGAGTCGACTATAATTTTGAAATTCATTATTTAAATATAATTTAATTAAGCTTATTGAAATTTTTAAATTAAAAAATTAATGAAATATGTCGTACGTGGTTTGTTTCTAAGAATATTACTAAAAATATCCTTCAAAAATAGCTTTGAAAAGAAAATATCAACTAACGAAGAAAAGGAAATTACAAAAAAGTAACAACTTATTTTAGTTGGTTTTTCTATATCTTTTAATTTTTTTTAATTTTTACAAGCAGCAAATAAATTTGAGAATTGCCCTAATATGGAACAAAAAAAGGTATCGGAGTAACATTTCAAAGTAGTATAAAAACGAAAAAGTTTTAAAGACAAAAATATCTTTGATTGCTGTGGCATAGATTGTTATTCATACAAATAAATACACATAACAAATAAATGAACAAAAAATATGTATCAATGTAGCAGTTCAAATAATATAATGTACCATTTATTTTAAAATTTTAAAGACGAAAATATCCGTGTCTCCTTTGACATAGTTTCTATACTCTAAGACGGAAGCGCTTTTTCTCTCATAACATATAAATGAACAAAAAAAAGATATAGGAGTAATACTTCAAAGTAATATAATAAACTATTTACTTTTAAAGACGAAAATATCCGTGACTGCTGTGGCATAGTTTGCTATGCAAATCTATACTCTTAAGACGTAAACCCGATTTCTCACATAACAAATAACTGTCCCAAATAATAAACAAATTCTCTCAAGGATATCTTATGATAAAACACAATGTAACAGATTGATCCTCTTAATCAGCTCTTGCCCATATCATCCCTAAATCCTGAAGCGTCCATTTAACCATTTTAATAATGTACAGTGTACATTATAAAAGTGGTTAAATTATTCAATGGTAATTGTTACATTTTTCAATGGTAATTCTTAAATTATTCAATGGTAATTGTTAAATTATTCAATGGTAATTGTTACATTTTTCAATGGTAATTCTTAAATTATTCAATGGTAATTGTTAAATTATTCAATGGTAATTGTTAAATTATTAAATGGTAATGGTTAAATTATTCATTGGTAATTATTAAATTATTCAATGGTAATTGTTAAATTATTAAATTATTCAATGGTAATTGTTAAATTATTAAATGGTAATGGTTAAATTATTCAATGGTAATTATTAAATTATTAAATGGTAATTGTTAAATTATTCAATGGTAATTGTTAAATTATTAAATGGTAATGGTTAAATTATTCATTGGTAATTGTTAAATTATTCAATGGTAATTGTTAAATTATTAAATGGTAATGGTTAAATTATTCAATGGTAATGGTTAAATTATTAAATGGTAATTGTCAAATTATTCAATGGTAATTGTTAAATTATTAAATGGTAATGGTTAAATTATTCATTGGTAATTCTTAAATTATTCAATGGTAATTGTTAAATTATTCAATGGTAATTGTTAAATTATTAAATGGTAATGGTTAAATTATTCAATGGTAATGGTTAAATTATTAAATGGTAATGGTTAAATTTTTAAGGGTAATGATTAAATTATTAAATGGTACGCCCCTAGGGGCGTACTGGTAATAGGGTTGTCCACTGCAATCACCGGGCCGGTCAGTCTTTGAAAAAAATGAGCCGGTACGGTAACGATTATAGTTACGTATTAATTATAGTTATATACCAGGACATTCTTTATTTTGCAATTCTGTTTTAGATTTTGCAACAAACTATCAATGGTTTACCGAATTCACTCAAAATTAGTATAAATAATAAAGACAGAATTTTTTTATTTAATTAAATTAATTTATTAAATAAAATGTTTAATTATTGAATTTGTAGTTATGTAATATAAATATTTAAATAATGAATTATATTGATTTTTAAGACTCTTTGATTATTAAATAGTATATAAATTGTTGATAATACTATTATTATTACCAACAATTATTAAAATTTGTTTAATGATTATATTGAAATTATTAAAATTAATAAATAAAACATTGAACTACTAAATTATTAAAATTAATAAATTAAATATTTAATTATTGAAATTTGTAATTATCATATATACATTTTTAAATAATAAATTATATTAATTATTAAGACTATTTAATTATTAAATAATATATAAATTGTTAATAATACTATTATTATTACCAATTATTATTTAAATTTGTTTAATGATTATACTGAAATTATACTGCCGGCATAAATCTAAAATCATCGGACAGATTTTATGTCCCAGCAGTACACCTCTGAGACACCTTAATCTACATCCGCTTTAACATTTACATTTTCCAACACCGCACATCCCCAAAAAATCGTCTGAGAAGTATTCCAGAAACACTTGCAACACTTTCCACAATCATTTATTATTCCCCTCGATGTCGTAACGCTGACCACCACCGAAATTCTACACACATTCCTGCGGCTCTTCTCTACACACACACACAAAAAAGAAAAAAAAATAATAATAATCTTCCAATATCTTCTTTTCTTCTTCTTTTTGTGAAAAAGAAAAATACATCCTGACATAATAAGCCCGGGCGTACTTGTGCAAGGCCACCCGAAACCTGTTTTCAGTTGTATGCAAGGCCTTTTCTACGAGACCGGTTCCACGATTTCTTTTTTAGAATCGGATGGAATTTTTGGGGATGCCGATTCGGAATCCGAACAGGGGGGGTCAATCCTTCGTGACCCCTCCACCCCCCCCCCCCCTTCCCCTTTCCAGTTAGTTCTGTCGGTTTTTATTTGTTCGTGCTATCGAAGGTATAAGCAGGTGGCTTCTCCTTTTGAAGATTTTATTGATGATCAGTATCCAGGGAATGCTTTCTCAGGTGCTGGCCAAGAATGGATTGATGTTCATGCTTTGCGCGGTGAATTAAGATTTGTTTCTTTCTTTTTTCTTCTTTCTTACATGCCCGTCTGTGGTTTAGTGTGGCAATCAGACGCTTACACATGGTACATACGCGAACGTGTTGTATTTATCATGCTAAGAATTGGTTGTGTACAGGGCCGTAAACTAGGGGGGGACTGACGGTTCAATCCCCCCCCACCAACCTCCCCGAAATCGTATGAAATCTTGTTTCACCACTTCCTCTTATTTTTTTTTGTGTGTAACTTATTATAAATATTTGCACAAAATTATTCAGGTCAATAAAATTTACAGGTCAGCCATTAAAAATTATTCAGGTTGTATATGTAGTATGAGTTTGAGTATCTTGATTCTGAAAAAAATTACAAATGAAAAAATATGCTTTATGTTGTTGATTAAATCTTCGTTACTGGCCAAGGCTGTCTCTCCGATTCTTCTCCTTGTTCACCTGATGACTGTGGGGGTAGCACTCTGGCTACGCATGCCAAAGGTGCCGGGTTCGAATCCCGGATTAGGCATGGATGTTCGTTGCGGTTCCGAATCCACGTTAACGGCCTGATTAGCCGTTACTGTGCATAAAAATATGTCGTTGAGGATACACACCAACCAACCAATTCTTCTCCAACCGGCAAGCCCGTAGCCAAAATATTTTTTTTCGGGGGGTGGGTGGTCGAAGATTTGATTAAATACGTGTAATAAGTTACACAAAAAAAAGAAGTGGTTAAACAAAAATTCACACAATTTCGGAGGATATTTTTTGGTCCCCTCCCCCCCCCCCCCCCGCGTCTACTCCTTGCCATCCGGTAGCGAGCATAGGTCTTTTTCAACACTATAAATAACCCTTGCCGGTCCCCCTCATTTCTTTTACTGTCAGAACAGCTTTTATTCCATAAAAACATCAGTAAGTTTTTTTCAATGCTCCACTCCTGTATAACGTCCTTGTATTCCAGGCCCCAAATTTCAGGTGCGGTTTCTTCTTGACAAGTCGTCGGGAAAGTGTCAGTCCGGAAAATTCTTTTCGGAATTTCTGAATCATGAAAGTTTTTACGAGGCAGGGTGATATTTTTTAAATATCCTTAGTTTATTTTAATTATTTATTTAATTTGCATATCTTAATTATCTCGGTTGGTTGGTTGGTTGGTTGGTTGGTTGGTTGGTTGGTTGGTTGGTTGGTTGGTTGGTTGGTTGGTTGGTTGGTTGGTTGGTTGGTTGGTTGGTTGGTTGGTTGGTTGGTTGGTTGGTTGGTTGGTTGGTTGGTTGGTTGGTTGGTTGGTTGGTTGGTTGGTTGGTTGGTTGGTTGGTTGGTTGGTTTCAGATTATCTGGCACCGTCAGCCACACGAGGGCTATAATGCGCCGAAATATTCGTCATCAGACCAGCCAACATACATTTACAAACACCTATGCCTGACTCGGGACTCGAACCCGCAACCTCGCGGTCTAGAAGCTAGCACGCTAACCATTATACCTGTTTTGTCGGCTAATTATCTCGATGTAAATAAAACTACAAAACCCTAGCGAGCAGCTTATTTTAAAGTTTGCGGTTCGGCGATCATCATCCCAATCCTCTACATTGGTGACCTGGACGTGATTACCTGGTGATTTAAGTACAGAAGCTGCTCCATATTTTGCTGCATTAAAAAAATTTGGCCACCACATCTGGTAAAATATTGCTTTAAAACATATGAATTTTTTCACCAGATATAACAAGAGCAAAAAAATATCAATGACAAAATTTGAAAGAAAAATAACTTAATGTTTTTTAAATCCTTTATATTAACTAAGATTTTGTTTGTGTGTGTGTGTGGCTGTCGGAAAATCTGTGGAACCCTAATGAATACACTTGCCTTCATCTGATCGAGTTGAAACTTGGCAGATAGATTCGATGACATTGCATTCTATCAAGTTTTGGGGGCTGTCGCTAAAAGATCGCTTTTAAACACGTTTTTATAATCGGTTTGGAATACTAATAAATCCCATTCAACCGATCATTGTTAAAATTCTTGTTGAATATTTATTATGGAAGCATAAATTTATTATGGAGCGTGGTCCTGTTAATTCAACATAGCGTTGCACAGTAACGCTATAAGTGAAAGAATTTAAACCGATCATTGTGGAAACTCTTTCCTGTGGCAAAAAATGTTTTAATCAGAATAATTTAAAGATATTTGGACATAAATGCATAAATTCACATTCATTTTTAATAAAAAAAAAAAATTGAAACGTAGTGTGCCGCACATTTTGCTGTTATAGTCCGAGAGGCGACTGCAATTTTTGGACCTCATCGAACATCATTCTGAATTTTTTACAGAGATTGGAGAAAAGTGAGTTGATTAGGAATCCACTGGTCTGCCGTGGCAAAAATGGCCGAAACTGGTCAAAAATCGACTTGGAATGAGTTGAACTAAAATCCAATTGCCAAATATGTCATAACTTGCCAAAAAGAGAATAAACTTATTCGTCTGGCAACCCTGCATTTTGATTTTCAATGAAAAAAAGCGCAAACGATTTTTGATCTCTGGCTTGGAAAATGTGTATCTTTTAAAAGTAAGCCAAATTGGCGACATCAGTTACGTCATCCGTGACGTAATGTTTATTGCCAACTTGACTCCCTATTAATAGATGCAAGTAGACCGTCGCCAGATATCTGAATCGTCTGCAACCTTCTTAATTGATAATTAAAGAGGGAGGGTTACCAAATAAAAAAAAATGCTCATATTTGGCAAGTTATGGCTCATTTGGCAATTGGATTTAGTTCAACTTATTAAAAGTCGATTTTGGACCAGTTTCGGCCATTTTTGCCACGGCAGACCAGTGGATTCGTAATCTACTCACTTTTTTCTAATTTCTATACAAAATTCAGAATGATGTTCGATGGGGTCCAAAAATTGCAGTCGCCTCTCAGTTTATTAGGGATGCTTTTAATATTTAAAATTAGATGCATACACCAAGCACACGCTGTCAACATAATAGGCTTTGTTAATGAAAATAAAAATTTGCGATGCGTGTAAAAGGTTTATATTAAAAATTTTGTCTTTATGAGTTATATTTTTATTACAATTAAAAAAAAAAATTTATAAGCTAACTTATTAACCTTTCTAAAATTTTTAATAATTATAAAAATGTCAGCTTATTTTCCCTTCAAATTTTGTTTAGGATTTAATATTACTTTTGCAATTCCAGGAGTAAATATAGCTTCTAGACCGCGAGGTTGGGGTTCGAGTCCCGTGTTAGGCATGGGTGTTTGTAAATGTATGTTGGCTTGTCTAATGACGAATGTTTCGGCGCATTATAGCCCTCGTGTTGCTGACGGCGCCAGATAATCTGAAAACAACCAACCAACCAGGTGTAAATATCCATATAGTTTAAATGAATATTTCAGCAGTTAATGTGAAGGGAAGGGGGGGGGGGGGGGGAGAGAAATGCAACAATATGTAAAGGTACATAAGACAGTGACGATCCTTCTGTATGAAATTTCGAATATCAAATTAGATTTTTGGGGGGAGGATTAGGATTGGTTCTGTTTGAAAGAAAACCAAATACCTTTTTGAATAAAAAAATTATTTTTCCGCCTTTATTAAAAAAAATACATTTGCCCGTATTTAACTACCTGAGAGTATTTGAAGGTTAAGTTCAATACAACAACGTATCATCGATTTCAATGCAAAACAGCAAACTAACTTTTCATATTTTATGTTAATTTTTATGTTCAAAATAACTTATCAAAAAATTTTACAGTTTCTAATAGGTCACGAAGTTATGATGTAATGGTATATATTTATGTAATAAGTATGTGTGTGTGCTTGTATATGTGTATATATGAATTTTTCCACTGAGGCAATGATGGCACAGTTTTTAAGATGGAAACTACTATTTATTCACTCTTCACAGATACAAAATTTATTCAAAGACAACAGTATAATCAATCTGCAGCTTCAACACAAGCTTCAACAAAAACAACTTCGAATACAGCGATTATACAAGCTCACTCCAATAGGTCAACAAAGCGATCAGCTTTCAACGAAGTCCGAAGTCAATCTGAAAACTTTCCCGATCTCCAGTCTTATTTATACTTGGCGCGAGAGATTATTCGCGTAATTTCCAGCCAATTCGTCGGAAAAGAAACATCTCGAAATTTCTCTATTGCTTTAGGTATTGCCACCTTTTTCTAACCTGTATAATCGTTATTAATAAATAAAATAAGATAAAATAAATTACAATAGAATTTTAAAATAATACGTCACTATTTACACTATATACAGACAATTTGTGCAACAATAATCTGCACTTTCAGACATTTCTTCCAAGTATCTTTATGAAAAATGTTTTAATTTATTCCATTAAAATAGTTATTCGACGCGGAATTTGTTTCTAAAAGCTCCGTTTTTGAATAATTTGCAATTATTGTTGAAACAATGCTAAAGTGATTATAAAGAGAATGGACAATAGAAGGATTTCATAACACGTAGGTTGGTTGGTTGTTTTCAGATTATCTGGCGCCGTCAGCAACACGAGGGCTATAATGCGCCGAAACATGCGTCATTAGACAAGCCAACATACATTTACAAACACCCATCCCTAACACGGGACTCGGAACCCGCAACCACGCGGTCTAGAAGCTAGCACGCTAACCACTATACCGTTTGGTCGGCATGTAACACGTAGGAAGCTGCAAACATTCTTGGAATGTGTTTTGTCTAAGTTATTGGATTAAAACTGTGCCATGTCAATCAATCTCTAAAATTATTCAAGTGGAAAAATATTTTGAACTAGCCAAAATTGAACAATTTCAACGGATTATTTAAGAAATCGAGCGTATTTTTCTGTATTAGCTAATAATGCTGTTTATCCTAAACTCCAATCAAGTTTAACATTGAACTCAAATTGAGTCGTATTAACCTTACAGAAAACGCACATACTTTCATAATTTCAGCCACGTAAAGTAAATATTTAGGTTCAGCATCCTTTGCGGCACAAACTAATTATTTTCAATGTAATTTATTTGTTGTTGTTTTTTTTCCAATTTTTTTACTTGTATGCTTTCATCCTACTGTGCGATACACAGTGATTGTGGTAGATAATCGAATATCTGAATTCCGGTAAACCGAAACGTTAATTCAGAAATTATGACCTTTTTTCCTACAATCTTAAGGCTTACATCAGAGTACTAATACTTTGTGTACGGTTATTTGTAGGAGGTGTAATACAAAATACATACAGATTTATATCAAATATCACTGTCTCTCTATTTCATATTGCTCCTACACAATGGTACAATTTTTTATTTTTCCGTAAATGAACCGTTATCAGAAAAATAAGTTATCCAAGCATCCCCCGGCCTCAATTGTTTTGGGCAATCGATGCTCCACTGCAACCCTTTATATTGTTATGAATTTTTCCACTGAGGCAATGATGGCACAGTTTTTAAGATAAAACTACTATTTATTCACTTCAGAAATATCACAAAAGTTATTTCAAGAACAGTACAATTACTATCAGACTTCAACACAAGTTCCAATAAAAGCAATTTCGAATTCAGCGATTATACAAGCACACTCCAATAGGTAAACAAAGCGATCAGCTTTCAACGAAGTCCGAAGTCAATCTGAAAACTTTCCCGATCTACGGTCTTTAAATACCAGGCGCGTGAGAATATTCGCGAAATTTCCAGCCAATTCGTCGGAAAAGAAACGTCTCGAAATTTCTCGATTGCTTTAGATGTTGCCACCTTTTTCTAACCTGTATAATCGCTGTTAAAAAAATAAAATAAGATAAAAATAAATTACAATAGAATTTTAAAATAATACGTCACTATTTACACTATATACAGACAATTTGTGCAACAATATCCATTAGATTGATTCGAAATTGATTTCTAAATGCAGTGTGAATATAATTTAGTTCAACTTAAAAAAAAAAAAAAAAAAAAAAAAAAAAAAAACTGAGCAAAATGAGCTGGAATTTGACCTGCATGTACTCGAAGAAGAATGGCATAGCATAAAAAGAAAACAATTTCAAACTATATTTTGTCTCATGTCATGCCATTGCTTTTTGAAAATTAAGCTGCCATGCTTGATTGAAAAATACCATGCTTTTGAAAGTTGAACTATAATTATAATATTGATTATAATTAAAGTTCAACTTTCGAAAAGCTTAAAAAACACACACACACTCGTCAGAATGACCTAAAATTTGACCTGATTGTACGCGAAGGAGAGGTGAAGTGGTATAGGCATAAGAGCAAAATAGCTTGATATAGTTTTTTTTTTTTTTTTTTTTTTTGTTATGCCATGCCGTTTGAAATGTCAATTTTCAGGCCATTCTTATCAGTGTTTCCTAAAGCTTTATGAAAGTTAAACTTTAATTCTAAACGGTGACATCCTGTTTGTAACAAGCAGTTAGCAAAACCCATTTCTAAAAACTTTTCTCGAAACAGTAAAATATTTCATTGAACTGGTTATTGGAAATGCAAATTGTTATGCGGGATCACACAAAATCAAAATAACAACGATTTCAATTTTTTTTTTTTTTTTTTTTTTTTGTGAGAATTATTCCGATCATTTCTTTAAGGGGGTCCAGTACCGAAATTTTTCAAAAATCCCAAATTTTTTTTCTGATTTTAAAAAATAGTTCATACATTCCTGAAGAGAATTATGTTTTTATCTTATTCCTCCGGTGATTAGAACGCCACAAAATTACCTATTATTTAAACATCACTAATGGGCGTAACACCTTGAAGCGTCTGCTTAAAGTGCGTTTTTCGAACACTAGTGTTTTTCACAGATGTTGCATATTCAAATCGATATATCTCCAGAACCATTAATAATTGGCTATTTAAATTTTTGGAGCATTTAATTTATATAGTTTTAAATATTTTGTCTTCGCAGAATTTTATTTTTTTAATTCTGTTTTAAAATATAAAATTTAGAGTAAAAGATAACATAAAAAAAAGCAAAAATTTCAATATTTTAACTTTGAGAATTTTTTTAATTTTTTTTAATTCACCTATCAAAATTCTGTGAAGACAAAATTTTCTTTATATAATTATGTATTACAGAAAGCTTTCAGTTTGAAATTTTTTTTATTTTTTCTTGACTTATATCAAAATACGCAGACATCAATTATTATGGATTTTTCTTGGTTTTTAAATTTTTTTTAAATAACTAAACACAATATTTAAAAAAACATTTTCTCAAAGATATATAAATAGTATCTCATACATAAAATAAATTTTTGACTTAAAAATGTACATAAATAAAGTTTTTTTTATTTTCGTTACCGGACCCCCTTAAGCACATTTGTTTTCACGATTGATCATGTTCCTCATTTCTCACGCCATTTTTATTGAAAAATAAATTCTTCATATGTACGAATTAAAACACAATTTAACAGTTTAAAAAGCAATTCTAAATGGGCTTTTTTAAATAAAGGAATGATGTGCGGAAATAGTGGTTGTTCAAGCAGGTGATATCCATCCGTTATTTTCCATGGAAATTCCAAGGTTTGTTTTCCACCTGCCTTTTAACTTTTTTCCACACTTAACTGGATATCTATAGACGAGGGACTGTACAAAAAGTATGAACTATGTACTGATCAATTAGTATTTGTTTTGGAAAGTTTAGAAAAAAATGTTCGCTTCGCTTAAGGGGACTGTTAAGGCAAAATTTCAAAATTTTCGATTTTTATATTTTAGAGGGAAAATATAGCCTGAAATTCTAGCTTTCAGTAGATACCTTACTTTTGCTGATCCGAGAAGAATTAAGAATATTATTTGAGTTTTTGTAAGCGCGCATATCGGAAATCGCCTGTTTTTCATTTTCTTAAATTGCATTTTTCTCTTCATGTGTATTTTAAGATTTTTAGGGTGTTCGATTTGTTCCTTGTGATTCAAAAGTTGATGTATTTTTTTTAAATTTGGAGATATTGTTTACTATACTATTTTGAGCACAATTGTGCATGGATTTTGGGATCTGGTATTTTTTTATTGTTTTACAGCAATTTTCGTAATGCTTCTATTTAAAAAGTTGACATTTTTTGCCGTTGTACCAAAGTTTTACTTTTAAATAATTAACCAATGAGTCAAATTCAAAACCCATGCACAATTATGTCAATATATATTCGATTAGCTTGTACAAAAAAATTGAGACAGATTGCAAAAAATTTGAATACGCAAGGAGCGTTTTTAAAATTACGGAAAAAACACTAAATTTTTCAATAAAAATTTTATTTCTTGAAAAAAAATCAATATAAATTTTTGAAATTTTGGGTTGTGTTTTATCTAATTGCTATTGAACTGCACAAAAAATTTCATGAATTTTGAGCAAAAATTGAAGAATTTTTATTTTTGACTTAACAGTCCTCTCAAATCGTTTAATTATGTGTACCTTAAACTCATGTGTATTAAAGAAATGATATCACACTATTCCCACACATTGTATCGAAATGCTACAGTAGTGGCCATCTGATGTGAAGGGCAAGGACACACCCAACTCACCCCTTCCTTCAAATACCACAATCTTTTTTTTTTTTTTTTTTTTTTAACTTTTTGTGAAATGGAACTACATTTCCTTTGAAACATTTAGTGATGTCGAACGTGATGTCTGATGTGATGTCAGTGACGTAAAATCCTATTTAAAATCACTTTCACTTCAGTCAGTTGTTGCAATTACTTAAATATATATTCGCTTAAATCGTTTAATTATGTGTACCTTAAACTCGTGTGTATTAAAGAAATGATATCACACTATTCCCACACATTGTATCGAAATGCTACAGTAGTGGCCATCTGATGTGAAGGGCAAGGACACACCCAACTCACCCCTTCCTTCAAATACCACAATCTTTTCTTCTTTTTTTTTAACTTTTTGTGAAATGGAACTACATTTCCTTTGAAACTTTTAGTGATGTCGAACGTGATGTCTGATGTGATGTCAGTGACGTAAAATCCTATTTAAAATCACTTTCACTTCAGTCAGTTGTTGCAATTACTTAAATATATATATACTTTTCGGTAGTTCTTATACTATCCTTTCTTATAAGTGAAACTGAGGAGAGGAGAAAAACGATAGTTGATGAGCTATGTTCAAACAAAAGAAAACTCTGTGTTGAAGGCATTCATTTTTTTCAACTTTTTACTCCATTAAAGCATTTTTACGGGAATTTCCGGAGGTGAAGATGTTTAGAACATCTTAAGAGACATTACCTCAGTAATATTTATCAAAATCGTTAGAGCCGTTGTTCAGCAATTACTGAAAAACATAATTTTTTCCTTGGCAGCTACCTTATGCGCATGCGCGATATTTACGAAAACCTTAACGGTAGATCCTTGTGCCATCACCAACCCGCTCACAAAATTTTAACATCGTAGGTCAATTTGTTCGGGAGTTATGGTGACCACACACACACACACACATACATTTTTTCTAGATCACTTTTTTGAAATCAGGATGTTCCAAAACGTGAAGAACTGCAAAAAAATAAAAATCGATTTTTTAAAAAAAAATTTTTAACCGAATACTATACTTTCAGCCGAATACTATACTTTTAACCGAATACTATACCCATTTGTATACATAGGGTATTACTATACCCTATGTATACAAATGGGTAATTGAAAGCAAAAAGGGTCAAAATATCCCGTGCTTATACATATAGATTTGCAAACTATTTCATTCTTATAGTCCGAGAGGCGACTGCTATTTTTGGAACCCATCGAACATCATCCTGAATTTTTTATAGAAATTGGAGAAAAGTGAGTAGATTAGGAATCCACTGGTCTGCCGTGGCAAAAATGGCCGAAACTGATCAATAATCGACTTAGAATGAGTTGAACTAAAATCCGATTGCCAAATATGTCATAACTTGACAAAAATAGAACAAACTGGCAACCCGATTCATTTTGATTTTCAATGAGAAAAAGCGCAAACGATTCCTGATCTTTGTCTCTGAAAACTGATATCTTTTAAAAGTAAGCCAAATTGGCGACATCAGTTACGTCATAAGTGACGTAATATTTTTTGCCAACTTGGCTCTCTTTTAATAGATGCAAGTATACCGTCGCCAGATATCTGAATCATCTGCAACCTTCTTAATTGAAAATTAAAGAGTGAGGGTTACCAAATAAAAAAAAAATGCTCATTATTTGGTAAGTTATGGCGCATTTGGCAATTGGATTTAGTTCAACTTTTTAAAAGTCGATTTTTGACCAGTTTCGGCCATTTTTGCCACGGCAGACCAGTGGATTCCTAATCTACTCACTTTTCTCTAATTTTTATGAAAAATTCAGAATGATGTACGATGGTGTCCAAAAATTGCAGTCGCCTCTCAGTCTATTAGGACTATAATTAAATTAGCATCAAATCCATACGATATAACCAAAATTAATATCATAACCACCTCGCATAAACAATTTATACTTATCCCCTCACAAGCAAACAACAATATTCAATAAAAAAACACACACACAACCCCCTTTAATTACAAATAAAAACCGTTTCTCCTCATTTTCATTTCAGAATCTCGATCCCGTTTCATTGCATGCGGACCGAGAGCAGATGGTTCTCTTTCCGTGTCGTAACGGACACTACGTCGCAGCAGGGGGCGACGTCTCTTCTCTCTGTGCAGCCCTTTTGTTGTGAAACTCCCACCGATTGTTCACAAACACGTGGGAAAGCCAACGCTTGGGATGTGGCTGATTTGGTAAGTTATTTGAATATTCGGTGGTTTTTTTTATATATATACAACTTTTTGGGGGGTGGGTTTGAGATTGAATTGTATAGAATGGCAGATGGTTAATGAAAAGCCGTTTGGGTTAAGTAACATGTGTGCGTTTCGATGATAGGGAAGGGATTTTGTTGATAGGATTATTTCCAACACTTAGCCCTTTGAACATCCAGTGGTTTTTTTTTAATATACAGTTCAAAGTTTCGTAAATGAATTGAATCATTGCATCTCTTGGTTACTGTATTAAATAGCCTCTTTAACTCTAAAAATTATGTTTCTTTTAAATTAATACTCTCCGCGATCTCTGCTTTCAAAGTTGAGTAGACGCGATGGTGATTATGACAAGTGCTCACTTTAGGTAGTCGTGTTGCCTGTTGAATGTTAGGGTTATCTACCGTTTGAATTGAAAATGAAACTGTTCCTTTTTAAATACATCCCAGAAGATATCCCCAACCCCATGTAAAAGAGACATTTTTGTATTCCAGACGTAATCCATTATGATTGTTTTGCTTAACATGATCCATGTGTAGTTTTTGAGCAAGAAAGTATCCAGTTCAACCAAAGCTGTATGGTGTGTAGTAAGTAAATATGTATGATAGTTATCACCCCCAAGCCTACTTAAATTCAATAAAGATTAGAACGCACTTGGCGGTTACGGAACCCCGTGGGTTTGTGACAATTTGTAACCAATTCAAATCACTGCTTGAAACCTGGGTGAATTCAGTTTTGTGATTAAATAGGAATGTATACGGTAATTATAATTAAAGTTCAACTTTCCAAAAGCTGTAAAAAACCACACTGGTCAGGATGACCTAAAATTTGACCTAAATGTACACGAAGAAGAGCAAACGGTAAATATTGTTTTTTCTTATGTCCTACCATTTACCACTTTTTCATATATTCAGGTCAAATTTAAGGGCAATTTCACAAGTTTTTTTTTTTTTTTTTTTTTTTTTTTTTTTAAATTGTGCTATAATTCCCCTGTAGATTAATAATAAAAAAAATACAGATAAGATATTGTACCGATATTGAATTGAAATTAATGCCTTATCTTCATTAATCATCTGTTTCCTTGCTGCAAAGCCGACCAAACGGTATAGTGGTTAGCGTGCTAGCTTCTAGACCGCGAGGTTGAGGGTTCGAATCCCGTGTTAGGCATGGGTGTTTGTAAATGCATGTTGGCTTGTCTAATGACGAATGTTTCGGCGCATTATAGCCCTCGTGTTGCTGACGGCGCCAGATAATCTGAATACAACCAACCAACATATAAAGATTAGAACGCACTTGGCGGTTACGGAACCCCGTGGGTTTGTGACAATTTGTAACCAATTCAAATCACTGCTTGAAACCTGGGTGAATTCGGTTTTGTGAATAAATAGGAATGTATACGGTAGTTATAATTAAAGTTCAACTTTCCAAAAGCTGTAAATTAAAACACTGGTCAGGATGACCTAAAATTTGACCTAAATGTACACGAAGAAGAGCAAAGGGTAAATATTGTTTTTTCTTATACCCTACCATTTACCACTTTTTCATATATTCAGGTCAAATTTAAGGGCAATTTCACAAGTTTTTTTTTTTTTTTAATTGTGCTATAATTACCCTGTAGATTAATAAAAAAAAATGCTGATAAGATATTGTACCGATATTGAATTGAAATTAATGCCTTATCTTCATTAATCATCTGTTTCCTTGCTGCAAATGCCGACCAAACGGTAGAGTGGTTAGCGTGCTGGCTTCTAGACCGCGAGGTTGCGGGTTCCGAGTCCCGTGTTAGGCATGGGTGTTTGTGAATGTATGTTGGCTTGTCTAATAACGAATGTTTCGGCGCATTGTAGCCCTCGTGTTGCTGACGGCGCCAGATAATCTGAATACAACCAATACAACCTTGCTGCAAATACATTGAAAGAATATATCTCCGAAAACAATAACCTCCTCTTATAAATCTGATTATCTTAACTACAAGTCGGTGTACTAAGCAATCAGATCTTCATTTAAGCAGTTGCCCTTCTGCCCACAACTACAACTAGCTTTTGCCAAAATTCCCAAACGTCAACACAATTCCAATTTCAGTTCTCAACAGAAGCTCTTTCCTCCGCCTCCAAATATACGACAACTCCCTGCTTGACCCTCCTAATACGCGCTTTTAAGTCATTATCTTAAGTGGTAACTGTAGGGAAGAGAAAAGGACACTTTATGAGTAACATTTCTTCTCAAGAATACGACTTCTTTTGTCGGTCCATGAATCATGGTTAAGTCTCCATTTTATCTGACGTTGAGTGAATTCGGGGTAACATTGGGTCGAGTGGCAATTGGGGAGGAGAACAACATTCTTTCTGGACGATCTGCTCTGCTAACCAGACGACTGAAACCTCCTCAAGATTTGAGCTGTAATAGCGTCTTTTTATGTCGTTTTTCCGTTTTTATGTTCGTTGTTTGGGCGCACTTACACGTTTCATTGGTCGTCTTTTGCAAAGATTGCCGCTGCGGTGCTTGAGATTTAATTAGACCAGCAATAAAACTTTGGGAACAAGTACTTAATGTGTTTTTTTTTTGGATCTCCATGTTCTATTAACATTAACACTGAATATAAAATATTCACTTGCGGAATCAATTTGATTATGCTGTAGTGTGTTGATGAGTCGCCATTTTGATTACCTCCGATAGTATTTTAGTAGTTTTTTTTTATTTCAATAGCTTTTATGTAATTACTATTTGTTAAAAAAATTTTAATGAACACTATATAAATAATTTTATAGTTGACAGCCGCATGACCCGCGTAACGGTGACTCGTCATAGGTCCAATTTTTTGACGCTTCGCGAAATAGGCTCTCTTTAACCTGTTCAGGACCGGCGAAAGGAGAAAGAAGCGCTTCCCCAGGCCCGCGCGCTCAAAGAGACTACGCACGCACGGGACCGGGCATTTTTCCCCGTTAAGCATTTTGCCCCGTTAAATTCAAATAAAACGTTCCAATCTGAAATCACGTCTGTGTGATGATGGGCCGGCTGGCACGGAAACACTGATCACAAATACGATATCGCGGGCCGTGAGGGAAGAATCGTCTGATCACATATACGCGATCACGGTCCTGAACAGGTTAAGCATAGGGTCGCTTCGCTCACTGAAATGTTATATGCTGCGTAAACCTTTAATCTATATATTTAATAGGCAATGCGTTTTTTGGGGTTAGTCCGTCCGCCTAAACTACTCAACCAATTTCAATGATCAAGGTGTCATTTTAAATTAAATAAGCTGTAGATTTGCCAAAACGTGCCAAAATAATTTATTAACACTTTATTAATTAGTTAAATTTCAATATTTTTCATCATTAAGCTACTACAAAGCCTCAATGATTTTGAATATAAGAATGGCAACATCCTTAAGTAAACTCGGGGGTTCAACCAACCAACCAACCGTTGCTAATTTTAAAGCTATCCTTACGTATGTAAACAACAAACCCGTTGCTAATTTTAAAGCTCTTTTTAAACTCTTCGTTTCAAACTAGATTTTTTCTGTTTTTCTGAAGCATTTTTGTATTAGAGTAATTATTATTTTGAAGTATTTCTAACCAGAAAATGCCTCGCGTTGAACGTCGTTCTCTAACGGGGCGACTTATCAGAATAAATAAAAGATATTGGGACTTCAATGTAAGGGCATATCTAATGAAGTTTTAAATCAGAATGTTAGCGGATAGTATATTTAACTTTCTATTATGAAACTTGCAATTTGGGTGTTTTCTCTATTAGGCCTTACATTAAAGTTATAAAAATTTGGTTACATTTTTTATGGCTGGCAAACCTATTCGAGCGCAGCAAGATGTTTTAACCACAAATTCGAGCGGCAAAGCCGCTCAATCCGAGCGCAGCGAGGTGTTTGGGGGTTTGCGAGCGTTAGCGAGCAGGGGGCGAAGCCCCCTAGTATATAACTTAATCCACACCAGATTCTGCCAAAAATCAAAAAAAAAAAAAAAAAAATCTAGTTAATATAATAACAAAACCCAGCTCACACCCTCCGCAAATTTTTAACATTCTGTTTGTGAAAAGCAAAATTAGAAAGCCAAGACTCCTTATGTTGAAAATATCAGACGCCTACACCTAGTGTAAGTTGCATTTTATAGATCCACGAACACATACCCCATAGACAAGTTCTTTATTTTATTATTATAGATCATTAGGGCGATTTTTTTTTGTGGGGGGGGGGGATTTTTACTTCTAATTACCCATATATATACACATAGGGTAATGAAAGTGTAGTATTCGGTAAAAAAAGAAAAAATCGATATGTTTTTTTTTTTTTTTTTTTTTTTTTTCATTTCTCCACGTTTTGAAACAAAAATGTCCGTCTGTGTGTACGTGGTCACCATAACTCCCGAACAAATTGATCCTCGAAGTTCAAATTTAGTGTGCGGGTTGGTGATGGCAGAGGGACCTACCATTAAGGTTTTCGTCAAAACCGCGCATGCGCATAAGGTAGTTGTCATTGAAAAAATAATGTTTTTCAGTAATTGCTCGAACGATTTTTTTCAAAATCGCTTTGGTAATGCTTCTGAAGGTATTCTAAACATTACCACCTCCGAAAATCTCATAAAAATGCGAAAAAAGTTGAAAAACAATTAACACAAAGCTCTCTATCCTTAAATATCGCCCATAAACGATAGATTTTTTTTTTTTTTTTTTTTTTTTTTTGCGTTTTACGCCCAAGCAAGAACAATGTAATATCTAGTAAATAAAATCACCAATTTTGCCATTTTGGTGCTCATTCATGTAAAGATTTCTGCCAAAAATATCGCCTAACTGACAATTTTCATTTACATGAGTGAAAATAAAAAAATGTTAAGTAACACCACGTTAACTCTTTCTGCAATGACCAATATTACATAGTGTTATTGAAAGTTGAGCAATGTTCCACACCCCTATTTCTGTATTAGTTTCATTATTTCTTAGTTTGTAAATAAACTGGATTCAATAATTGTTTATTACGAGCTACTATCAAAGACTGTCGTGTGGAAAAATTCATCATTTGTCCGAGATTTAAAGTCCTTCTCTCATTTAATTCATCACACACGTTAAAAATCTGCAAATCTTTCCCGAATATTTTCTCACTTTTTGACTTAATTTTTCTTCCTTCGTTTTATCTGACAAATACTCAACACTGGTTCCTTGGTTACATTTAAATTTTAAATTTTTGTATTATTTTCCTTTGCGAAAACTTTTTTTTGGTATCAAATATGCACTAATAGTTTCTATCCCATAATCATATCCCCCTTAATAATCCTATCCCATAAACCTAATGTTTCATTTTTTAGCCACAATATCGACTAGTCCGAGAGGCGACTGCAATTTTTGGACCCCATCAAACATCATTCGGAACTTTTTATAGAAATTGGAGAAAAGTTAGTAGATTACGAATCCACTGGTCTGCCGTGACAAAAATGGCCGAAACTGTTCAAAAATAGACTTGGAATGAGTTGAACTAAAATCCGATAGCCAAATATGTCATAACTTGCCAAAAAGAGAACAATTTTTTTCGTCTGGCAACCCTGCATTTTGATTTTCAATGAGAAAAAGCGCAAACGATTTCTGATCTCTGGCTTGGAAAATTTGTATCTTTTAAAAGTAAGCCAAATTGGCGACATCAGTTACGTCATCCGTGACGTAATGTTTATTGCCAACTTGGCTCCCTTTTAATAGATGCAAGTAGACTGTTTTCAGATTCTTGAATAGTCTGCAACCTTCTTAATTGATAATTAAAGAGTGAGGGTTACCAAATAAATAAAAAAGTGCTAATTATTTGGCAAGTTATGGCTCATTTGGCAATTGGATTTAGTTCAACTTATTAAAAGCCGATTCTTGACCAGTTTCGGCCATTTTTGCCACGGCAGACCAGTGGATTCGTAATCTACTCACTTTTCTCTAATTTCAATAAAAAAAATCAGAATGATGTTCGATGGGATCGAAAAATTGCAGTCGCCTCTCAGTCTAGACCGCAGTATTGATTTAAAACATAGGAATTTTTACACCACGTGGATCATTCCCTACACTCTCTGTGCTACAATCATTTAGCCCAGAGCGTTTAGAAACTACTTTGTAGAAAACTGACATTTGGTGAGTAGGAATGAAAAAGGTCACTTAATGAAATGACATAAATTGTTTCCATGTAATGTCTATCTATTATAAATGAAAATCAAAATTCCAAAACACAAAACCAGATGGAGCCACTGCATGTGCGTTGACGTAAGGATTCTAAATACAAAATAAAATATATTAGACACTCTTTTTCGAGTTTTTAATTGATGTCATTTCATGAAGTGTTCATTTTCGTGCCTACTCACCAAATTTCAAAGTTTTAGAGAAAGTAGTTTCTAAATGCACTGGGCTAGAATATTGTAACATAGCGAGTATTGGGAATGACCCTTACTAGGACTTCCTCATAACCATCACTGTAGAACTGAAGTAAAGGAAACAATTTGAATTTTAAAAAAAATAAGTATTTATTATTATTATTATTTTAAATTTTTATAATTTATAATTTTTTTTAAATACTATAAATATAAAAAAAATAAGTTTATTTTTTATGAAAAATACATTAATGGTCTTTTATTGCTGTTGTTAAACCTGGTAAAACTAGGGGTGTTGAACATTACACAACTTTCAATTACAGTTAATACTGGTCACTGTATGACATGGATTAGTAAAATTTACCGTTTTCGTTTCCATGTTTTCATTATTTAAAAAAAAAAATAATAAAATGTCCAATTTGGCCATAGTCTTGGTGATAATTATTAGATTGTCAAAGAAAAAAAAAAAAACGGCAAAATGGTAAAATCGACTACATGTTTTTCGATAAATATTACGTTTTTGTAAGTCAAATAAAGGAACTACCGTCGGTGATGGACGATATCAAGAGAAGGGAACTCTGTGTTATAGACATTCGTTTTTCAACTTATTTCTAAAAAAAATTTCAGATGTGGAAATGTTTAAAGCATCACCAGCAATTTTGATGAAAATCGTTACCCCCGGTTTTCAGCAATTGCTGAAAAACATACATTTTGAATGGCAACTGCCTCATGCGCATCCGCAATTACGACGAAAACCTTAATGGTAGGTCCCATAGCCTCTAATAATCGGTACACAAAATTTGAATATCGTAGGATAATCCGTTCGGGAGCTATGCTGACCACAGATACAGACAGACATATTTTTAGACCACTTTTGTTAAAAGTCAGTGCGTTCCAAAACGCGGAGAAATGTTTTAAAAAAAAAAAAAAAATATATTTTTTTTTACTAATCCAATACTTTCTTTACCTTATGTTAACATATAAGTAATTGGAATTAATAATATGGCAAAAAAATTAATGCTAAGATGAAAGGGCGTCTTAACACTCGCTCTTGAATCTTACCAAAATATCCATATGGACCTTATAAACTGAGAGGCGACTGCAATTTTTGGACCCCATCGAACATCATTCTGAATTTTTTATAGAAATTAGAGAAAAGTGAGTAGATTACGAATCCACTGGTCTGCCATGGCAAAAATGGCCGAAACTGGTCAAAAATCGACTTTTGATAAGTTGAACTAAATACAATTGTCAAATGCGCCATAACTTGCCAAATAATGAGCATTTTGTTTTTATTTGGTAACCCTCACTCTTTAATTTTCAATTAAGAAGGTTGCAGACGATTCAGATATCTGGCGACGGTCTACTTGCATCTATTAAAAGTGAGCCAAGTTGGCAAAAAATATTACGTCACTGATGACGTAACTGATGTCGCCAATTTGGCTTACTTTGAAAAGATATAAGTTTTCCGAGCCAAAGATCAGAAATCGTTTGCGCTTTTTCTCATTGAAAATCAAAATGAAGTGGGTTGCCAGACGAATAAGCTTGTTCTATTTTTGGCAAGTTATGACATATTTGGCAATCGGATTTTAGTTCAACTCATTCCAAGTCGATTATTGATCAGTTTCGGCCAATTTTGCCACGGCAGACCAGTGGATTCCTAATCTACTCCCTTTTCTCCAATTTCTATAAAAAATTCAGAATGATGTTCGATGGGGTCCAAAACTTGCAAATATGTGACCGATTTCCGATCAGTACTTGAACGCAGTGTAAATTAGTTGGGGGTGGGAGGGGGGGAGGGGCTCAAGAGCCAGAGGCAAGTTACACGCCAAACTTAATTTGTCTAGTTGAGGGGAACTAATTGCAAATCCGAAATAAATTACTCTTCCCAAATGAAGTCACACTCCTATTTGGAAAAGGACCTTTAATAACAGTTTCCCCCGCGCGTGCGCACAAACCACTTACCTCCTCGGGGCTATTTGAAGGGGATTAAATATTTATGTTTGATCACCTTATGCCAAGAGGGCTTATGCATGTGTTTGCTTGCTTGCAGGATCAGGAAATCAATTTGCATAGAAAGGCATATTGGAAGATTTTTTTCTTCTTTTTTTTTTTTTCTTTCTCTTTCTTGTTTTCTCTTTATTGAACTGAAACAACTTCTGCAATAACCTGCCGAGCCAAAGCTGCTCACAAATCTTTTTTGGGTCGAAAGGCAATAAAGTTTGAGATGCGGAAAAGACTTGCTTTGTGTTATATGTTGAAAAAATAGGGGGGGATTTCTACAATAAATAATGGAACTAGTTTTTGGTGTAATTTGTATTGCTTGAAAATTTTCCCGTTGGATTTGTTTTGGTTTTGAAGTAATTGCTTCGCAGACAGAGTATTTTCATAAATCATTTTATTTTTCTGTAGTTTTATTATTATATTTTTTTCGGATAGATTTTGTGCCACAGCTGTTATGCATAGCACGTTCACAATCCGTTTAATATTCATAATTATAACGCATAATCTATTCTGATAGAATTTGAGTCTCTTACAAAATTATTATTATTTTTAAAGTTTACTTTGGAATCACAGCGATAAAAACTACAAACGTTCTCTCTCTTGCAATCTATAAGGTAAGAGTATTTTTCTGTAGTTTTATTATTATATTTTTTTCGGATAGATTTTGTGCCACAGCTGTTATGCATAGCACGTTCACAATCCGTTTAATATTCATAATTATAACGCATAATCTATTCTGATAGAATTTGAGTCTCTTACAAAATTATTATTATTTTTAAAGTTTACTTTGGAATCACAGCGATAAAAACTACAAACGTTCTCTCTCTTGCAATCTATAAGGTAAGAGAGAAATAGTTAAAGTTTTGTAACGTTTACTAAAGAGAGGGAAGGGGGGGGGGGGTAAATTTAAATAACCCATTTTCAATGTTTAAGTTCCGAAGCTAGATGGAGGCAAGGGTGTATATATTGTTCGAGCTGGAATAATTTTTCTCGTCATGTGTAGTGTTAGGAGCCTCTGTATACAATTTCTTTCCCTCTGTCTCATTAGCTTCAGGAACAGATTAAAGGTTTTGTCAAAACTAAAAATAATATTAGGGCTTCTTTTGTTGAACAGTATTCACATTTCATGGCTCTACGTAACATGAGAACAAAACTGCACCGAGCATCTTTACAACATCGAATATTACTAATAGCAAGTGAACCCGTGCGTAGCTTGCGCGATTAAAGTTATAAAGTTACATATAATCCTCTTTCATAGAGAACAATATTTCCTCCTTTTTTCATAGTATTTCTTCTACATATAGTACATATAGCATTCTTTCATAGAGTTTCTTATACATATAATCCTCTTTCATAGAGTATAGTATTTCCTCCTTCCTTCATAGTATTACTTCTACAATGTCGAAGTAATAGTATGAAGGAAGGAGGAAATACCATACTCAAGAAAGAGGACTATGTGTAGAAGAAATGCTGTACTCTATGAAATATGACTCCTTGTAAAGGAAATACGATGAAGGAAGGAGAAAATACTATATTCTACGAAGGAGGACTATATGTAGTTCATAGAGTACAGCTTTTCCTCTACCACATAGTCCTCTTTCTTGAGTATAGTATTTCCTCCTTCCTTCATCATATTTCCTCTACATAGTCCTCTTTTGTAAAGTCTGGTATTTCCTCCTTCCTTCAAAGTATTTCCTCTACATAGAGTCCTCTTTCATATAATAAAGTATTTTCTCCTTCCTTCACAGTATTTCCTCTAATTAGTCCTCTTTCATATAGTATAAAATTTCCTCCTTCCTTCATGCTATTTTTTCTATATATAATCCTCTTTCATAAAGTATAGTATTTCCTCCTTCCTTCATAATATTTCCCTTACAATGTCCTCTTTCATGGAGTATAATATTTCCTCTTTCCTTCATAGTATATCCTCAACATAGAGTATAATATTTCCTCTATATAGAATCCTCTTTCTTAGAGAGTATAGTATTTCCTCCTTCCTTCATAGTATTTTCTTAACATAGTCCTCTTTCATAGAGTATAGAATTTCTCCTTTCTTTCATAATATTTCCTCTGTATAGAGTCCTCTTTCATAGGGTATATTATTTCATCTACATAGAGTCCTCTATCCTAGATTATAGTATTTCCTCTTTCCTTCACAGTATTTCCTTTACATGGAGTCATATTTCAAAGAATACAGCATTTCCTCTACACACAATCCTCTTTCTTGAGTAAAGTATTTCCTCCTTCCTTCATCGTATTTCCTCTATATAGTCTTCTTTCATAGAGTATAGTATTTTCTCCTTCATTCATAGTATTTCCTCTACTTAGTCTTCTTTCATAGAGTATAGTATTTTATCCTTCCTTCATGCTATTTTTTCTACGTATAGTCCTCTTTCATAGAGTATAATATTTCCTCCTTCCTTCATAGTATTTCTTCTATATATAGTCCTCTTTCTTGAGTATAATATTTCCTCCTTCCTTCATCGTATTAGAGTCCTCTTTCATAGAGTATAGTATTTCCTTCTTCCTTCGTAATATTTCCTCTACATAGAGTTCTCTTTCTTAGAGTATAGTACTTCCTCTTTCCTTCATAGTATTTCCTCTACATAGAGTCCTCTTTCATAGAGTATAATATTTCCTCCTTATAGAATCCTCTTTCTTAGAGTATAATATTTCCTCCTTCTTTCATAGTATTTTCTCTACATAGTCCTCTTTCATAGAGTGTAGAATTTCCCCTTTCTTTCATAATATTTCCTCTGTATAGAGTCCTCTTTCATAGGGTATAGTATTTCCTCTACATAGAGTTCTCTTTCTTAGAGTATAGTACTTCCTCTTTCCTTCATAGTATTTCCTCTACATAGAGTCCTCTTTCATAGAGTATAATATTTCCTCCTTATAGAATCCTCTTTCTTAGAGTATAATATTTCCTCCTTCTTTCATAGTATTTTCTCTACATAGTCCTCTTTCATAGAGTGTAGAATTTCCCCTTTCTTTCATAATATTTCCTCTGTATAGAGTCCTCTTTCATAGGGTATAGTATTTCCTCTACATAGAGTTCTCTTTCTTAGAGTATAGTATTTCCTCTTTCCTTCATAGTATTTCCTCTACATAGAGTCCTCTTTCATAGAGTATAATATTTCCTCCTTATAGAATCCTCTTTCTTAGAGTATAATATTTCTTCCTTCTTTCATAGTATTTTCTCTACATAGTCCTCTTTCATAGAGTGTAGAATTTCCCCTTTCTTTCATAATATTTCCTCTGTATAGAGTCCTCTTTCATAGGGTATAGTATTTCCTCTACATAGAGTTCTCTTTCTTAGAGTATAGTATTTCCTCTTTCCTTCCTAGTATTTCCTCTACATAGAGTCCTCTTTCATAGAGTATAATATTTCCTCCTTATAGAATCCTCTTTCTTAGAGTATAATATTTCCTCCTTCTTTCATAGTATTTTCTCTACATAGTCCTCTTTCATAGAGTGTAGAATTTCCCCTTTCTTTCATAATATTTCCTCTGTATAGAGTCCTCTTTCATAGGGTATAGTATTTCCTCTACATAGAGTTCTCTTTCTTAGAGTATAGTATTTCCTCTTTCCTTCATAGTATTTCCTCTACATAGAGTCCTCTTTCATAGAGTATAATATTTCCTCCTTATAGAATCCTCTTTCTTAGAGTATAATATTTCCTCCTTCTTTCATAGTATTTTCTCTACATAGTCCTCTTTCATAGAGTGTAGAATTTCCCCTTTCTTTCATAATATTTCCTCTGTATAGAGTCCTCTTTCATAGGGTATAGTATTTCCTCTACATAGAGTCCTCTTTCTTAGAGTATAGTATTTCCTTCTTTCTTCATAATATTTCCACTACATAGTCCTCTTTCATAGAGTATAGTATTTCCTCCTTCCTTCATAATATTTCCTCCGCATAAAGTCCCCTCTCATAAAGTATATCGACATGATGCTTGAAAACAAATTTTCAACGATCCTTAAAAAACATTTATTTAGGTCCTTAAAATTCATTGATTTTCATTCTATGATTTGAGTGTGAACCCTGGTCATTAGACGATGTCTTAGCTCTTCAATTAGTAAATAATGTATCAATTTTGGTTTTCAATAAACGGAGAAAAAAAGATCGTCACAATAAAACATCGCCCAGAAAAAATTTACGATTTTAAATTCGGTCAGATAACGAAGTTGACACCTGAGGTAACTCTCTACTCATCATATCTACGTCACGGCGCCGTGAGGAGATTGCTAAAGCCAGTCATTAAATAGTCAGTGACTTAAATATGTAGCGATGATCACGCTTCGGGTACCTTATTGGTCTTGCTTCTGGATCCTCTATTATTATCTGATCTCACCGAAAAGTTTTCAAACCTTACTAAACTCCAACTTAACTTGACATCACTAGACAATAGATCTTCACAGTGCTCATAGGCATTTAATCCATTTTAGTGGAGTGAAGACATAATTCTCGCCAAACCTTAGAGCCTTTTGTTCTCTACAGGGTTGTGGTTTGGCGAGCATTATGCTTTCACGCAGCCAAAATGGATTAAATGCCTATGAGCACTGTGACGATCTACCGTCTAGTGATGTCAAGTTAAGATGAAGTTTAGATTAGTCCTGACCGCCAATTGGTCAGGAGATATCCTTATCATAGAAATCTTTCGATAAAATAACTATCGCCCAAGACAAAGGAAAACAAATCAATAACTCTTTGATGTAAACTGAGCGAATTTTGTAAATGAATTATGTAAATATAAAAATATGTGGTGTACCTTAACATTGTCTCTCTCAGATATTGCGGATCTTTTTCAGCAATTGTTACTATTTGACCTAAATTTAAAGAATTTTGAAATTTAATTAAATAATAAGTTATGTAGTGTTTCTTAACATCGCTTCTTTCGCAGGTGTTGCCTATCTTTTTCCGTAGATATTTGAGGTAAATTTATCTAATTTTGTAATACAATTATATAAATAATAAAATATATAGTGTAGCTTAACCCCGTCTCTCTTCAGATATTACCTATCTTTTCACCAAATACTATTATTTGATGTAAATTTAACTAAATTTTTCAATTGAATTATTTTTAAATAATAATAAAAGATATAGTGTATTTTTCCACCGTCTCTTTCGCAGATATAACCTATCTTTTTTTAGCAGGTATTACTATTTGACGTAAATTTATCGGATGTTATAATTGAACTATTTCAATAATAAAATATAGAGTATCTTATAACACCGTCTCTTTCGCAGATATTTCTCATCTTTTTCAGCAGATATTACTGCAGATCAAATAAAGCAAATAGACTTTTAAAAAAATTTCATTGCATATTAGTTCGAATTACGAATTGCGACTGTCGGAATGGTATGTGCACAGTCGGCCTTCTGCTCAAATATAGGATTGTATAATCGCACATTTGATGTCGTATATCAAACAAGTACTGACACTTACTCTGTGGTACGCGAATCTAATCTATTGTAAGGATAACACCAGAGCCATGTAAGTTTTTGATTTATTTGAAAAAATAAAAAAATAAAAAAAATAATGGAGATTATTTTCACGGATAATTGAATACAGGGACCGCTTTCAAAGATTTTGTTATGCTTTGTATTCAATAAAATAATTACCTCTAAACTATAGTTAACAAATCAGAAACAACAAGAAATTTTGATTTAGTATGCTATTAAAAATCTCATTGTTTTCAAGTGATAAGCTTCAAATTGAGATAGGAGGGCGAAATGGATAAAATGCATTTTATGTTATAAGTAAACTTTTTAGATGGAAACTATATTTTTTTAATGTGAGTAAGAAGTAATCAGACCATTCATGTAAAAAATTTAAAATTAAATTTTCACATTTATATGTGAATCTCGCCAGGTAAAGGCTTCGAATTGAAACTTGCATCTTGACATAATAATATGCAGCGGCGACCACCATCCGTAAAAAACTGAACATCTTATCTGTGACTGGTAATCTCTCAACGTTTCGTTTAGGTATTTATAAGCAAAGAAAATTATCGGACAGGGAGTTGTCAACGTTCTGTTAACTACGGTTGGTTGATAAAGTGTACAGGCTGTCACTGAGGGATTCGACATTTGCGTTTAACTGCGAAAGAGGAGTGTTTGGGGTATATTAAAAGAACGTCCTACTTAGGATCGTTCTCTGTACTCGCTACGTCACAACCTTCTAGTAGACTGAGAGGCGACTGCATGTTTAGGTAAACTATCAAACATCATTCTAAATTTTTATTTATGGAATGCGGGGAAAAGTTGGTAGATTACGAATCCACTAGTCTGCCGTGGCAAAAATGGCCGAAACTGAAAAAAAAAAAATCTTTAAATGAGTTGAACTAAATCCGATAGCCAAATATGTCATAACTTGCCAAAAAATGAGCCCACTTTTTCGTCTGGTAACCCATTGTACTTTGATTTTCAATGAAGAACGGCGCAGGCAATTTCTGATCTCTGGGTCGGAAACCTAGCATATATTAAAAGTAGGCCAAATTGGCGATATCAGTTACGTCATTAGTGACGTAATATTTATTGCCAACTTGGCTCATTCTTAAAAGATGCAAGAAAGCCTTCGAAAGGTACCTGAATCGTCCGCATCCTTCTTAATTGAAAATTAAAGAACGAAGGGTTACTAACACCAAAAAGAATGCTCATTATTTGGCAAGTTATGGCAGATTTGGCGGTCGGATTTTAGTTCAACTCATTCCAAGTCGATTTTTGACCAGTTTCGGCCATTTTTGCCACAGCAGACCAGTGGATTCGTAATCTACCTACTTTTCTTCACATTCTATAAGCAATTCAGAATGACGTTTGATGGGGTACCTAACCATGCAATCGCCTCTCGGACTATTATAGCCGGTTCATTTCGAAACTACTTTGTATAAAAACTTGAAATTTAGTGAGTAGGTACAAAAATGATCACTTAATGAAATGACATAAATTGTTTTCGTTTAATGTCTATCTATTATAAATGATCTAAATGAACTGGGATAGAAGGTTGTAACGTAGCTTAGAATAGGGAATCTCTAGGATTTAATCTTAAAGGTTTTTGCTAAAAGTATTAATGCTTTGTGCTCAGCACTGTAGTATATTATGAGAATTTGGTTAGTAGTAAAAGTGTTTTATGGCCAGTGATGTAGTATTATGTTAAACGATTTTTTTGATTTTTTTTTTGTCTAGTAGTAATTGTGCTTTCTGATCAACACTGGAGTATATTATAGAGACTGTGGTGGTAGTAGTATTAGTTCTTTGTGGTCACACACAGCAATTGTGTATATTAAAGGTTGGTTGTTTTCAGATTATCTGGCACCGTCAGCAACACGAGGTTATAAGGCTCCGAAACATTCGTCATTTGACAAGCCAGCATACATTTACAAACACCCATGCCTTACACGGGTCTCGAACCCTCAACCTTGCGATCTAGAAGTTAGCACGTTAACCACTATACCGTTTAGTCTGCGGTGTATATTAAAGGAAATTCACTAGTAGTATCAGTGATTTGTATTGATTTTAAGATAAATAGTTTGTATCTAAAGTTCGAGGGTTGACGAGCGTTAATGTGCAGGGAGAAGAGATACCTAGTATGTTTTAAAGTAAGATGGAGTGTTTTAAAATAGAAAAAAATACCCTCGTCATAAATTTGCATGCATGAATGAGGTGTTTTTTTTTTCTTCCTTTTTTTTTTTTTTTTTTTTTTTTTTTTCTTTCTGAGATACGTGAATTTTAAAGTTAAAAAAAATCTGAATAACACTAAACAAACAATAAAAGTCCTTATACAGTGGCTATCATTTTCAATAATAAAATGCACTATTTTATTTATGCTTTTTATTTATTTTTTAATTATTTCCCTTCCATTCTTACCGTTACACTTTTCAGAAGATAGATTCCTTTTTCCCCTAAGTATTTTATTTACATATTAAAACTTCTCGTTACTTTTCCGGCAAAGAAAAGAAAATAGTATCCAATTCCGCTTCTAAGTTATACAACAGGGAAGACATGTGCGCTTCTAGTCAATTTGAATTTTCCATTAAGAAGGAGAGCCGCACACAAAAGCCTTTCAGAGTTAAGTTTCCTCCCCAGAAAAGAGTTTAAAAATAGCACAAACCTCCAGTCTCTCCAATTGAATCAAACCTATCGACTATGCAGGTAAAAGAGCCTTAAGAAAACGCCTCGCAGAAGCCTGCTTAGTAAATATGCTAAGCAGGCTCCTTTCCCCGATCTTCGTCGTGAATAAATATGCGATAAAAATTGATTTAAAGCCATTTTGTGACTGGAAAACAGCCGCGGCGGTAAACAATCAACAATTTAGCATTGAAATGACGCTTCCAGACAAAAGGGACCCGCGATTGCTTTACGACCCACGTTGTGAGAGGGTTTTTTTTTTTTCTTCTAAAGTTTGGTGTCTTTCTGTGTAGGAAAAATGGCCGGTGGGAGGAGGAGGGGGGGGGGGGGAAGCAATAATAAGTAAACAAAGGCAGAAAATTTTGTTTCCTGGTCCTTGGCCATAGCTGGAAGGTTCCGCGTTTCACACTAGTTTGTGTTTTGCGAGGAGTGATGATAAACAAGCCTTTGGATGGTGTGTGTGTGTTGGGATTTGGTCGTGTTTGATTCTTAAGGAGATCGGATTTTTTTCTTTCTGAGATGTAATCCTTGACCCACACCTGAGTAAAGATTGAAAAGGTGAGAATCGCTTTTTTTTTTTTTTTTTTTTTTTTTTTTATCTACAGAGGATTAATGCCAGGTGCGAACGTTTGAGCTCCCAATTTGATCGTGTTTCAAAGAAGACATTAGTAATGAAAATTCCCTTTTTACAGCAGGAACGGTTATTAAAAGTTTCGAGGTTATATTACCCCCCCCCTCCCCCAAATTTGTCATCTGCTGTTGGAATAAATTAAAACTATGATACCGATTCCCATTAAAAATGTAAGTTACTTCAATCGTTTCTAATGTTAAAATATTTTAAGTTATGTTTTCGTTCAAATATTCTGACTTTAGATTCTACGAATATAGAAATCCGGCAATTCTTTTCGTATCTCTCTCAAACAAAACTTCTTTATTTGAGTTATTTGGAGGAATCCCATAATGCAGCTAATTCCAATTAAAAAAAAAAAAAAAAAAATTATGAAAAAAAAAAACAAGAAAATTTATTTTTACTTAACATTTGTTTACAAATATAAACTTCTAGAGCCACAATTGCGGCAATGGCTTATTATTACTTTCTTTTGCGATTATTACATTAGATTAAAAACTATTGTATGAATAAGTTTCTTACTAACATATATACCGTCGACCTTTGGCAAACTTTTCACTGGGAACTAAAAATTTATCAGGGCCTTGACGTTGAGCATCGATCCGAACCGACCATTTCGATGTGCTAAGGGAAACCGTTTGACCAACTTTTCGGCTCTCCAACGGTAACCGGGATAATACGTAAATACCATTAATTTTACGTTTCCCACAGAAGGGGCTTCAAATATTAGCAGTTATTTTGTCCCACTATAACACAGCGCCATTTTAACGAGACACAATTCATGTTGACTTCTTACTCATTATATAAGGTCTCAGTCAACTGTCTCATAAACAGTCCTTTGCTATTGTTTCATTTCAATATTTCTTTCATGTAAAGATTACAAAAAGTCTTTACAAAGATTTGATTTTACAAAAATTTGTAAGGATTTATATACATATATATATATATATATATATATATATATATATATATATATATATATATATATATATATATATATATATATATATATACACATACATATACATATACACATACATATACATATACACATACATATACATATACATATACACATACACACACATATATTTATATATATATATATATATATATATATATATATATATATATATATATATATATATATATATATATATATATATATATATATATATATATATATATATATATATATATATATATATATATATATATGTGTGTATATGTATGTGTATATGTATGTGTATGTGTATATGTATATATATATATATATATATATATATATGTGACAAGCACAAACTGTTCTTTGTTATTATTATTTTTTTTTTTTATTATTATTAATTTTTTTTATTTAATTTAAAGTAAAGAAAATACATATCCTCAGCAAACGGCATTTATCTCTTGAATTAAACTTTTTTTACTATCAAATAAATAATTTCTATACTTTTGAAAATTGCTATATTCGAATTCTCCATGAACATGAAAATTGCGCTCTCGTGTCTTTTTATTTGAAAATTCCAGAAGAGTCTTTCTTCAAGTTATTTGAACTCCCTTTTTCTATAAATACGCGATTTCCACTTCTGGACATATTTTATAATAATAGGAACGAAAAAAAATGTATAAAACATTTCTTTATACACCTCGAAATGAGGTTCTTTTTTAAAAGCTCCATTCTTTATTAACGATTGAAAAAAAAAAAAATTATTCTTCAACTACAAAACACCGGACATTCACCGTACAATTTCCTTTATACTAAAACTCGTTAAATTTCTTTTTATAAAAAATAAATCGTTGATATGGATATAAAACCCTTTCCTCTCCTATTAAACTATTCTTCCTTATTTCGTCCATTAAATGCATTTTTGAATGCAATAATAATACTCATTTCATTTCAAAAGTTTCGATTGTTAGATGTACTATTACACTTTGAACGATCCGTTTCATCCTTTTCCCATTATTCACCTCATTGATTTTCGTGCATATATTCAAATTTAATCTACGTGTTTAACTTCTATTATATCCCTCAAGAAATATGTAATCTCGTTTGTTATCCAAAGGCATTTCAAGCGTAGATTACTTTTCCTATAAATTTACACATAAGAGGAAAACGTTTGCGAGAGTTTTAAAGTTTATAAAAGGGAAAAGCAAAATAGTCTGTACGTCTATAGATAGTAGAGGTCGGAAATATCGATCGAAATAAATATCGATACTATATCGTTGCATAGAAAAAATATCGATATATCGATACATGATTTTTTTTTATTTTTTTAATTCGATTTTCAATTTTGCCAGAAACAAAGTTTTTCGGGGCAAATTTCTACTTTTCATGATTGCTTTTTTGTAAGGTGACTACTTTTTCAACTGAAAAGGATCTATTACAAAAAAAAAAGTTATATTTTCGCTTAATTGGTGCAGTGATTTTAAGAAAAATTTAGATAATTTTTAATAGCTTTTAAGTATATGGCAAAATATTGAATATTGGTGACATTTTAACTGTCTCTCAGCCAAGTTCAAACTTTAGTTTTGAAGTTTTTGAAATGGGAATAAAGAAAATCGAAAAAACGCATGGAACTACAAAACGATCATCAAAAAACTAAAAATGTTTGAAAATATCGATATATCGGTGACTTTTATCGATATTTTTACAATCGATATTTTTTTTAGAAATATCGATAAAAATATCGTCGTATCGATATATCGCCGATCTCTACTATAGATGGCCATGTATTATGTTTACTGGTTTTATTATTTTTGTATTTGGAAATAATATCATGGATTATGTATGAGCTTAATGTTGTGGTATTGTGCATGTATGATTAAAAAAAAAAACTAAATATATGTGAAGGAAAAAAAAAGCGAAAATCATTAATTTGTCTCCCCAACCTATACTAAACTTAACTAGACATCACTTAGACGATAGATCGTCACAGTGCTCTTAGTATTTAATCCATTTTGGCGGCGTGAAAGCATAATGTTCGCCAAACCACAATCCTATATAGAACAAAAGGCTATAAGGTTTGGCGATAATTATGTCTTCACTCCGCCAAAATGGATTAAATACCTAGGAGCACTGTGACGATCTATCGTCTAAGTGATGTCTAGTTAAGTTGAAGTTTAGATAGTATAAATTGAAGCATTGTCAAAAAAGTGTCGGTTAATTTCAGTGGAACATTTTTAAAATAAGTTGTTTGTTTATTACAATATATTTAGAAATGTTCTAAATTTTTGCTTCCTTATTTAATTGTTATTATGAATTCTATTAATTAAAAAAATAAGTTAGAAATTGATTGAAACCACACAAAACATAAAAAACTTTAAAAAAAAATATTCAGCTGCCTGATCTGCACTGCTTTTTCCGAGAATAATAAATGTTAGTATAAGGATTGTATATCTTATAATTATCTTTACCAGTTATATTAGTAAAAAAGAATAAATTTTTATTAAAAATAATTGTTTTTTTTTTTAAATAAAAATTATTAAATATTAACAATTATAATAAAAGTTGTTAAATCGTAGCAATTAAAAATAAAAGTTAATCAACCAATTAAAAAGAATTTCATTTAGAGTGCATAATGCAGGGCAGGGAACCTACTGTAAAAACTAATAATTGATTTTTTTTTTTACTTAATATTGAACCTCGGCGTTTTTTTAAAAAGTGGGTAATTTAAAATACATTCATAACAAAATGGTATGAAAAAGTAGCTATTTAAGCTATATTTACAATTGCGGTTTATTCCCTGTAGCAAAATATTGTGTATCATTTCCAATTAAAAGAATAAAAATAAGTAGATTATAATTTGAGTAATGACTGGTGTAATTAGACCCAAATTAGATCATTAAGTTTTAATTAAGTAAATTAAGACTTTTGTATGCAGAAAGGTTAGTTTTCTAACAATTGTTAAGTGCGAAAAAAAATGTGAGTCTAGAAAATATAACCCATAAAGACCAAATTTTTAGTATAAATCCTTTATATGTATTGCTAATATTTATATTAATTAACACAGCCCCGATTCTGTCTTCAGCGTGTGCTAGGTGTTTGCATCTAATTTTAAATATTAAAAACATTTCTATCAGAATAATAAGCGGCAAACTACGTTTCAAAATTTATATATTAAAACTGAATGTGAATTTATGCATTCACGTTCAAATATCTTTTTTTAATCTTATTTTAAAACAATTATGGCAACAGGAAAGATTTTTAGCAATGATTGGGTAAATTTCTTTCACTTACAGCGTTATTACGCAACGCAACGCTGAATTAATTAGCCTTCACTCCATAGTAAATTTATGCATTCGCACCCAATTTATTTTTTATTTATTCTGATTAAAATAATTTTGGCAACAGGAAAGAGTTTCAACAATGATCGGTTAAATGGGATTTATTAGAATTCCAAAACGGTTATAGACATGTATGTAAAAGTGAGATTTTAGTGCGAGTGACAGTCCCCAAAACTTGATAGAATGCATAGTCATCGACATCGAGTCTACCTGCCAAGTTTCAACTCGATCAGATCACCGCAAGTGAGATAATTAGACTAACGCAGATTTTCCCGACAGTCACACACAAATAAACAAAATTGAAGTTAATATAAAGGATTTAATAAACGAAAAAGATATTCCAAATTATATTGGTACACTTAGGTCTGGTACTTATGGTCCGAGAGGCGACTGCAATTTTTGGACCCCATCGAACATCATTCTGAAATTTTTATAGAAATTGGTGAAAAGTGAGTAGATTAGGAATCCACTGGTCTGCCGTGGCAAAAATGGCCGAAACTGATCAAAAATAGACTTGAAATGAGTTGAACTAAAATCCGATTGCCAAATATGTCATAACTTGCCAAAAAGAGAACAAAATTTTCGTCTGGCAACCCACTGCATTTTGATTTTCATTAAGAAAAAGCGCAAACGATTTCTGATCTCTGGCTTGGAAAATTTGTATCTTTTAAAAGTAAGCCAAATTGGTGACATTAGTTACGTTTACAGTGACGTATTGTTTATTGCCAACTTGGCTCCCTTTTAATAGATGCAAGTAGACCGTCGCCAGATATTCGAATCGTCTGCAGCCTTCTTAATTAAAAATTAAAGAGTGAGGGTTACCGAATAAAAAGATGCTCATTATTTGGCAAGTTATGGCGCATTTGGCAATTGGATTTAGTTCAACTTATTAAAAGTTGATTTTTGACCAGTTTCGGCCATTTTTGCTACGACAGACCAGTGGATTCGTAGTCTACTCACTTTTCTCCAATTTCTATAAAAAATTCAGAATGATGTTCGATAGGGTCCAAAAATGGCAGTCGCCTCTCAGACTATTAGAAATATGCAACAAGCAAATTTATATATGAGCAAAACGCTCTGATTATACATCAGAAAACGCCCTTTATTTTTAACTCTTACTTCTATAAATGTTTTGATATAGCTTGTTTGGGTAATAATGAAAGTTTAAATTCAACTATGAATAATACGAGTTGGTGACCACTATTCTAGCAAAAGCAGTTCAACATTTCAATGAAAACTATTTTAAGTTTCGGTATCTTGAGAAGAGATAATTTGTTGTCGGAAAAGGTATTATAGTAAATTTCCTGCGAACTCCAACATATTTAGCAGGATCTCTTTTTGCTTTGAAAATAATAATTTAAGACTTGCCGACAGTAGATTCCATTGTTGAAATAAAGATTATCAGTACTGATATAAATTGAGCGAAGAACGTAATTAAATAGAAAAAGGAAATTTTGATAGACTAAAGTTGATAGCAGACGATAACTATTACACTTTTTGAATAAATTCATCTGATAACATCTTCGTTTTTCTGCACGGTGGATAAATTCCATTTTGCGATGTTTTGCATTCTTGGATTTTTTATTATTATTCTAAGTTAAGAAGAAAAAGTAAAAATTTATACTTTAGCGAGATTTGATACCTGATTAAAATAACTGATAAAATTTTAAAAATAAGTTTTTTCCTATAATACGCTGTAGCACTATCCCCATCTTTATGGAGTTATTTTGTGTTTTGAATGTTTAATCATTCGAGGCACTGTATATTATTTCGTAGTCTTCAATATTTAAGTGTTAGATTAAATGGAGCACATTGGTCATAAAATGAGTTATTTAGGAAAAAAGTAATTTTATTCAAAACTGAAAGATGTTAACAGAAATTTCACACATTGTCTTGATTGATAGTTTATCAGTGCTATTATTCATAGAATTTTTTTATTTATTTTTTAAATAAATTACATGAATAAAATTATTAATGAAAAGTTTCACTTACGAATAATTCATAAATCTTTTATATGAATTATCGATTTTTATGCTTGATGTTTGCGTCTCATTTTAAATATTAAAAACATCTCTATCAGCAAAATATGCGGTAAACTACTTTTCAAAATTTGTTCATTAAAATGGATGTGAATTTCTGCCCTCCCCTCCAAACATATTTTATTTATTCTGATTAAAACAATTTTATTATTTATTTACTAAAACAATTTTGGCAACGGGAAAGAGTTTCTTCAATGATTGGTTAAATACTATTTCAGCGCAATGAGACGACGGCAAGTTGTTTTATTAGTATTCCTTAAAAGCAACCTTTTGCTGACAGTAACAACATCCAAAATTTGATACAATGCATTGTCATCGACATCGAATCTATCTGCTAAGTTTAAGCCCTAATAGATGACGGAAAGGGTGTTAATTTGTTAATTTGACTTGCTTAGATTTGCCCACCATCGACAAACACATCCACCCCCCACCCCCCACACACACAAAATCGAAGTTAATATAAAAGATTTAAAAAGAAAGTAAATTTTTGAATTTTCTCAATTTCTAATGGTCGAGATTAAAATTGCCGAAAATCGCATAGTAAAAACAGTTCGTCAAGCTTTCTCTCTGTTCTATATATATATATATATATATATATATATATATATATATATATATATATATATATATATATATATATATATATATATATATATATATATATATATATATATATATATATATATATATATATATATATATATATATATATATATATATATATATATATATATATATATATATATATATATATATATATATATATATATTTTTTTTTTTTTTGTCTACAATATTTTTCGTAGCTTGAATTCTCCTTGAAAGTAAACTTTTCTTAGTACTGTCATGTCAATTTTTCCCCGTTTCTCTTGGACCGTTTTCCAAAATCTGATCAGTTTTCTTGGAGGGCTTTTTAATTAACAAACCCATCCCTTATAATTTTCTACAATTTGTTCTTTTTTTCTTTTCTTTTTTTTCTTCTTTTTTTTTCTTTTTCTCTTTAGTATATGATTTAACAAAAGCAGATGAACTTTAGGTTTAAATAAATCCTTCATAATAATTTTACCTTCAAATCTTTATGAATGATTTTACTTACAGTGCCAGAAGACATTCCTGGTTTCGTTGCCATGGATATTTGAGTCGGCGGATTTTCTTTTAGAATCGGAGACTTCATTTCCTTGATATTTAACTGCGTTCGAATAATCTTAGGATGAGATTTCGCGATCATTTTTTGATTTTTACTTTTAGTTAGATTTTTTTTTTTTTTTTTTTTTTTTTTTTTTTTTTTTTGCTTTCGTATTTGATGTATTATAAATACTTTTTTTTAAAAGCCAATAACCTCGATTTTTGCACAGCTTTATGATATCTTGATACGAATATTTCTCCTCGGAAAGCACAGTTAGCATCAATCAATTTTTAGAAAGATTTTTAAAATAAATCTTTTATTTTAAATTCCAATCAAAATAAAACAGTCGATCAAACGGTATAGTGGTTAGCGTGCTGTCTTCTATACCGCCAGGTTGCGGGTTCGAGTAAGGCATGGGTGTTTGTAAATGAATGTTGACTTGTCAAATGACGAATGTTTCAGCGCATTATAGCCCTCGTGTTGCTGAAGGTGCCAGATAATCTGAAAACAACCAACCAAACTATAATAGTAGCAGACGATTGTTCTGAAAATGCCAAATTGTTATTCAAAAATGCAAACGAAAAAAAAAATTACAAAATCGTTCTTGTGGCTTCTGTACAAGATCATTAATAAAATTTGAAGTAAAAATAAGTGGGTGTTTATTTTTATTTTTTTAAACTTAAAAAAAAAAATTATAGACTACTTTACAAAAACCTACAAAAATTTGTAATAAAAAAACTTCTTGTTATTTCCCTTCAAATTTTGTTAATTATCTTTTTGTCTGTGTGTATGTGTTACCAGAAAAAGAACCCTAATTTCATATTTCTTGTCTCTTTTAAAAGTGTTTTCCAAATGGAAAAAAAAAAAGAAAAAAGAAGAACAAAATCGACATAAGTGTAAAAGTTCTGAAAAACAACACAGAAGATTTATCCGCTGATTTATTTCCCTGGTGAACGGCTGAGCGATTGATTTCATTTAACCCACATGGTTATGGACTTGTCCCACTGAAACGTAACCTCAAACAAACGAGAGAACGAAACAAGTCTAACGACAACAAAACATACTAACTCTCACCGTGATCAGCGGACTGAAGAAAACTCTCTCTGAAAGAGCAAAAACAGAAGAAAAAAAGAAAACTCTCCAGAGAAGGTGAAAACCGAAAAGAAAAAAAGGTCTTGGAGAACAGGTTTCGCTCCCGGCATTTGGCCTTTTAATCGCTTACGAATTCCTTTTGGACGAACATCTGTTGGAAGAACGATATTCTGGAACTGATCAATAAGCGACAACTACATCGGTCTTCTTAATTTTTCATCATAATCGATTTTTAATTTTTAAAAAAAAAATGAACTTATGGGTCTGGAAGTTTTGATTAAGTTGTTTTTAATTTTAATGGGTTACTAATAATTTTTTGCTGATAGTTCTTTTCCGCTGTCGCTGTTGCGGAATGGTAAGTGAGTGGCAACGATTACGAATTGTAAAGCGAGAGTTGCCATGGAGACGCTGGTGTATTTCTAAAGAGAATATCTGTAATTCTAAAAATAATAATATCTGTTCGTATTCGAAAGATTTGGGCGACGGTTGATGTTTGTCAAAATTAAATGTGTTCGTCGTAATACTGTGGAGTTCTTTATTAATAGTTATCCATAACTACGAAGTTTCGAACCTGATCTATTTGATTTTAATTCAACAGTCGCTGTTCACAGTTATAGTTTTAAATAGCTAAAACACTAAAAGATTCTTTTCTCCATAGCCAATAGACATAGCACTGTACTGTCTACCGGGAGTATAGCTCCCGTCAAACAGTCTAGATGGTGATGGTCGCTAGAGAAACAAGACTCTTCGATTTAGAATAGGGTAATACATGTAGGAAATTAGTGGCTTAAAAAATTATAATACGGCATTAGTTTTGGTGATGCAAATTGTTGCTTGAACAAATATATTTTAATAATTTATGAAATATTGGCAATACGCTATCAGAACGTGCAGCAAACCAATGCTGATATCTTCCTTCTAAAATCCACATGTGATAAAAGTAACTAGTTTTATTCCCATTGCAATAGGCAATGCTAGACAACTTGGCGGGACTTATTTTTGTAATAGACACTAGTACCACTCAAACCATTAATAGAAACTGCTATAAAAAGCTTTTAAAATGAATATGAATCGCTAAAATTTCTGTCAAGTCGTTGATGTATCGGTATTTGAAATTGAAGGATATTTATAAATAATATAAATGGGATTTTTTTTTTTCTTTGAAAATTTTAACCAATAGGTAAAATTGTTTATTTAAATATATAATGTATAATATGTATTTGACTTCAACATCATGTGTTCTGTTTGTTCTAACTAATTTTTCTGAACATCCTTTTTAAAGAAACTCAAAAATTCGTCAATGCAAGTGAGGACTGACTAGAAATGGAAAACGACCAAAGTCCAAAAAAGAAAATTTTTCAGGAAAGCCGAAAAATGATCGCATCTGGTACTTATGGCAATGCTTAAGTACATACTTCAGATTGAATTTGAACTATTGCAACTTTGGGAGTTCTCCATTTTGTTTAGCTTGGACTTTAGGACATTTTTCTGTAAAAAAAAAAAAGATTTTCAAATTTTGTGGTACTTAGGTCGTTTTCCATTTTTAATCCTCAGTTACAAATGTATCAACATCGATTATTGAAAGTTCATCAGAATTATATATTCTATGCTATTGTTGAGAAATAGGATTCCTTAAGTTTCCTTCACGTGCTTAAATTAAATTTTTCCCCCTTTTCTATAAGTGCTGCCTTCTACTGTTTTCTATCACAGCATCCCAATTTTTTTTTTTTTAAACAAAATCTATTTTGAAACAAATAACAGAATATGTAATTGTAAATAAACTATCCATCACAAGCGTAGGTCACCTATACTTGGTATATCATTTATCAATTATAATTTTGAATAAAGAAAAAAAAAGAACATGGGGGAAAAAAAAAAGAACATGAAAAAAAAAGAACATGGAAAAAAAAAGAACCTGGGGGAAAAAAAGAACATGGAAAAAAAAAGAAAATGGGGAAAAAAAAGAACATGAAAAAAAAAGAACATGGGGGAAAAAAAGAACATGGAAAAAAAAGAACATGGAAAAAAAAGAACTTGGGAAAAAAAAAGAACATGGAAAAAAAAAGAACATGGGGGAAAAAAAAGATCATGGAAAAAAAAGAACATGGGAAAAAAAAGAACATGGGGGGAAAAAAAGAACATGGAAAAAAAGAACATGGAAAAAAAAGAACATGGGAAAAAAAAGAACATGGGGGGAAAAAAAGAACATGGAAAAAAAGAACATGGAAAAAAAAGAACATGGGAAAAAAAAGAACATGGGGGGAAAAAAAGATCATGGAAAAAAAAGAACATGGGAAAAAAAAGAACATGGGGGGAAAAAAAGATCATGGAAAAAAAAGAACATGGAAAAAAAAGAACATGGAAAAAAAGAACATGGGGAAAAAAGAACATGGGGGGGAAAAAAGAACATGGGGGGGGGGAAAAGATAATGGGAAAAAAAAAACACCACGTTCAGAAATAATATATAAGCTGGGGCAAAATATTGCTTTTATTCGTAATAAATTTTTGTTATTTAACTATTTCACTACACCATATTATTCTTTTAAACTTTTTATATATGCAACAGTATTTATTAAATGGTCTTTTACTAAACATGTGTTTCTTTGAGTGTGAAATGACGATGGCGAACTGATTCTCGTTGTTAACGGCCTTGACACGTTGTTTACTACAACACCCACAGAAAATTACACCCACCTGAAAATTCATTTTCCGTTCCCTTTCTGGAATTATCAAATATTTACTCATTCAAAAAACATAACACTATACGAGAGATCTTAAATTCGTAATTTACAAATAAATGTATAGTAGTTTAGTGACATTTAATTTTGATTAAAATCCTTGAATTTTTAAATCCTGTACATTAACTTCGAATTTTGGGCGTTTGTGGGAAGGGCTAATTAACCCACTTTCCTTCATAAAATCAAGCTGAAACTTTGCAGATAAGCTCGTTGTAGATGAGAATGAATTCTTTTAAGGATATTTTGGGGGAAAGTTAGTCAATGGAATAGATAGTTTTTTTCGTAGTGAGTGTATAAGGGATTTATTGTAAAAACTTGTGTTTTATTTGGTAAATTTTTTCTTCTATTTCAGTTCTAAGATTTTCTTATGGAATAATATTTTTCTTATGTCTAATAGTGAGATATTTAAAAACTTTTCTATAAAATCTAGAATACACTTTTATAACATTCTGTTACATAAAGGTTCAATTTTTTCAGATATTTATTCTTTCTATTAGTCGTGGTATTTTTATTTCAGAGGTCATTTAACTTTTCCTTCGCAACTGGATAATAATAATATAAATCCTTTGTAATTTAACGATTTCCTGGTTCTTTTATAAAAGTTTTTTTTTTTTTTTTTTTAATTGTAATTATAGAAAAAAAAATAACTAAAATAACTTCTGGCATTACAGAAAATATTTAAATAATCAACAATTAAAATAAATATGTTAAGGGGACTGTTAAGTCCAAAAATTAAAATTCTTCAATTTTTGCTCAAAATTCATGAAATTTTTTGTGCAGTTCAATAGCAATTAGATAAAACACAAACCAAAATTTCAAAAATTTATATTGATTTTTTTTCAAGAAATTAAATTTTTATTGAAAAATTTAGCGTTTTTTCCGTAATTTTAAAAACGCTCCTTGCGATTCAAATTTTTTGCAATCTGTCTCAATTTTTTTGTACAAGCTAATCGAATATATATTGACATAATTGTGCATGGGTTTTGAATTTGACTCATTGGTTAATTATTTAAAAGTAAAACTTTGGTACAACGGCAAAAAATGTCAACTTTTTCAATAGAAGCATTACGAAAATTGCTGTAAAACAATAAAAAAAATACCAGATTCCAAAATCCATGCACAGTTGTGTTCAAAATAGTATAGTAAACAATATCTCCAAGTTTAAAAAAAATACATCCACTTTTGAATCGCAAGGAACAAATCGAATACCCTAAAAATCTTAAAATACGCATGAAGAGAAAAATGCAATTTAAGAAAATGAAAAACAGGCGATTTCCGATATGCGCGCTTACAAAAACTCAAATAATATTCTTAATTCTTCTCGGATCAGCAAAATTAAGGTATGTACTGAAAGCTAGAATTTCAGGCTAATTTTTCCTCCTAAAATATAAAAATCGAAATTTTTGAAATTTTTGCCTTAACAGTCCCCTTAACTTACAAATAATAAAGCTGATATTGGAAATGTATTTTTTCATTTTTCTGCTAGGTGTTGATGATTTTTGTTTTATGGAAGAAAAATAATTTTAGTAGGTGAATAATAAATATGTATGTATTGGTGTTAATAACAAGAAAATAGACACTTCGTGCATTTTTTTTTTAACTATTAACTTAAAGTGTGTGCATAAGATATCATTGATACAATAATTTTTAAACCAGACTTTTATTGTATAAGTCATTTTAAAAAGAAAAATATATCTTGATTCGATAATATAATATTTCCTTCACACACCTAATTTGGTTAATATCACACCTAATAAACTCTCAAATTAAACCGATCCCGTTTCTGATAAACAAAACACACGTTCCTGTATAATTGCGTTCACACAGCGCGCTTAATTTATACATTCTTTCAAAATGCATTGTATGTATTGTTTCGTGCAATGTTTGAAAACATGCGTTTTAATAGCAATTTGACTTTGAACAACTGATACATTGTTAATGCGGTGATAATAGTATACCTGACCTTTGATTGTATAACAAAGAAGTGTAACAAAAGAATTCTTTCAAATCAGTGCTTATCCTGTAGGATGTATGACTATATGCATTTTCTTAATTACTTAACCCTTTTCACTCGTATGTCCCCGTACAGGGGACAACGCATCTGTATTGGGCAAACTGTGATAATTTAACCAAAACATTTCTGTTCAAAGTATTTCTAAGTTGATTTGCTTTGGTGGAGGTGCCGGTGTTACGTTCCGCCCCTAAATATTGTTTATATAGTTTGTTCATATTATTACATTTCTTAGATTTTTAACCTTTTGCACTCCGAACCATTCTGGACGTCTACCAGCAGCTCAGCCCTAGTGTTGCCCTTGCGCAAATAAGTTTCCGGACCGTCGTGAACCAACACTTCTCAAGTTCTCTTTTGACACAAAACCCCGCTGAAATGTTTTTTATATATATATCTTGGTAAATTTACCATATTACCTTGGTAATTTACCATATTTGATTTGATTTCTTGTGCCATTTCAAGAGAAAACTTCAGGGAAACATGTATTTCTCAAAAAGTTGTGGTTAATTCTCCGTAATCACTAATAAACTTTAATGTCCCCTGAGAGGGCACATCCGAGTGATCTATATATATAATTCTCTTGCGTAACGTCCAAATTTGACTGTATTTCTGTGAGCAGAATGGCAACGACTTCAATCACCAATCTTCTAAATGCACTTTATGCACGAATTTCCAGCCAATCACAATATATCTTTTGAAATTTGACTAATACATCTGGCAATAGCAACAACTTGGATTCGCTATATTTTGTTTTTCTTATTACAATCTACAGATATAAATTATTGCCTATTTAAAACGTATTGATTTAATAGTTACGATGATGCAAGAATAAATAGATCCAAGATGTGTACATTTCTTTTAGATTAGAATTCCGGATAAATCAGACTTTTCGGAAAAGTTATCTGCTGGAACATGTTCCGGAGGTCGCCGGATTGCATTCAGCGCTAAATCGCCAATTTAAAAAAAAATCGCTAAGAGGCGTTGTGCAGTAAATCTGAACCTATACTCATCTTTAATCAGTGCAAATTCAGCTATTACGAATTAAAAACTATCAAAATAACGAATAAAACAACCCACTCAACTTCAAAATCTCATATGAAAATTAAAAAAAAAAAACTATTGGTGAAATATGGCTAATTTTCTCGCCAAATTTGATTTGCAAAAAATTCCGGTTGATTAAATGCTGGATAATTGACCTTTCACTGTTTTATTTTATTTTCTAAGTATCGCAAAAAAGATTAAGTGAACATATGATTGCTTCGTTAAGAAATTTCGATAAGCAACTTTAATTATTTTGGCGCTTCATACAAAACCAGCCCGAAAATTTTAATTGTTCAATGAAATAACCGATCTTTTTTAAATATATCTACAAAACTGTTTATTTTTGTTGTTTTCCAAGAACTTTCTACTACGTTGCCACACTGTCCCTGCTTAAAGCGTCTCGACAGCAACAGAATAATGACGTGGCAAGTATTCTGACTCTTCATAAATAATAAAAGGTTCAGTTTCATGGCATCATGCAGATGAAATAGCTTTTTGCTAAGGCATATTTTAAATGCTTCTCTTTAAGGCGAGCAAAGCGAGCCAAGGGGATTGCATAGCAATCCAGGGGGTTGGCGAGCGTCAGCGAGCAGGGGGCAGCGCCCCCTAGTACATTGTTAATGCGGTGATAATAGTATACCTGACCTTTGATTGCATAACAAAGAAGTGTAACAAAAGAATTCTTTCCCATCAGTGCTTATCCTGTAGGATGTATGACCATATGCATTTTCTTAATTACTTAACCCTTTTCACTCGTGTGTCCCCGTACAGGGGACAACGCATCTGTATTGGGCAAACTGTGGTAATTTAACCAAAACATTTCTGTTCAAAGTATTTCTAAGTTGATTTGCTTTGGTGGAGGTGCCGGTGTTACGTTCCGCCCCTAAATATTGTTTATATAGTTTGTTCATATTATTACATTTCTTAGATTTTTAACCTTTTGCACTCCGAACCATTCTGGACGTCTACCAGCAGCTCAGCCCTAGTGTTGCCCTTGCGCAAATAAGTTTCCGGACCGTCGTGAACCAACACTTCTCAAGTTCTCTTTTGACACAAAACCCCGCTGAAATGTTTTATATATATATATCTTGGTAAATTTACCATATTACCTTGGTAATTTACCATATTTGATTTGATTTCTTGTGCCATTTCAAGAGAAAACTTCAGGGAAACATGTATTTCTCAAAAAGTTGTGGTTAATTCTCCGTAATCACTATTAAACTTTAATGTCCCCTGAGAGGGCACATCCGAGTGATATGCTAGATTACGGATAGCGGAATGCAAAGGGTTAATGCGGTGTAGTGTAATATACTTAAGTATTCTTAGTAGTTTCAATACATTATTTTGACACGTTGAAAAATAAAATATTATGTGGCCACATTCCCATTCTTGGTCAAGGGATGTATTCAGGAGCTATATTTTTAAATTTTTGATTTAAGGATGGTAAACCTTCTCGTTAAATTGGAAGACATTTCCATAAAAAAATTCATCTTGATTGAACATAAAAAAAAATTCCGAGTTATTTGCTAGCTTTCTAAAGCATAATTACGAGTGCAAAGAGTTAAAACTTAAAAGGACTTCGACAGTGTTACAAAGAAACACAGAATGTGTGGGATATTTTCTCTGGATTGACACAGCCTTTCTATTTTGATGAGAGATTATTGAAATTATTCAACGATATTCTTATTTAAAAAACGAATTACTTTGAACTTTTTATGTGATTCTATATTTATATATGTGGGTACAGATATGCAGCCTGATTTCATAGAAATAAAATTATTATTTTTATTATTATTTTGCCTTAACGACAATTATTTAAACGAGATGATATCCCTTCAACAATAATTTCATTTGTAAATGTATTCAACTTTAACTAGTTTTTTTTTTTTTTTTCTTTTTTTTTTTTTTTTCTGAATTTTGATATAACTCACTCTTAAAAGTAAATGTAGCATGGCCGACCAAACGGTATAGTGGTTAGCGTGCTAGCTTCTAGACCGCGAGGTTGCGGGTCGAGTCCCGTGTTAGGCATGGGTGTTTGTAAATGTATGTTGGCTTGTCTAATGACGAATGTTTCGGCGCATTATAGCCCTCGTGTTGCTGACGGCGCCAGATAATCTGGAAACAACCAACCAACCAAATGTAGCATGAAGTCTTGAGTCATTCGTCAGTCAAGATCCAATCTTTAACGAGCATCTGTTTTGTAATTTAAAGGTCTTGCGAGTGTCTATTTGTAACTAGGATGTTGATTGAAATTGATACATTTAAAGAACAGAAATAGTTTTCCTGTGTCAAATTTGTCTAGAACGTAGTCACAATTATACCAACTCTATACATGCTTATAGTATTTAACTTGTCAAATTCAATATGATCACTATAAAACTAGCTATACTCTTCGCATTGTGTAAATTTTACAAAACTAAACTTCTTGTAAAGATGAAAAATAATACAATCCCAATGAATTTAATAGAAAAATAATTAAATACAATCACTCTGTAAAGCTAGTTATAATTTTTGCATTGTGTAAATTTTACAAAACTGTACTTCAATCAAAGATAAAAATTAATACCATCACAATATTTATTCAACACAATCACTGTATGAAACTAGCTATACTTTTACACGGTGTCAATTTTACAAAACTAGCTGCAATCAAAGATAAAAAATGAATACTAACAATCACAATTCATTAATTTAATAGAAAATTAATTCAATGCAATCGCTCTATAAAACTAGCCATACTTTATAATGTGTAAGTTTTACAAAACTAATACTTCATTCAAAGAGAACATTTACACAATCACAATAAATGAATTCAATTCAAAATTAAATAATCACAATCACTATAAAACTAGATACACTTTGGTATAGCTCAAATTTTACAAAACTATACATCATTTAAAGATAAAAATTGATAGAATTACAGTTAATTTAATACAAAATTAATTCAATACAATTACTCTATCATACTAGCTTTACTTTTTGTAGTGTGTACAATTTACAAAATTATACTTCATTTTATGATAAAAGTCGAAACAATCCCACTTAATTTAATACAAAATTTTTTCAATACAATCAGTCTATAAAACTAGCAATGCCTTTTTTAGTGTGTAAATTTTACAAAGATATACTTTATTCAAAGAGACAATTTACACAGTCACAGTAAATTAATTCAAAACAAAATTACTTCTATAGAATCACTCTGTAAAACTAGCTATACTTCTTGTATTATGTAAATTTGAATAATTGACTATACATCTTATGTAAATTTATATTGACTATACTTCTTATGTAAATTTATATTGACTATAATTTAATTGACTATACTTCTGCTCATCATTCTTAGCTTATCAGATTCAATACAATTACAGCTATACTTTTTGTATTGTTTAAGAGACTATACTTCATTCAAAGAGAAAATTTGCACAGTCGCAGTAAATTAATTCAAAACAAAATTACTTCAATACCATCACTTTGTAAAACTAGCTATACTTCTTGTATTATGTAAATTTTAATAATTGACTATACTTCCTATGTAAATTTATATTGACTATACTTCTTATGTAAATTTATATTGACTATAATTTAATTGACTATACCTCTGCTCATCATTCTTACCTTATCAGATTCAATACAAGTACAGCTATACTTTTTGTATTGTTTAAGAGACTATACTTCATTCAAAGAGAAAATTAAACTTTTGTACTTGTTTTCGGTTTCGAACTAAATCTCTTTACTTATCCAAGAGCACTAAGATCCTATAACTCTTTCATTCGCATCCCCGTATTCCGAAAGTTACTCACTCTTTCGTATTTAAATGGCGAAAAAGTAACTCTCCACCCATCGCCCATTGTGAGCAAGTCCGATTCTATTGAGTACTCATTATTTGCTCATTGTTGGCTGTGTAATGAGTCACTGTAAATGAGATGCCGCCTATCGACAAGCGGTGGGAGGTTGTCAATTTTTCTTAAAACCTTGTGTCTTTTTACGCCCTGTGTAGGCCATCTTGTTGTGTATATTTTTCAGCGGGAATTTTTTTTACCACATAAGGAATTGGATTGTCAAATTATGCTGGTATATGCAAGGCCTGATTTCCGCGCAAGCTAACGAAGTCTTGGCTTGGGGCCCCGAAATTTTAGGGGCCACAAAATTTTTAAAGTTGTATTTAAATTGATCCCTGGTGCCCTTTTTAAAATATTTTTCATTGTGTTTTGAACTTAAATAAACTATAACTGTAAATAGATTTAAAGCGGCAGTCGTTAAAACAATTAAATCAAGAAAAAACATGAGCTAAATATTCAAGTGAATTATATTTTGGTTGATTTTTTTATATAAGACTTTGGACTTCAAAAAAACTCAAGAAAATCCTTCTAGAAAATACTGTTAAAAAATATTGGGGCACCTCCTCTACAATTTTTTTTTTATAAGTCCTCGAAAACTTGATGGGCTTTTGGCCCCAACTGATGCAAATCAGGCCTTGGGTAAATACCTAAGCTGATATTTACTTGCAATAGAAAACGAATTATACCAATGTTTATTGTTAATTTCAAAAGAATTTAAATATAGGATGATTATAAATTAAGTTCAACTTTCAAAAAGCTGTACAAAAAAATTAATGGTTGGAATGAAATTTGGACTGAATATGCACGAATAAATGGAAAATGTTACGGCATACAAAGTAAAGCTATTTCGATTTTTATATATATATATATATATATATATATATATATATATATATATATATATATATATATATATATATATATATATATATATATATATATATATATATATATATATATATATATATATATATATATATATATATCTTCATATTGCATACCACTTCCACTGCTTCGAGTATATTCAGGTCAAATTTCAGGTCATTCTGATCAGTGGTTCTTTTTTTATAGTTTTTTGAAAGTTGAATTTTAATTATAATCACCTTGAATCTTGAAATTGAAGCATGTAACTTTATCTTAACGAAATGTACTCGCATTATAAAATAAAATACAAAATTAAATAATTTAACAACATTGGAGCTAGTAAACATTATATACAATGTGATATTGTTACTGTAATATGATATTGTTGTCCATATTTATCTTGCAAATGACTAATAACTTAAGATTTGGAAAAGGGGTGAAAGGGGGGGGGGGATTGTTATAAGGGAATTTAAAATGTATATAAACATTCTGCTCTTTTTTTCTTTTTTTTATAATAATGCAACTAATATATTTAGTATTATGTTTCAAGAACTTAGAGGATGAACTTGTTTGGAATGCACTTTCTAATATACTAAGATTTTCATTTATAAATAATTAAAAGGGGAAAGAAGTGTTAATACTTAATTGCACCTTTTAAAAAAATAGTTGCAAAAAATATTTTAGTTTTTGATAAGTTTACTAAATGTTATTTAAATAAAAATGAAATATTATCAAAATAAATAACAGTATACAATTTTTAATAATATTTATTCGTATTTAAACAACTATTAGTAAACATCCTTAAATTAATAATTTTAAATATTATTTAACAAATATTTAAACAAAATGAATATGATTTCAGTAATTTTGTAACTAATAAATTAAACACTATTTAAATAATTTTAGAGGTTTAAATAAATAATATTAAATAATTAAATACTATTCAATATTTAAACATAACATTCAGTTAGACAATATAAATACATAATATTTAGAGACAATATAAATACATAATATTCAGAATTGTACAAATAAACATTAATAAAAAAATATGGAATTTATTCGAAATTTCATAAGGAAATCAGATTCAATATTATTTTATTGTTAAATATCACAATTGTTTTAACAAACCAAAAAAGTTATTTTCTAACCTAAATTCATCACCTATAGCTCTACGAATACAATTAGAACTCCTCTGCATAAACTTGCTTATTTATATTAACACCATTGTCCAGCTCGTACTGAATGATATCTCAAATTAAAAAGAAAAAACCAGAGATAAACCTAAACTATGGCATTCTGGTAACTATGCATTCGAACGGTTGTTCCTAAAAGAGTATCCTTTAACTTAATAATGAGACAAACACAGCCGCTTGTTACATCAAGATATAACGCGCTTATGTATTCTTTCCTCATCTCAAACAAAGCAGACGATGGTTATAAATAAGAAATGAAGTGTGTCATAAGACCGGAGTTTTATTTATTCTTATCAGTTTTCTTTATTTTTTTTTCCCGCAGGTAATGCTGTGTGACGAACCATGTTTCCAAGTGTGAAGTTCCTTACTACGTCGCAACATTGTTGAGGATGTTTCCTGAACCATTCAGGAAATTGACATCGAAGGTCTATTTTCGAATTTAAATATAGAGAATAAATTGTTCGATCTAGAATAATTTATTCGATCTGGAATAATTTATTCGTTATACCTGATGTGTACGGAGGCTGTAGTGTATGTGTTTTAAATTAAATACGAAGCCGAATGAGAATCATAAATGTTCGAAATCGAGTATTTTAGTTAGAATATAGATGTTTTTAAAAAAGAGTTTGGTGATGCTTTAAAAGACATTGCTTCATTCTCTGTGGAACTTTTGATGATTTATTTAGAGGTGGTGAATATATTAAAGATAACAAAATCGAAATAAATTATTCGTCTTCTACCCGATGTTTATCGAGTTTGAGAGATTTTAGAGCATTGTCACCAAATCATTTGTAGTTATTCTTATTTATTATAATTGTCTTGGTAGAAGCGGTAATTTTATTAACAAGTTCTCTTTAATACCCAGAAATGGAGCAAAAGAAGTGAAAATCCATTATCACTCTCTCCATAATAACAGTCAGTACTTTAACAAAAAAGCACAAATAAGTGATAATTCTTGAAATTGCGAACTAGTGAAGGAATTATCTTTCGTACCATCTTTTAAAATAAAAAAATAAATAAAAAAAGACGAAGAAAGGAAACACTTTAAGCGGCCCAACCAGGCACAAAAACTCAGCTTAAAGTCTGCTTTTACAAGGCATATGTGAGGGAACCACTCCACAACGCCGCCTCTTTCATAGGAAGAAGTTTACGAAAAAAGAAACACTAAAATAAGAAAATAATGCGATAAAAAAAAGATGAATTCCAACTCATCTTGAGGCATCTCAAAATCCGACTGGAGGTCTCCGAACAGCTGAAGGAGCCAACACGCCAAGCTTGGCTTCGCAAGGTCGTCGCCAAGGCAACCGAATTGAAAGCATCACCATGCGGCTGTTCAAACGAACGAGCAACTCCCCTCCGCGTCTAATTCGACTCTCTGTGCTGGAAGAGGGGGGAGCGATGGCTTGTTCAACAGCCCCGCCAGGACTCAGATTGTCGCTCCCAAGTTGTGTCAGCGAGTGCAACATAGACGAACTCATGGCGTACACGGCAACTACACCGAAAACTCGCAAGGGTAAGCATTTGTTTCTATTCTTTCTTTTAACGCATGCAGTTATTTTAATTTATTGTTGTGTTCTAAAAGTATCTGATGACGTGCCAGAGCAGACTATTATTTGTCGACTACTGTTCTGTTAAAAGAAGTGGGGAAGAAAGGCGGGACGGGGTTCAAAACCTCCCCCCTCCCTCCCCAAACTTTGCCCTGGTACTTTTTCTACCCGGCAAAATAGTTTTAGCCGAGTTCGCTGAAATATCTCCTGGTGATTTATAAATGCGCTGCTACCGTTTGTGGGGGGGGGGGTGGTGGAATGATGTAAACAACAGTGCATTGTTTACCACGTGTTTATGGTTTGTGTTTATGACATTTCAACATTCGTTCTGCATCGTAGGGATCGCTTTATCAGTGAGTGGTATGATATACTGATGTGTTTACTCCAGCGTTGTTTCCTGGCTACGGATAATTCCGCTAACTTTCTATTTCTTTCATGCTCTTTTGAAAATTTAGCAATTCATATGATAATCCAATTCAGAAGCTAGAATTGTTTTAGTAAATATATTTGGGTGGAGTTTTCTTTAATTTTGTTATGCTCTTTGACGAATTTAACATAGTTATAAATTCATTTTTTATTCATTCAAATAATGTTTTATGAATTTGTTTAATAATAGTTTTTAAGTTGTTGTTTAATTATGCAGTAAATATTCCTTATTCGTAAAAGCCATATACTCAAATTCTTGGTCACTTTTTCAACTCAACTTGGTTTGCAGAATCATTTCAACAAATGTTTTATGAATTATTACTCTTATATTGTTAACAGAGTTCCCACGGTCATTAAAAGTGCTTAATAATTCTGAATTTGTTTTCAAGGCCTTGAAAGTACTTGAAAAGGTTCAGAGGTGCTTAAAAGTTCTTGAAAAGGCTTAGAGATCCATAAAAGTCCTTAATTTTTGCAGATGTTGTGTGCCCAACTACAAAATTTTAAAAAATACAACTCAAACTCTCCCCTTTCTTCCCCACGTGTCCGCCACTTATCCGCGCCGTATCGGAATTCTCTGACATATTTGTATTACGCCTGCGCCAACTTGTAACTTTTCTCTAACTTTTTTGGTAGAATATACTTTATAAAAAAATTATATATAGACATGATGCCTGAAAGTCAATTTTCAAAGGTCCTTAAAAAAATCATTATTTAAGTCCTTAAAAGTCATTGATTTTCATTCTGCGATTTGAGTGGGAACCCTGTAAAGATAACAACACAGTTTTGAGGAAACTTCACTTTCTCAAGTTCGTGGAATTTATATTTATCACTTAAAAAGGAAAGTAATATTAATTTGAGAAGTGTTTGTGAAACAATCAGTGTGGAAAAATTTGAACAAAATCTTTTTCTTCTTAAAACGATTTTGTTTTTGGGGCGTATTTTTTAATTTGTAACGATACATTTTAAAAAAAAACATTATTATTGCTAACTATTTGGTCATTAATAACAACCTAAAATTCGAACCACCTGAATTCGAGAATATTTGAAAATTATTTCAAAATAACTAGATTGAAAAAGAGAAAATGCGACATATAGAATTTACAGTCGGAATTCTAACTAATTTCTACTATTTCAGCATCTTCTAATGGCAGAAAAGTTAGAACCCAGCAGTTTCTTCCCCATTTCTCCTAGAACCGTCTCATTGCAAGTTGATAAAATATCACGATACTATTTTTTTAATCTCACAATTGCAACTTTAAAGTAATTGGACACTCCCCAAAACGTTCTTGAGCTAATTCTAGAGTACTTAGAAATAATCTACATATTAGCACTTTTATCACTCGAATGTTTGGATTTATTGGACATTGGACTGATATTCAATCTACACACATTCTGATCTATCTCTGACTAATATGTCTAATAAACTATTTTGAGAATGCTTTAGGAAGTCTACAGGGTTCCCACGGTCATTGAAAGTCATTAAAAGTGCTTAATATTTTTGAACTTGTTTTCAAGGCCTTTAAAATGCTTAGAGGTGCTTAAAAGTCCTTGAAAATGCTTAGAGGTCCCTAAAAGTGCTTAATTTTTACAGATATTGTCCAACTGCAAAATTTATAAAAAATACAACTCGGACTTGCTATCCCCGCGTGACCGCCACTTTCTGCACGTTTCAGAATTTTCCGACATATTTGTACTACACATCCACCAACTTGTAACTTTTTTGGTAGAATATACTTTATTAAAAATTTAAATATAGACACTATGTCTATAAAAGAATTTTCATAGGTCCTTAAAAACATTAATTAGGTCCTTAAAAGTCAATGAAAGGTCATTGATTTTCATTCTGTGATTTGAGTGGGGAATCCTGGTCTAAAACATAGCGACTGATTTCCCATGAAGAATTTCGCAAGCACGCCCATCAACTTCCTTCACCCCCAAACAACTTTCCAGAATCCACACACATGTGCCCATAAACCCTCTCTCCCCATGGCATCCGTGTTGAAACGTCCCCTTCTGTCGTTATTTTGACATGTGTCAGCCGTTATCTCCAACTGTTTTATCGGCATCACACATCATCCCCCTTTTAGAGAACCCATCTTGCGCCTCTGGGATGCTTTTCTGGAAGAGCGAAGGTCTCCTTCTTGCTAATCGCCGTTTCTTTTCCACCGCTCACACCATTACCTTTCAGTTGACCTGCACCTGTTGCAGAAGACAATGTGAGATGCAATAAATGATGAGAGAGTGTTATTTATCTCTTAACCTGGATTCTTCCATCGTCCTACGCCTCCTCGCATTTCCGTTCTTTTGAAACTTTTTTTTTTCCTTCTCTTTTTCTAATGGCGGGCCCAAGTCATATAGTCACTTGCAATGTGCTCGCAGTCACTTGACCATACAAGGCTAGTAGCGATGGCCACTTGTGAAGGGGCGCTCTGTGGGTGGGCCATCGTTGCCCCTAAAACTTAGGACATCCATGTCTTACCCCGGATTCAAACCAAGACCCACCAGCGTGGCTTTTTGAAACTTACCTTATGAGCAATTGTGAATGAAGCCTTTTTGATGTTGTATATAAGTCTCGGAACATCATGTTGTTGATAGAGTACTACTGATCGTGTTGTTGATAGAGTACGCCTGATCATTTTGTTGATAGAGTACGCCTGATCATTTTGTTGATAGAGTACGCCTGATCATGTTGTTGATAGAGTACGCCTGATCATGTTGTTGATAGAGTACGCCTGATTATGCTGTTGATAGAGTACGTCTGATCATGTTGATTGAGATAGCCTGATCATGTTGTCGAAAAAGTGCGCCTGATCATGTTGATAGAGTACGCCAGATCAAGTTGTTGATAGAGTACGCCTGATTATGCTGTTGATAGAGTACGTCTGATCATGTTGATTGAGATAGCCTGATCATGTTGTCGAATTAGTGCGCCTGATCATGTTGATAGAGTACGCCTGATCATGTTGTTGATAGAGTACGCCAGATCATGTTGTTGATAGAGTACGCCTGATTATGCTGTTGATAGAGTACGTCTGATCATGTTGATTGAGATAGCCTGATCATGTTGTCGAATAAGTGCGCCTGATCATGTTGATAGTGTACGCCAGATCAAGTTGTTGATAGAGTACGCCTGATTATGCTGTTGATAGAGTACGTCTGATCATGTTGATTGAGATAGCCTGATCATGTTGTCGAATAAGTGCGCCTGATCATGTTGATAGAGTACGCCTGATCATGTTGTTGATAGAGTACGCCTAATGATGTTGATTGATAGAGTACGTCTGATCATGTTGATTGAGATAGCCTTATCTTGTTGTTGATAGAGTGCGTTTATTGATGGTTTTATAATGTAGCTGGATGAAGAAACTTAAAAAACGGAGTTCTATTGGAAGATATTGTAGTAACTCGTCGTACATGCTACAGTTCATTGGAGACACTGGTATCATCTTTTTTGACCGACATTCCAGTACTTTGAAAGTATCTTAAAAAATTAGGAAACTTGGTCGAATTAGATTTACTTGTTTCTCAATGTAGTATACTTGCTTAAAGTTGTTTGACTTCTGAAGTTGTTTTGAAAATTTGACTTTTTTAATGACTTTCGCGTGAAGTTCAGCTTTTTGCTGTATCATATCTGGAAACTTACCTAGTCATGAATGAAAGCTCTTGCTGTTTTAAATCTTGGAATAGCTTTACATGTTGTGGATAGTGTGAGTCTGACTTTTTGATGGTTTCATAACTGAACTGGATTGAGAAATTTAAATAAGGAGTTATTTGAGAACACTGTAGTAACTTAATACCGATGACAATCGAATTTGCAAAGTGTTTATAATCGTTTGGTGCCATAAAATAAAAAATAAAAAATGGTTATATAACACATTATTGCTGTTCCATTGCATACTTTCAAACCTCTGTTTTCCAGTGAATCATACCACTTTTCTCCACTTTACATGCTGATAAGGATTATTAATCAGCCATTGCGAATTATAGAGATCACGCGCGAGTTCTACCACGAAAACGAAAAAAAGGCATTGGATAAAGTTATTACTATTTTCTGTTGCCACTTTATTCACACGATTCTTCAAATGACCTGATAGAAGCACTAGTTGCAGACAATGTCAGGCACCATTAATGATGAGAAAGTCTTACTTTATTCGCTTAACCTGGATTCCTATTCGTTTTACGCCTCCTCAACAAGTTCGCTTTCCGTCCTTCGAAACTTCTAGAGTAATGAATGGAAAACATGTGCTGTTGATGGTGAAGGCTTCAAATGTCTGATTTGTTGTTGTTTGGCCGGTCTACACGTAGCGTAAATTTACATTTTGGGTAGAATTAGAGAATTATTTAGAGTTTAATAATGTAGCTGGATTGAGGAATTTATCTCATTTTATCGTCATTTAACAGAGTGGCCACAGAATAGGGAAAACCTGGAAATCAGGGAAATATCAGGGAGCTTTCTGATTCTTGAAAAAAATCAGGGAAATGTCAGGGAACTTTTTAAAATTTCCTGAAAATCTGGGAAATTTTGTATTGTTTAAGACACGTTCATCCATATTTTGGAGCTAGTTACCCGGAGATTTCTGGTGGTAATCGTTAGAAGTTTAATGTTACGGAATCATTTAAACTTTTGATTACCAGAAAACTATTTAAAAAAAATTTGCAAATTATCTCTTTAGCATACATGTTCTATTTGATCAAGGTGTTTAGACATCTGGAAACCCTAAGAAAATTGGGGAAATTTAAAAAAAAAGTTTACCGTAAAATCAGGGAATTTTTTAGAAATCTGCCAGGGAAATCAAGGAATTATCAGAGAACTTTTTTTCCTGAAATTTGTGGTCACCCTGTATAACACATTATTTATTCACACGTTGCTCCTCTAATGTGCTTTTCACACTCTACAAAATAGATACTTTTAGAAATGTTTACATTTAGATTTAGAGTGTACTACAAAAAAAAAATCAAAAAGCCCTTAATTAATTTTCTTTCTGTATAACCACTATTATTCAGACTATTGCTCTGGTGGTGAGTACACTGTGTTGACGAGTATTAAGTTGAGTTATATATTTCGTAACATAGCTTTTCTCCACTCTGATCCATCTTCGATCATCCTGCCCTAAACTTTTAAAATAACGAAATGTATTTCTTGGGAACGTTATCCGGTTAAACGCTTTGAGACCCATTAGGACTTGGAAGTTCATTTTTATGAAATTTGTTCTTCGATTTTTGTATGACAGCGCAAGCTTAGTCTCTTGAAAGCACAAATCTCTTTGGAAGATTACTAGAGACAAATACATAAAACGATGTAAGGCAAGATGGATGCTTAGATGATTAAAAATCGTGAATTGTGTTTGCATAAAACAAGAAAGAAGCTTGTGTTGCCGTCTAACAATTGAAGAATAAAACTTCGTAGAAGTGGATTTCAAAGTTCCAATGGTTCTCAAAGCATTTAAATTAATACAGTGCCATTAAAAAACTGACAAGAATTATACTTTCCGTCAATCAATAAAGGATTAAACTTTTACTGTAACGAATGAAAATTTTCCATGGTGACTTTATTATCTGGTTAAATTATCGCTTAAATTTACATCTGGTGAAGCTTGCGTGAAAGTTATGGAGATTTGTTTATCTCGGATATTACTCCTCTCGAGCTATTAACAACAGATTGGCCACAGAACCGGGAAAACCTGGAAATCAGGGAACTTTTTAGAATTTCATGAAAATCAGGGAAATTTTGTATTGTTTAAGGCACGTTCATCCATATTTTGGGGCTATTTACTTGGAGATTTGTAGTGGTAAGCCATTAGAAGTTTAATGTTACGGAATAATTTAAACTTTTCATTACCAGCAAAACTATTTTTTTTTTTTAAATGCGTATTATCTCTTTAGCATAGATGTTCTATTTGATCAGGGTGTCTAGAGATCTGGAAAACCTAAGAAAATTGAGGAAATTAACAAAAAAAGTTTGCCCTAAAATCTGGGAATTTTTTAGAAATCTGTCAGGGAATTATCAGGGAACTTTTTGTCCTGAATTTTGTGGCCACCTTGAACAACATTCAGGAGAAAACTTTTGTATTTCTTGTGAGAGAAAACTTGCTAATTATTTATCGGTTCAGTGGAATTTCAATGTTGTTGGACTAATGAATAAGAAATCTTAGCTGTTTATCTGTCTTTTGGATGTTATTTTAATAGCTTTTTCCATTGCAACCGGACAAGTTCCCTTCTGTTACATTTTATTGAAATTTGCCTCAAACGTTTTTAAAGAGTTGACTAATGTTTGGACAATGGACATGAATATGCAGATTGTCAGTATTTCCAATCTTATTTCTTCTTTGTGACGTTTCCTTACATAAAGAGGAAGGATAGAACCTTGGTTTTGTTAATCATCTTTTATTTCTCTTTCCATCCCATCAGATAATTTGAATGTTGTGCTGCAACTGCCGTGTGTGTTATTTATCGAAACTTGGTTTCTCGTCATTCTACATCTCTTCAACACATTTCGCGTTAAAGACCTTCTAAACCTCTGAAGTACCGAATAAAAATCCGCGCGAAGGTTAATTGAATTACTTTTGGATATTGCGGGTTGAGTTGTCTTTTAGCGTAGGAGGACAGTTTTTTGTCGTGAGGATTCCGTCTAATTTACACTATGCTGACTATTAACGTTTAAGTTATTGTAGGTATTTATTGTACAATAACTCGCTCCTTAGATAGTTTTACTAAGAGAGTTTTTTTTTTTGTTTTTTTTTAAAGTAAGATAGTTTTCTTCATTTTTTTTTCTTCTTTTCTTTTCTCGTTTTAAAGAAGACAATATGGATTTATAACTAAATTGAAAAGTTTAGATATGCAGTTATAACGTGGCTTCTCTGGTATACTTTATGTCACAAATAGTGAAAGGACCTTGGTTCTTACCTATTCCTTTTTTGCGTAGTCATTGCACAGCTGACCCGGACACACCCGTTGCATGCTATCGAGGCTGCTGATGTGTGTGCTTATTTATCTCGTAACCTGGATTCTCACACTGAGAAGGTACCTTATTTATTTTTTTGTCAAACTGCTTATCGTATTCGCTTTCCGTAATGCATGCAAATCTTCTCATCGTACTCCTCAATCGTACTCGCTTTCCGTAATAATGAATGCAAATCTTCTCAATTGTTAATGGAGGTTAAATGAACAACTTTGAACTTTTGTTGCCGATTGTCTTACTTACGGCTTTCGTGGTTTAGTTCATAAGCATTGCTTAAGAGTTTTTTGTTTTTGTTGTTATTGTACCAGAGGAGCCATAATTTAAACGGCATTTGTTTTAAATTATCTGGAGGATTTTTTTTTTTTTTTTTTTTTTTTTTTTAAATTTATTACTCATTATGCATTATTTATACAAAAAAAAAATTAGTTACGTAGTATTAAAGCCATTGGAAAGTGATCTTACTTAAAATTACAAAATTAAATTTCCGAAGTGATGCTTCAAGAACAATACTTACAGACAAGGCCTTGTTCCCATAAGACCCGCTAGGCCGCTCAAGCCTAGGGCTAAAAAATTTTAGGGCGTCCAAAATGTCTGAAAAAATCTGATTTATAGCGTAACTGTCAATATACTGTTCAGGCCTCTTATTTAATGCCATAAAATATGATAATATATTTTTGTAACTCATTAGTTACTACACATATTAATATCTTGACATTAATTTAATCAAGATGATAATCAGTATTGTCATTAATATTTTAAAAACACTATCATCATTATGGGGCCATCAGTTCAGCCAGTAAATTTGCCTTTCATATAATCCCATTTAAATTTGGTGGCGAGTAAGTTAACTGATGTGCACCTTTTTTCATTTAGGTCCTTTTTGCATAGTCTCAATTGTTTAATTTAGTCATACTTTTTAAAATATGTTCTTCAGAACAGGCTCTAAACTGATATAAACAGGTATTCTGGGCAGCCAGCGAAATGTAAAACGGCTACGAGTCATCATTCCCCGTATATTTTTTATTTAGGTCCTTTTTGCATAGTCTTAATCATTAGTATACCACATTTTTTTTAGCCTGAGCCTTAAGCTCAAGGGTATTGTTTTCAATTGGTGAAAAGTGTGGTCGATTTCTGTCCCAACTTAGTGTTTGGGCATACACAGGAAAGGCATTGTGTGGGAATGCGCCTGCTTATATAAAAAGAGATGTATGCTAATTAAATAATATAGTAATTAAAAAAAACTTTATAATGGGCTTGCACTGCACTTAAGGTCCAGGGTAACTGACTCTAAGCCTATTTTTTTTTTTTTAATTAATATTATTATTTGTGTTTTCAGAACATACTCTAGACTGCTCTAAACAGGTATCCTGTACAGTAATGTCCTGGACCAGTCAACGATATGTAAAACCATTCCCTTCAACTAACTGAGAGGGGCTAATTTATATTAAGATTTATAGGCATTACTCGTTCGGGCGACTGGAAATGCGCCACTTTATCCTGTTACTCCCTTTTCCTGCCTCAATCTTTCAAGTGACGACCCTGTCGTACCTTTTGCACCCTGCGTGTGCGTGAGAGTCAACAACAGTGTTGTACATCTCTTAACCTGGATTCGCCAGAAAGGTGTCTTAACTTGATGCTGAGACCCGTCATACGCCTCCTCAAGTAACTCGCTTGTGCCATCCTTCTTTTAGGAGTAATGAATGGAAATCTTCTCGGTAGTTGAGAAGGGTTAATTGAGCGGCATTGAAATGTTGATGGGTTGTCTCGTGGCGTAGGAGGGTGCACCTGTGAAACTTCGTGGCGGGGTTTCTGACTGATTTGCATATGGGACCGCTTGGTTCGAAAACTCGTTATTTCCGTTTCAACTGGAGGCATTGAGCCAAAAAAATTATTAAACTTTTGCGAAAAGTTGTAATGACACGCTATCTCAGAGTAGCCACAGAGCCTGGAAATCACGGAAATGTCAGGGAATTATTTAAAATTTCACGAAAAGCAGGGAATTTTTCTATTGCTTCCCCGTTTATCTTCATTTGGGCGCTATTTACCCGGAGAATTCTGATGGTAATCGTGAAAAGTTTAATCTTACGGGATATTTTAAACTTTTTATATTCCGCCAAAATTATTTTTAAAAATTTGCCATATTATCTTTAACAACATATATATTCTATTTGGTCAAGTTGTATGCACCTCTGGAAATCCTGGAAAAGATGAGGAAATTTTTTTTTAAAAAAAGTTTGTCGCAAAGTCAGGGAATTTTTAGAAATCTACTAGGGAACTTTTCCCCCTAAATTTTGTAGTCCCGTATCTCTATAATTGTAATTATACTTATCGTTTTAAAATGCCTGTTCTAAATAGATGTTCTAAGTCACCATTTTTGTCTGTTTAAATCACTATAAAGATGTTCCTTCGTGCAATGCAATACTCTTGCAAAAATTTAGAGCACCTTTTAAAACCAGTCGAGATCCGCAATCTTGGTGAATTGGGGCGGTTTTTTTTTCCGGCAGCCTTCGAACTCGCATATTTGCAATACATTAAAGTATCGTTTCCTTGTTAATAAATTATTCAATAACTCGAGGTTCTAGCTTCTTGCTGTTCCAAGTGAGTTTTTAGTACATACACTCGTTATCTAAAAGTGTTTTTTTTTTTTCTTCTTCTTCTTTTTTTTTCTTCTAATTATTCATTTGTAATAAAAACCAGCATATCCGACTAGTTTCAACTTGATAGTCAACAAGAAAATGAGGTGGTCATAATCTTATTTCTGATTCTGAAACTTTGATTAAAATTAATTCAAAGTATCTATTCGGGTTTTGTCCTTAAAACTAAATCATTCCAAGCTTTTAATAAGTAACGAAATTAGTTCACAACATTATTCAAACCGTGTTAGTATTGAAATTTATACTTTCAATGCTCAAACCAAGACAACCAGTGCGTATCCCATGTACAGAGTTTAAAACACCAATAATCCTCTCATAAAGCTAGGTATTGCTACGCATACTTTGTTGATTATTATTCATAATCTGTGCAAATTGAAACACTTTTTTATTAATTTCCTTAATAAGTTTATTTGACTTCATGCCCGAGTGCTTAATCAGTTCTTAAGGCCACACGTGGGCTTTCAACAAGCAACAATGAAAAACATCAGATGCTGAAAGACGAGCTTATGAATACAACATTTTGTACCATAAATAATCTTCGTTATATTTAAAAAAAAAAAAAAAAATACATTTCAACACATAAATATCCCTCTTCGAGTCGTTGCGCGCATTAGATGGCATCTCGTTATTATACCACGGATCCAGTTCGTGGAAGAATGTGGACTTGGAAACTATACCATTGTCCATTGTGCCGCTGACGCCCGCTTGTTTTGGCTTTTTGCTGCGTTTTCTTGCAGAAGAACATCTTCTGCTGCATCACATATTTTCTTCTCTTGTCCTAATGTTCATGTACGGAATGGAATCTGAACGCAACAGAATTCGACATCACACATATCAAACAGGATGTTATGCATTGCACTGGATCCGGGTTAGTAATGTGTGCACGCAGAATTTAAAGTTAGCTAAGATCTTTATATGCAATCGTCAAAATTCTTCATGGGCAATATAAAAAGCTTAAGTGATTCTTAAAATGCAATATGTGTTATTTTAGAAGTACATCTGCTTGTTGTTGGTGAGGAATATATTTTGCTTCCTTAGATGTTTTCTATTCTTCTTTACACCACCTTAATGGGATATGTGATCAAGACAATTCATTGTAAGAGGCAATCAGACTGTTATAAATCTCACTAATTCAAGTTGAAAGTGACTTAATAAATACGTCGTATTATTAAGTCACTTTTAACTTTGGTTTTTGACTTGATTTGGCTAGATTTTTAATGTAATCGATCGCGTATAAGTTTCGTATACACAAAACCGGAGGATTGTTTAAAAATAAAAAAAAAAAAATCTTGAACGATTCAAACTTCTTTTCTTTTTTTTTTTTAATTGAGAGAAAACATTTAATTTGCTTTTATAATTAAACTTTTGAAGATGAATATATTTAATACTAAGCGTTGTCCTTAAATTATATTTCTCTAATTTCGAATAAACCAATCCTTTTGAAAATCTCTTTTAAGAATGTTCATAATTCCGATAATTGCTTTCTAAACGATTTCAACGGAACAGAAGTCAAATCCGTTTAATCTTCAACACCTTCAACCAACACCTCGTGGTAATGTTAGTAATAGTACATCGTGGTAAATGTTTGATGGTAAAAAAAAAAAAAAAAGCAACTGCGAAACCTTACAAATCCATGTGGCGGACATGGCCTTCTTTCTTTTTCTTTTTTTAATTTTACGCCTGCAAAGAAAGAAAAAAAACCATTTCTATCTTGCCACTTTTATATTAAAAAGTGAATTTTTGTTCCCACGTACAGAAGGAACACGGTGGAAGTATGTCAAGTATTCCTTTTTTTTTTTTTTCACTGCATACTCCCTTTCCCTAAACACAACATTCAAGAACACTAGAATCGTGGAAAACCTGCAAGTGGGGGAGGAAATTGCCTGTCCGACGGATGTTGCCTGTTTCTATTTATTCCCTCCACTATGGGTTCATGATGTCTGGGCGGAAATGAGTAGAGCTAATTATTGTCTCTTGTGAGCACTTTTTCCCGTTTACGGTAAATGTGGCATCGCTTGGATTGCGTATTTGCCTTGTGGTGGGTTGTTTTTGTTGGGAAGCTTTTTAGAAGCAGTTATTCGTCACCTTGACGTCTTTTTTTTTCTTCCAATGTCAGGGTTCCCACTCAAATCACAGAATGATAATCAATGACTTTTAAGGACCTAATTAATGTTTTTAAGGATCTTTAAAAATTTGTCTTCAGGCATCATGTCTATATATACATTTTTTATAAAGTTTACTCCAGTAATATAGTTACAAGTTGGCGCATGCGTAATACAAATATGTCAGAAAATTCCGATACAGTGCGGATAAGTGACGGACATGCGGGGATAGCAAGTCTGAGTTGCATTTTTATAAATTTTGCAGTTGGGCAACATCCACAAAAATTAAGGACTTTTAAGGACCTCTTAAGTATTTTCAAGGACTTTTAAGCACCTCTGAGCATTTTCAAGTACTTGAAAACAGGTTCATAAATATTAAGCACTTTTAATGACTTTCAATGACCGTGGGAACACTGAATGTACACGAATACCCACTTTATTTGTGTATTACTTTGCAAAGGATTATACTATTTTCGCATATTAATCACATCTTCGTTGAATGACGTGCTTGTTTTGAATCGGTGATAAATTCTAAATTTCGTTAAATTCGCTTGATGTTTTAATTAAAAACTTGTGAAAGTTGTTTATGTATTTTTTTTTCTTCTAAAAATACTTTGACGTTTAGCGTGCGTAATTACCATGAGTTGGAGTTTTAATTTAATTTTTCTCAAGACCGATACTTTTTCGTTTAAAAATTAATTAATTGCATTATGAGTTTTTACCGATTTGAGGGTGTATTTTAGATCTTATATTTTCGAATTTATCAATTTCAATTTCTTAACTGATGTGCTCGCATTTATGTCTGCTATTCATCAAAGTGGTATTTTCTTAAGATCTTCCAAGTATTGTTTTTAAAAAGTTTCTGGTATTTTTTTTCTTTCTGCTTTTTCATTGTGAAAGCAAGGGTTTCAAGATAATTTTCAGCTATTCAGTATTGTCAGTATGAGTAAGTTAACGGATTACGGATTTCCCTAATGATTTGAAATTGCGGATTTTAAAAATAATGAACAATGAGTCAAAATAATGGAATTTACAAATGAATTGAAAAAGAAAATGTGTTATTGCTGCGATGTCATGCAATAATATCATTACCAATGGCGCGATTGCATTTGTTATTAATGATGATATTGTGTCTTTCCAACAATTGTTATTTCTGTAATTCGGCATTCTAATGAAATATTTTAGCAAAAAATATAATGTTTAGGATTAAAATAGACTTTAAGTATCCTAATCTGACGGCAAGTGCTGTATTATATATCTTAGGACTGTGAAACTGAGCGTAGAAGATATAAAACCACGTGACCAAGCTTTTTATTTGTAGTCCAATATTTATTATTTTTTAGGAAGGTACATACAAAGGCATCATTCAAAGGAATGGTTGAACATGCCAAATTTACTCCATTGCTTTGACTATGACTAAGGGGTTTTTTTAACAGAAAATTGCTAATTAGTAGCTCTTGGGAACTTATTGAAAATAGGAATCTTATTGCCTCCATTTTAAAATAATTACGTAATATTTTCGAATTAATATTAATATTTTGAATTTTATGTGCTTTCATCTATGACTTACTATGATACCCGCGACTATGATACCTGCGACTATGATTTGACTATGATACTGGCGACTATGATTTGACTATGATACCTGCGACTATGATACTTGCGACTATGATTTGACTATGATACTTGCGACTATGATTTGACTATGATACTTGCGACTATGATTTGACTATGATACCTGTGACAGGTACTATAGAGGGTCTTTCAACCAATTTATACTATCACCTAACACCCAATTAGGGAAACCGACGCCGAGAAATTAAATGTGTCATTTGCAGCGGTATAAAAGGTTTGCTTACTCATCCCATAAAGGTGCGATATATTTCATTCAGCAATGGAGAAGGAAGTGACGTCCCGCTTTTGTTTTTGACCACAGCCCATGAAGGCTGGGCTGTATTCTAATCGGAACTTAAGGAGGAAGCGATGCTAAGTCATTTCGAAAGGAAAACTTCCTCATTTTAGTCATGCGGCTGGGCAAAAGGCATGCTGTGTTTGCACTATGCCATAAAACCTGTTGCAAAAAGAAGTCTGACTAACTGACGATACGGTGTCTGGCTGGAGACAAAGATTGTGCTACTTGGGGTGCGTTTCGGACATTGCTTTCAAAAATATCAGTTTTTCGTGATGGCTTGCTGTCGTGATTTTTAGGCTGCTTGACGGTAGATTTAGGGTTTTCTTACCATTGCACCTTTTGAAGGGGCCCACCCTTCTTCAATTTTGATCTAGTCTTTTTTTTTGTCTAGGTGTTGTTGAAATATTTCTGCAGAATATGAGCTGTGTGTAACCATTAAGCCGTGAAAATCCAACACTAAATTTTAATAGAAAGTTGTAATTAATTAAGCAAGCATAATTATGCTAAAGAGCAAATACAGAGTGGCCACAGAACCGGGAAAACCTGGAAATCGGGGAAATGTCAGGGAGCTTTCTGATTCTAGAAAAAATCAGGGAAATGTCAGGGAACTTTTTAAAATTTCACGAAAATCTGGGAAATTTTGTATTGTTTAAGGCACGTTCATCCATATTTTGGCGCTATTTACATGGAGGTTTGTTGTGGTAACCCATTAGAAGTTTAATGTTACGGAATAATTTAAACTCTTCATTACCAGCAAAACTATTTTTTAAAAAATTGCATATTATCTCTTTATCATACATGTTCTATTTTATCAGGGTGTCTAGACATCTGGAAAACCTAAGAAAATTGGGGAAATTTGAAGAAAAGTTTACCCTAAAATCAGGGAATTTTTTAGAAATCTGTCAGGGAATTATCAGGGAACTTTTTTTCCTGAATTTGGTGGCCACCCTGTAATATAAACCATTAAATAAGAATTACGAGCTCCCAATTTTAAATAAGGTAGACAACTCTTTCGGGGAAAAGATTCTACATGACATAATCCTTTTTAAAAACTTTTTTTCCTTGTGTTGGTTTTATTACAAAAGTTAAAGAATCGTTTTCCATGAGAAGTATCGTCTTTTGTTGGAGAAAACTTCTTACCACCTAACAAATAACCTCAACCTCTGTCACAAAAGAGCTAATTTTTAAAGATTCTTTTTGCAGTAGGTTCGTTATTTTTTTTTATGACAATATTACAATGCTGATGATTTATTTGCGTTAAGGGATAAAAGCATAAGGAGGTGGATCATCTACTTTGCTGTTGAAGCCGTCTTGGCACTACGGACCTAAATTGATTTAAAATGACGCTTTTGTTGATCGAAATTAAATGGAATCGAGAGTAGAGTAAAAACAACTAAAGTACCATTTGGTGTGAGAACTTTCTCGCACTTGGCTGTTTTCTCTAATGCTTTATTCACACACAGTAATGGGAAAGCTCGAAACTAAAGCGAACGGAGCATAAAAAAAGTTTCCAGGCAAATATTTCTAGCGTCTCCGAGTTGTCTTACTGGCCCCATAGCCCAGAGGAAGGAAAAAGTGAGAAGAAAAAAAAGCATTTCACCTTCAAAAAATTTCTTCTCTCTTTGCATCGCCCTTCCCTTTAGGCTACAAATGAAAACAGGTTCACATTTTTGATTTTCTGGTCACTTTACATGCAGCACCACGCGACTCTTTATAATAAGAAGGAACATCAGTGCTGCTTCTCTTGTTGTCAAGATTAGCCGCGGCTAACTTTTCTTTATCGCTACACCTGATGCTCTAAGTGGAATCGAGAAAAAGAAACACAAACCAAACTGGTCAAACAACAATTTTGTTGTTGTTATTATTATTATTATTTCAAGTTCAAGAGTGATTTGTATTCATTTTTTTTTTTTTAACATAGTTATTATCTAATGGGATTAGAATCTTCGGGTGGCTTCCAGAGATACTTATTTTTTAAGATATGCTTCAATATTTTTTTGGGGCTTCCAAAAATGAATTAATTCCTGTAAGAAGTTTTGAACCTGTTATCTTTGGAAAGAGGTTAATATCCTAATGAAGTGTCTTAAGTTATGATGTCTGATTAATTCAACATAATATAAAGATACTGTATGAAAAAAGCCAGTTCGTTATCGTCATGTGTTAAAATTTTTAGTTACCTTTAAAAACCTTGATCATTTTGGTTTGATTGCAATGGTTTGAAAAACAGTGAAAGTTACTTTCTCTCTCTCTCTGACAAAAAAAAAAAAAAAAAAAAATGTTAGCAACTTATTTAAAATCTGAATTTCTATTAGTGGCGGCTCGTGCACTACAGCCAGTACAGCCGGGCTGCATCTGAATGTATTTGTTCAAAACTAAAATTATATATTTTATAATGTTGTAAAATGAAGATCCAATTCCTACGGTAAGTGTAAAAAAATCCGATAAATAACAAACTATTTGCCTCAATATTCAATATCAACCCAAACTGGTGATTTTCCTCCGAACAGCAGCCGAGTGAACAGCATCTGAATGTATTTGTTCAAAACTAAAATTATATATTTTATAATGTTGTAAAATGAAGATCCAATTCCTACGGTAAGTGTAAAAAAATCCGATAAATAACAAACTATTTGCCTCAATATTCAATATCAACCCAAACTGGTGATTTTCCTCCGAACAGCAGCCGAGTGTTCCTGAAATCCGTTTCGACTGCGAAATTGCCATGCGTTGCCATGGTAACCGATAGAACCCAACAGATCCTTTCCCTCCACGAAATGTGTAGCGAGACTGCCAGTAAGCACTTTTCCAACTTGGGCTGATCTTGAGAATTCGATTAACTGATTTGTCGAAAAGTAGCGTGTAGGGGAAAGTAAGAGCGTACTTTTTTATTTTTTATTATTATTATTATTATTATTATTGAAATTTGTAAGAAATAAAATTTTACTCTTCTGTATTTTTGCATATTCGTGTTCCTCTGTTCTAAACACTGTCTCTTGAATGCCGTGAGATCTAGTTGGATGATAAAAATCTCGTTAGAAATAGATTTTTTTAAATATTTTTACAATTCTTTGTTTTTTCTCTTTAACAGGGCTGCTCTTTCAAAAATATGTACCATAAATTTTTATAAACTATTCTCAAAGAATAGTTATAATGCATAAATATTAATTAACATTTGTAAAATATTAATGATTTTGACAAAAATCAAGTCTTGCACCCCCCTGCAAAATTTCTGGCGACGTCCATGAGGATTAAAGACTTTGCGTTCATGAATGATTGTAAAAAGTGTATGGTGAGAAGAGAGAGAGAGAGGGGGGGGGGGATAACATGTTTTCGTCTGCACTAGTATTTTCGATAACTGGCTGCCACTGACTTCTATCAAAGATATCATTCGTATGTAACATGTATAAATACTAAAAAAAAATTTGATAACATCTGCAGTACTTCGCTCAAAAAATAACTGCATGCTTAAGATATATATACTTTTCATTTTGAACTCTCCTATGCTAATGGTAGAAAAGAATGTTAAATGCTGTTAATTTATAAAAGCTTGATTGCAATGTACAAAACATTGTACAAAATATCGCTATTAATTACTTCAAAATACGTCGTGTTGTAATCAAGAGGGGCTAAAACGTTTTTGCTTGTCCATGTTAACCCATGATATAGAAACAAAAAGGCAAAATTCAATCAACTTAAAATGAGAAAACTTGAAAATGATCCTGTAAAATAGTAATTCTCCTGTAAAAACTTGTACCACTTCATAATCAATCATCCAGTTACGATAAGCGGCATATGAAATAATTTTCGTTATAAGTTGCCTAACTGTATAGTTTTATACCATGTTCTGTGAAAACAGATTTGTGAATTGCCTATAGTATATAGCCTATAGAACTATAGTACTTTTGAAACTCTAGAACATCCATAGTTCTGTACAAAGGGATTACTCGATAGTTTAACGCTATCTAAGTAAATTTAATGATTTCGTATATTACCTTGTCAAAGTTTTTTTCATGAGTTTGCTCTTTGTTTTCAAACGGGCGTAAAGATAACTGGGAGGAAGAACTGGTGCCAGGGAAGCTATCTGATATCTCCGGAACTTGGTTGCAGACATGTAGACTGGCTTACCATGGTAAAACCAATCACTTATAGTATTTCTTGGAAGAAAATGTAGCAAGTTTCCTGGACCATCTAATCTGTGAATTACCTAAACATGTACTAAAACGAACATTGCACAGAACTTAGAATGTAATCTTGTTTTACCACAACAGATCATAAAGAACAAAGATCTTCTAAATAAATTCTTATACCAAGATGGTGCTCCCTCCTAATCGTTCTTTAAATAATTTCTAACAGACGTAATAAATTTCTAAAATTTTAATCCATGAATTACTCAACGTCCATTTATGCGATTTAAAATATAATGTGGCAGATCATAAGAAACAAAAGGTCTTCTAAATAAATTCTTATTCCAAGATGGCGACCCCTCCTAATCGTTCTTTAAATAATTTCTAATAGACGTAATAAATTTCTAAAATTTTAATCCATGAATTACTCAACGTCCATTTAATTCGTTTTCCATATCCATAAAAATGCATGGTGCTTTGCCACTTAAAATATATATGTGGCAGATCGTAAGAAACAAAAGGTCTTCTAAACAAATTCTTATTCCAAGATGGCGACCCCTCCTAATCGTTCTTTAAATAGATTATAATGAACGTAATAAACTTCTAAATTTAGGTCTCTAGTCTAACTAATCCCCATTGTTCTGGACAACAATAATTCCAAGGCCGTTAATCTGTTCTTGTTTTGCTTTTCTACAAAATCTTTTCCCCTCCCAGATCGTAACGCATTGATGGCTTTTGGTTTGCTTTTGCCATTATATACCTTCTTCCAATCCGAACGGGTCGTTTGCGTGAATATAGTTGGCATTTTTATCCGCTCTGATGAACGACGAAGAGAGATAATATTTGCTTAATAGCCGTTCATTATGCCGGCGGAAATTAACCCAACTTTGTGATAACGAATCTTGAAGTGGTTCAGTGGAAATTGAGTTTCTCTCTCTCTCTCTCTTTCGTTTGTCTAAATAAGCAAAAATCAAAACAAAGTATTGTTTGGTTATCGAGTGATGGAAAGGGATTCGCAAGTAAAGAGTTATTAACTGCATGAGTGGTTAATTAGCTTGGATGAGTGGTTAACATTCTGGCTCTGCTAGTTTTGAATACCGTTTGGCTTCAATGCAGTCTGGTTTGTAAATACGAATCTAGGAAGTTTGGCATCGCTCGAATATTGTCAGGGCAATTATAAAAGGAACTTAGGGGATGCCAAAGAAGATAATATAACAGGAGGAAGTGTCTACTTTCCTGTGCGCGCTAAATTAGAGAACGTCTCGATGACAACTGCCAGGTGGAAAAAAGTCCAAAGTGTTTTCAAGTATCATTAATGCGTTCGAATATGGGCCATTCTATTACAAAAGTGATTTGCGTAAAAGGAAATACTACTTCTAATAATAATAATAATAATATTTTTTTATATATATAATTTGAGACAAATTTTGTAAAAGCTTTTCAGAAAATAAATTGGAAGTACTTTTATTTTTTAAGAGAATTAAGGCTATTAAATTTAGCTAAATTCTCTATTTAGGAGAATTAGAGCTATTAAAAAAAGATTTTTAACAACAATAATCTGCGAAACTTAATATCTCGTTTTATCACTGTCCTGTTCAATTTACTAATAAATAATAATAATAATACTCCTGTTCAAATAATACTAATTTTATAATTATACCTATACATCTTAAAAGCTGGAGTGGATTGTGTATATTTAGAATATTCAATTAGAAAGAATTATTAACATTTTATAATTATTTTACGATATTGTTTTAATACAATTTTTTTTTATTTGCATGAAGTAAAATGCTAATAATCAGTTGTAATAAAAAAAAATATTTAAATTGAAGCCATTTTGTAAAACTTATGCAGGAATTGAACTGTTTTGTCTTTAAAAGCATCGACACGTATCAAGATTTAGAACAATAACAATGTATAACTAATGTCGCCATTCCCCCCCCCCCCTTTTTTTCTTTCTTTCTTCTTTCTTCTTTTTTTTTTTTTTTTTTTTTCTTCTTCTTTTCTTTTTTTTTCTTTTTTCTCTCTTTCATTTTATTGCAACGGAACAAGCTGCTACATTAAATGCCATGCTATAATTTAATAATTATAGCAAAATGGCGCCACCAAAATTTATTAAGAGATTGAAATAAACTATTTTAGTTTGAAAAAAAATTTCACATCAGGATTCATATAATGCCAATAATAACTTTTTTTTCTCAGTGGCCCGCGCGCCAGTAAAACATGGCCACTTAAACTTTCTTCTCTTGGCCACTATAACAAGTTCTCTAGTCCAGACCAAACCTATCTCTCTCCAAAAAGGAGGCGTTGTGATTCTATCTACCTGCTCAATGATGGATGCGGTTGCCGTCCGTCTGGCTACTGTTTGTTGCTTTCGTTCTGGGCATTGTTATCGTTGCAATCTCTTCACCCCTATCAGCGTTCTAGAAACAAGCCAGACGCCATTTGCACCAAAAGAGACACGAAATCCCTCCCACTTCACACGTGGCTGGTGACTCCCCTCCGCGCCCTTTGACCCTTTTTACCCTCTCCCCCCCCCCCCCCTTTAAATCTGAGAAGCAAAATTTCCTACACCACTGCGCAGTCTGGGAAACTTATTTCGAGGGAAGGAAACCTTACTTTATTATGGTCTCTGGATGGACATATTATGAGAGGTGAGAAGTTTTTTTTTTTAATATCACATTAGTTTTTTAACTAATCAGGGTTCCCACGGTCATTGAAAGTCATTAAAAGTGCTTAATATTTTTGAACTTGTTTTCAAGGCCTTGAAAGTGCTTAAAGGTGCTTAAAAGTCCTTGAAAATGCTTAGAGGTCCTTAAAAGTCCTTAATTTTTGCAGATGTTGTCCAACTGCAAAATTTATAAAAATTTCAAGTCGGACTTGCTATTTCTGCTTGACCGCCACTTATCTGCACCGTATCGGAATTTTCCGACGTATTTGTATTATGCATCCACCAATTTGTAACTCTTTTGGTAGAATATACTTTATTAAAAATTTATATATCGACATAATGCCTGAAAACAAATTTTCAAAGGTCCTTAAAAACATTAATTTGGTCCTTAAAATTCATTGATTTTCATTCTGTGATTTGAGTGGGAACCCTGATAATCCAATCGTACATTTCTAGACATTCATAGACATCTCCCCCAAAGTTTTACTAACCAAATTTCATACATTTAGCTTTCTATATCCAACAAATACTCCTGAATATATTATAAGATATTAAAGAAATAGAAGTTTGGCGTAGTTTAGCCAACTTTAGCTCTTGTACCATCAAAAATAGAGCTAACCAACCAACCATGTCCCAGAAAAGAGGAGATTTTCTTGTGCAAGATGTTCATTAAATTCGATGGCTATACGTATATAACGTCCATGGCCGCCGACAGAGTTATTTGCACGGGAGGGGTGTAAAGTTTTTGTTCAGATCTTGATTTTTCAATGATAATTGGATTTCCTACTTAAATGTTTATTAATGCATCGTTGTTTTTCTGTTCAAATCAATAACTTAAAATCAGTGGCGGCTCGTGAGTAGTAAAAGTGAGGGGGCCCAAATTAACAATGGTATGTTTTTTTTTTGGGGGGGGGGGGGAGTTAGTGCAAATTTCAAAATACATGAGCTTCATGCAATTAAATGCTATTCAAATGCATATAAAACAAAGCTATAAGAGAAGTTAAACAAATTATCCAAATAAATTTTAATAAAATATATGTTTTAATAAAATGAATGATTATAACAAATTCAACTCTGCAGCATTTCGTTTAAGCAAATGGCTTATGAAAATTAATCCCATGTCCCATGGCTTTTGAACTTTATGGCTCATGGATTTCGAAAATTTAAAAATGATGAGAAGAAAAGGGGTGAGATTTTCAAAAAAAAGTATCGATTTTAAATTATTCATTTAAAGATAAAATTAATATATATTGATTCATTAATATTTCAGTTCAACAGAATATATATATATATATATATATATATATATGTTCAGTCAGAGCCCTTTCGTCACTTGTGGAATGTACCAGAAAAAATTCGTTTTTTGTTGTTCTTATAAATGGATATTTCAGACAACTGAATAAGTTAAAGACAGCTAATGTGTTGTGTGGGAATGTCAAACACATTTATATAGATTAAAATACTTAAAATAATGTTTCAATTGCAAAAAAAAAAAAAAAATTCTTGGTTTTTGTTGACCCATAAAATGAAATTTCATTGCTATACCAAAGTAAAAGGATGCTGGCTGAAGGTATAGTGAGTCCTATGTCTGCATACTCAGATGCGGATTTAGACGTCAGTCAAGTCAATGAGGTTGTTGGGTTGCTACGATGACCGTTGTTGTCTATTATAGCAGCAATTAGGTGGTAAAATAGGATGGGAAGAGGGAGATTAGGACAGCCTAATTTTACTTGCTGTATAATTCATTTACCTAATCACCTCTGAAATCTAATGAATTAAAAAGAAAAAGGATATTTTTCTGATAATTGAGATAATGAAATTCATAACCAATTGGGCTCATCCATTTGAAGAGACCTAGGATTATCCGGACAAAATACGTCTCTAAATATTTTTTGAAAAATCAGGATTCTGTTTGAAAATGTATTTGTTAAGAAAAGCTTACACTTATATTTGAAATATAAAGGGTAAAATTAAATGATCTTACCTAGATTTTTGTTGAAAAATTAATTCCCTTTTCACCACGTATAATTAGTAGTTTTCTGTCTACTTTCTCTGGCTCTCCCAATTTATTTCACCGTCATTTCCTTGTACACTTGCGCTACAGAAATCCCAACACTTCATTCGACAGTTTAAGCTCGAGCTCGACTACTTTTGCCCAACACACAAAGTGGACCATTCCTTATAGAATTTCAGTAAATTGATACCATGTAAGAGAAAGAGACCCCCTCCCTCCCCCCTTAAAAATGCAGGAAGTGAAGGACCTGGCTACAAGCTTTAATCTATGTTCTTTGCAAGGTCTTCCAGAAAGGGGTTGTTTATCCCTCAAGAATTGCGTACAAACGGATAGACTTCAAGGTCATTATGATGTAGTACTTAAGAAAAGAGATGGAAGGAGTGTATTTTTTATTAAAATGGTTGCGGTTGATTGACATTTTCACGAGTTTGTGGCCAGAGAGCTAATGCTCCTCGCACAATTGTTAATATTGTGAGGTTAGTAACTGCTTTCATTTGTCATGCATTTTAAAAATATTTTACAGAAATTCCAAAACAACATTATCAAGTATATATAAGTGGGACCAAGGTCCCAAAAAGTGAGGGGGCCCGGGCCCCTCCTGGCGCCCTGCACCAGCCGCCACTGCTTAAAATCCATATTGCGCTGTTTTATCCTGATAATATTTTTTTATTTTTTTTTTTATTTTTTTTTATTATTTGAACTACAACGAGGGAGAGCAACTCTTCACTCTCTCTACCGGCAACTAAAATAATTTTCCTTTTGAGAAAAAAAAACAGTAAAAAACTACGGTCAAGAAGAGTTCAAACGTCAAATCTTCAATCCAAGTAAATTGATGTTTTTACGAGAATAATAAGAAAATTTAAAAGAGTTTTTGAATTTATAGTCACTGTTTCTTTTCTCTATTTTTTTTTGTCTCGAATTTAATTTATGTCGATGATACTTTCACCTTTAATTTCACCCCCCCCCCCCCATATAACAGTTACAATTTCGCACCCTTTTCTTCTAAGGTACAGAGTTATGTTTATTGGGATAAAGTTCATTTCTTTAATAAAAAAAAAGCCTACATTGTTCTATTGTGCTTCGAGTTAGCGAACATTCGTAAAAAATTAATTTAAACCTGAAAATCCTTTTTCCATAAACCTTTTTCCATCCATAACTCCAAAAAAAGAAATAAATTCCACCCAAAGCAAATATTTTTAAAGATACATTCCTGCCTCATCCGGTGGTTTCATTTTCAACTAGAAATTCTTGTCATCTTAAGTTTATATTACGTCACTCGTCTCCAGGTCTTTACTTGGGGAGCAAGCAAACAAGAAAAAAAAAGAAGTTATTAATAATTACGAAATATTCCTTTCCCCTTCACTTTGCCGGTAGTATCCAATCAAATAAGGCATGTGCCAAAACTCATGACAATCTCCAAGGTATTTCAATTCAAGACATGCCTTCGGGCTGGAAAATACCGCTCGTTGCAGATCTGATTTCTGCCGTTTGTGAAACATGGATAATTTTTTTACAGCTTTTCCCTCTTAACCGACGAGAAACTGTTTTTATTGGAACAAGATTCAGCTTTAAGGTGCCTGCTTCTCTTCAAACAACTCACGTCTGCATCAAGAATTCAGACCTTGCCTGGAGCTGACGAAACAGTAACAACAAATAACCGACGTCGAAATAGCAAATGAGTTTCTGATGCTGGTGTTTATTTTTTGTTATTATAATAACTCGGGTTTAAGCTTACTTATATAGTTAGTTATACATTTGCTGCTGCGAGCAAATGTGTATTTTTATTCTTTAAAAAAAGAAGAAAAGAAAAAAAGTTAAGGGCATTTAATCGCAGTTTAATAAAGGTGTGTGTAGTTGCGTATCTGGAATTGAGTTTTATTTTTGGCAGTAGGTCGTATGTGAGTAAGTTTGAGGTAATGAATAGGTGCGGTTTGCGAACAGAGCCATCGGAATTTAGTTTATGAGATGTGGCGGGAAATTGTACGGTTCAAAGCACTCTTTGTTGAAAGCTGTGCGTTGAAAATAATATGTTAGTTAAATCGAAATTGGTTAAAGCCGCACTCAATTATATATGCGTTTTTAATTCGATTTCTATACATTTCACAATTCACGTTCATTTTAGGAATTGGGTATTTGTTGGAGTCTCCATTGTTTTCTTGTGCATGATAATTAGTTATTTAATATTTTAAAAACAAAGAAAGCAATCTTTTAAAAACAATGAAAACAATGTTTTCCTGACCACAAGGACTGTGATACGAAATTTCTTATGTATTAAAATAATTTACAAATCGATAACGTAAAGGATGCCTCTCTCCCAATTTCGAAATAACCATCCTCTATCAACGATATCAACTTCAGCCAATATTCCTCCTTTGTAAAATATTTGTTAAAATTTAAACTTAAAAGCGCTTATTTTCTTTTTGTCATCAACATATATTTAAGTTTAATACTAAACTATATATCTTTACTATACTAAACTTCAACTTAACTAGACATCACTTAGACGATAGATCGTCACAGTGCTCATTGGTATTTAATCCATTTTGGCGGCGTGAAAGCATAATTCTCGCCAAATCTTATAGCCTTTTGTTCTGTTGTGGTTTGGCGAACATTATGCTTTCACGCCGCCAAAATGGATTAAATACCTATGAGCACTGTGACGATCTACCGTCTAAGTGATGTCTAGTTAAGTTGAAGTTTAGTATAGGAAAGATCTATCCTGCAACAGAAAGGCTCAAATAATATTATCCCGAGGTTTTTAGACTGTTAACATTCAGGGTTTCAACAATTTCACACTTTGTTATCGCTATCTCCCAACATGAATCTTACTAAATTAAACAATAGGGTGGATGGTGTGGATTTAGAATGATTTCGTCTCCGATTAGGATTTGTAAATGATGGCAGATTGCTTTCCATACAGCTGTGTGTACATTATACGAAGCGATCGCGATCCTTTACTTAAGATGTCCGTGTGAAGTTGAAGTCGTTTCGGTTGTGTACGCTGGCGAACGGTGTTGTGAAACCGGAGTGTCAAGTTTAGAGGTTATTTAAGATTACGCCTAAGTGTTCCCTGATATTCTGAGAGGCGACTGTATCATTCTGAATTTGTTATAGAATGTATAGAAATGATGGTAGATTGTGAATACAGAGGACTGCCGGGGTAAAAATTATAGAAACAGTACAATTGTGTACGCTGGCGAACGGTGTTGTGAAACCGGAGTATCAAGTTTAGAGGTTATTTGAGATTACGCCTAAGTGTTCACTGATATTCTGAGAGGCGACTGTATCATTCTGAATTTGTTATAGAATGTATAGAAATGCTAGTAGATTGTGAATACAGAGGACTGCCGGGGTAAAAATTATAGAAACAGTACAATTGTGTACGCTGGCGAACGGTGTTGTGAAACCGGAGTATCAAGTTTAGAGGTTATTTGAGATTACGCCTAAGTGTTCACTGATATTCTAAGAGGCGACTGCATCATTCTGAATTTGTTATAGAATGAATAGAAATGATGGTAGATTATGAATACAGAGGACTGCCGGGGTAAAAATTACAGAAACAGTACGAAATTGACTTTGAATGAGCTGAGCTAAATCTTATTGCCAAACATGTCATAACTTGCCAAAAAATGAACATCCTTTTATAACCACTCTTTAATTTTCAATTAAAAAGGTTGCAAACGATTTGTCGTTCCTGAGCCAAAATTTTTCGTATTTTAAAAGTCATCCAAGTTGGCAATGAGTATTACGTCATCAGTGACATATTATTTGTCTCCAACTTGGCTTACTTTTAAAAGATGGAAGCATTTTTCGTCTGATAATAAAAATCGTCTGCACACTTCTTATTGAAAATTAAAGCACAGTGAGTTACCACATAAAAAAAAAAAAAAGAACGATCATTATTTGATAAATTATGACATATTTGGCTATCCGATCTCGTTTAACTCAGTCAATTTGGGTACAATTTCGGCCATTTTTGCCCCGTAGATCAGTGTATTCATAAGCTAATTTCTCTAAATTCTACAAAAAGAATTCAGAATGGTGTTCGATGGAGCTCCTAATGGGGACCACTCAGTCAAGGATTTAAGAGGTCCAGAAAATGCACTTCTAGTTATAGTAGTGAATTGAAACTTAGATAGATATTTTTTATACAGCAGAAAAATATTTAATTAAAAGATTAAGACCATAAACTTTTATTATATGAACGCCAGTTAGGAATAAAAACTCCGTATAATCACCGTTTTTGCTGGGGTTTTTTGTTTCTGAATTGTACATGCATCACTTGACCGGTTCTCGAGACAAAACAAAATGTGCTGACTGAATCATGGCGGACTTTGTGAATTCAAATCTCAAAACTTTTTCTGCACAATCGTTTTTCGTATATTTGCATAACATCTTGGAAATATACTCCTTCATTTCATGGACCATCTACTTCGAAAGGCGAACACCGACCCCTCAGTTTGCATCTTCACTTCAATTCATTCCCTCTTATATGACGAATAACCATGCGCCATTTTTTCTTTTCGTTGGCTGCACTCTCAAGAGATGAATGGCTTTTCGAATTATTTCTTTGCCCTTTCTTCTAAGTATTGAAATCTTTTGCTTTATGTAATTTTTTTTTTTTTTCTTTTTTTTTTTTTTGTGATGTTGATTCCTTTCCCATGCATATAATTTAATAACTATGCTAATTTTGCAATTAGAACCAAAAAGCGCAATTTTTACTTAAAAGTTTAGCTTCTTTTTTAAAAGAAAAAAGAATACAAACTACACAAGAAAGTTCAGTTTGCTATGATGAATGCTAGAAAAGAATATGCAAAATTTTAATTTACTTACGTTTTATATTCGTTCAAAAATCAGTTTTTGTATGATGAATTTTGAAAAATGAGGGAAAGCCATAGAATGGTAAAAGAAATTGAGTTACAAAACGGTTAAAAACACGTTATCGCTCTAAAAATTGTTTAATACGAATAAAGGTGGTTAACGCATAATCCATCCCTAATGCATAATATCTGACAAAAATTCTTTCAAAGCACGTAGAATGCTCTAATGTAAAAAAAAATTACAGGATTAGAAACTATAAATATTCAGTTACCATTAAATTAAAAGTAACTGAATACTTATAGTTTCTACGTTGTAATTTTTTTTATACTGGAACATTCCAAGTGCTTTGAAATATTTTTTTTTTTTTTTTTTTTTTTTTTTTTTGCAGATATTTAGGAATGAATTGGGCGTTTTCCCTATTCGTGTTTCCCTATACTATTCGTGTTACCTTTAAATTAAAATTAATTATGTTACTGTTGCTAAGTTTAGAATATTTCAGTTTTTAATTTCAGCAGATATTGTGTATAGGTAAATATATCATTTGGCAGTATAGAGAAGGTAAAAAATTGCCGATCAATCTTAAACAGTTAAAGGCAGGTCTTATGACTTATGTTGGGACTTTTCGCGGGCCGGAATACCAATATATGCATCTTTTATTATTATCGATTTAACAATATATAGCATTTCTGAAAACTGAAAAAAAAAAATATTGATTTTCTTTTTATCTTAATAAAATTACAATTGATATTTAATTCTTTTTTTTTTTTTTTTTTTCTCTCTCTCTTCTTCAAATAATTAAAAAATAATAATTTTTCATTATTAATAAATGTAAGTAAAAAAAAAAACGTGAATCTTGTGTTCCAATACAGCAAATCGACTTGACCCGACTTAAAAGTACTTAAACTGTACTTCCAGCTTATTCCGTTTTAGTCGACCTCAATTTTGAAACAATGGCTGCCCCAGTATTTGTGCAGCCAATTTCAATAGATTGCCCAAATAAGATTCAGTTAAGTTATTCCTGTATTTATTCTTGATGAAAACCATCTTTTTTCACATACAGTTTCATCTGGCACGTAGTCAAGAACTCTGTTCTTCATAGTTAACGCATACTATTTCGGATAAATTACTATTATGTAAAAAAAAAATCCATACAGTGAAATTTGTTCATAGTTAACGCATACTATTTCGGATAAATTACTATTATGTAAAAAAAAAATCCATACAGTGAAATTTGTTCATAGTTAACGCATACTATTTCGGATAAATTACTATTATGTAAAAAAAAAATCCATACAGTGAAATTTGATCCCCCCCCCCCCCTCAATCTTCTGTGGTGCGGGCGGGCCAAAGAAAAATCTATCGCGATCCAAATCCGGCCCGCGCTCCGCGTAATGGCTAACGCTGCTCTATAGTAACACTTATTTGAAAGAGAAAAAAACAACCTTTTGAATATTTTTTTGTCAACAGTCGTTAAATAAGTATATCATATACATTAATTCAGTGACATCTATAAAGCAAGTTCACACGCTATTAAGCAATATTTTTTCTGGTATTGTTGATATGAAAAAGATAAGCATATTGTTACGAATACCTGTATATTTGTAAATATTTCGTAGCATTAATTATGTAAAAAGATAAATTTATGTACATTTCGCATAAGGCAGTGCAAGGGTTTGCTTTCCTGCAATGTGACCCTTAATGCTGGAAAACGAGTTTTACAGAGACAATGCTGGGAAGCGAGTTTAACAAGGAGCAGGCCATTTAACATTATGGTAATGGCAATCTCGCCAAATTGGCGAGATAGAGCTAAGTTGTCAACGGTTTTGGTGACTAATTTTTGTCGCAAAATTTGGCGAGAAATCGCCAAATGTCGCCAAACGTCGCCAAACTTAGCGATCATTTGGCGACATTTTCGATCCCCATGTACATGTATAGGACTTTTCGGCTACGATCTGGAAAGTTCTCCAAATATCTATCGCTAGAAGATTCACGAAGCTTTTACTTTCCTATGTAAGCCCAAGGGAGCGGGTGATGGAGTTAGTTAGTTAGTTGACTGGAATCACTGAGTTGAGATACTGAGTTAGCTGTCTCTCAGTGAGCATTCAGAGTAGTTCTAAAGCTAACTGTATTGCATTGTCTTTTGCGGCGACTTGTGAAGTTTTTTTGTAACTGCTGTTTGAGCTCTATTGTTGTATAAAAAGATCTGTATTAAGGTCTTTTAGAACGAGAAGTTCAGGTTTTGTAAAAGAATCTGTGAAGAGTATATCGGAATAAATTTCTGCAAGTGTTAATCTGCTTTGGCTTCAAATCTTTCGAACCCATCCACGCAACAATATCAATAAACGATTACAAATACGTTCAAAATACTATAAGGAATTGCTTACTCATATCAATATATACAATATACGCTCGCTCTTCATTATTTAAGGATGAAAATTAGACATACTGGCGCTTTCGGGCCAGCAAATAGCTCCGTTTTTTATACTCGCAAACACGGCATTGTCGTGGAAAAAACAAACCGAGAGATCGTTCAATGATCAAAAATAGATACCCTTTGACCTATCATTTCGAATCTTCGGAATGCAAGGGAAAGTACCTTTTCCATTCCGAAAACAAATCGGGCAAAGGATAAACTGTCCTTTGATGTAGTGCAGGGCGTGGCGACACGGAGGTCAAAGACATGTCCTTCCGTTCACGCTCAGGGGGTGAGAAACGTACGCATTCATTAAAAGTGATTTAGTTTCCTGTCCCTAAATGCAATAATTTTCCAGATCACCAATGTCTGCCGAAATATTACTAGAAATTCCAGGCGTCCTATTCGCACTAAAATTCCTTACATTTTTTTGTCTTTCCCTAAAATTGTACTTAATTTTTTCAATAATTTCTAAATAATTAAATTATTAAGGAAAGGGGGGGGGGGACGATATTTCTCCAGATGATTAAAAAAAATGGATTTAATTAAATTCGTATAGTTTGTCGAAATAGTATAATAGTTTAATTACGTAACTTTTATTTTGCTAAAAAGTTTTTTTGAAAATTGACAGTTTTTTTCGGTATTGAAGCAGTTTCATGAGCAATACTCCTATTTTTTTTTTTTTTTTTTTTTTTTTTTAAATTATCAATAAAATATTTTTTTTATTATTCGTAAAATTTTGGGGAATTATTCGTAAAATGTTCTTGAAATTTTTGGAATTATCCTAAAAATTCCTACCTAAATTTTTTAGAAAACTCTCTGTGGCCCTCTAAAATTCTTATCAAACTTTGAAATGGAAGTGAATTCAATTTTAAGTGTACAATGTTGGTTTTAAATTTTGATTGGGGGAAATAAAACGTAAAAAAAAAAAAAAAAAAAAAAAAAAAAAAAAAAAAGCATTTCTTCCTTCCATTTTCATTGAAAAGGAAAACAAAGTATTCCGCAACAGATTTTTAAATTCTAATGGGATCCTTTTTTAAAAAGCTTGATTTTTTTTCCTTTCAAATTTTGATGCAATCTTTTATACTTTTTTTTTTATTCGGTGTACAACTTTTTTTTGAAGCATTACTTTAGAAGATATTGTGGTATCTGAAATATCATTGCGCGTTGGATAAAAAAGACAAAAATATTCTTCCCTTAATATTTTCTTAGTATACTCACTCACTTGGGATGAATGGGCCAATTGTGGCAACTGTTAGGGGAAGTATAGAAAAATAACAGTATTAAGAAGCTGTAAATATTCAACTTCCATTGAATTAATGTTGAAATGAAGTGCATTTCTGTTGCTATATTTAGACTATTTCGGTTTTTAAGAGTACTATTTCAGATGATATTGTGTGTCGGTATCCTGCGGTCATGTTGATCCTCCTTTGTGGAACCCTCGTTGAGATGGTTTGGAAAAGGGGGTTTTGCGAAACGCGACCAGGGAAAATTTTCTTTGGGGTTGATATTTCCCGTTAATTAATCCCTTTTTCAGACTGCTGACAGTGCCATCTATTGGATTATTTTCAGGAATTGTTCAGCTTTGAAAATCACTTAAGGGCGGAATTCAAGCATATTTATTGAAAAGGAAAATAAATCGTGAGAATATATTTTGTTTTCTAATTAAAAGTGAACGGTCTTCCTTCGTCTCGCAAAAAAAAAAAAAAAAAAAAAAATCTTAAAATTTCAACTATTTTGATTACTTTCCATTTGATCACGCTCAGTCACGTTTGATTGACCCCGCCCATCTAAAATTACGTCACGTTGATGCCATCCTTCACTTCTAAAAAAATTAATTTTATCATTCCCCGCTGATTTAATGAAAAAATGCACATTTTCGTAGTTTTGATATTAACTCAGATAGAATAAAGTGAAACTTACTGCAGATTAAATGTCTTGATCAAATGATCCCCAACTGACTGAAACCAAATTATTTTTTTTAACTTTAAATTGAAAAAAAAAGTGTCGGTTAAACGTTTCCTTCAAAAGCGAAATTGTTACCTCACAATAGATATTACAAGCTTTCACGTCACTGTCCATCACGTTAGCCAAACCCTTCTCCCCTGCTCGTGACGTAATTTATTTACGTCTCCTGATTGGTCATATAAGAACGAATCCTCCTCGTTTGACCATCACATTCTTGGTCTTGTTCTTAGATGACGTAATGCTTCATTTGCAAGTTGAGCATAGTTAGTTGGCATTTACGTATTCCGTTTAGGCAAAATTATATGTGTATTTAAACTCTCTCTCTTCAATATTTATTTATTACAAATTACCTTTCATTCAATAGTTCTTTTCTTAAGTTACACATTTCTAGGATTAACTTTATCGATTTTTTTTTTTTTTTATGAATTATAGAAAAATTGCACTATGATCAGGGGTTGAATCTTGTGATTTTTTATGGTTGCCCTAAGAGCAACCACTAAAGTGAGTGCTTTTAGCTGTCCTCAAATAAAATTTGTTTCCCTTTAATTTAGAAATGTATTATTTATGAAAACTAGAAATTTCTTTAATGTTGTTAGAGTGACTACTTACTAAGCGTTTAGTCATAAACTAATTATGGTATTTACTTGCATAGTCAACGGTTAAGAAATGGAAATGAATTTTCAAAATGTGGTTTAGAGAGCGATGACTATCACGTAATAACCCTGCCGCGTTGATTGGTAGATACATTTTCTGTTTTACACCTCGGATAAGTTGGAATTGGTCATCGTCCACATAAAATAAATGCTCGAAATCGTATTGATTAGTTTTATCCTAATTATTAAAACACAAAATGCATTTATTAAATAGAAATTGAATTTATGGTTGTCCAAAGGAGAACTGAATTTTTTTTTAAGGTTGCCTTTATAAAAATCTAGGTGCCTCGGGCAACCGCAAATTTCGACCCCTGACTACGATTTCGACCTGACATTATTTCACCTCCTGACGTATTAAAAGTTCATTGATCAAATTTGTATTTAAGTGGAAGTCCCATACCCCTTTTACTCATGTTATCAATTTTTACTCACGTCCTAATATTAAACTCCAACTTAACCTGACATCACTAGACCATTGGCGGCTTCAAGGGGGGGGCCATGGGGGCCATGGCCCCCTCCTTGAAGGGTTCTCTCTTCCTCCCTAGCCCTTTCAAATATCCCAAAACTCTTTGAGAATTTCCAGTTTAAAAAACGGTGAAAATACAGATTTTTAAGCACAATTTCATTAACGTAAATTTTTTCTTTACAGTACAAAGAATTATAGCCCCCCCCCCCCCCCCAGAAAAAACCCTGGTTTTAAATGTATTTACGTACACAACACAATACGCGGTACACAACACAAGATACAAGTACTCAGGTAGTGACCATCCCCCTCCCAAACGACGATGTCCTTTTTCCCGGGGGCGTCTGGCCCTTTTTGGAACAACCGTGCTCTTCTAAGCAACCATGGCGCCGAGGGTAATTATTTTTCAATACGTGATGTCTGGACTAGTGTGTGACTTTTGTCCCTTGGGCATGGAATCGGTACTGTGTTATTGTTATAACTAGTTTAGACAGGCCATTTATTGTGAAAATATCTGTTGAACTAGCAACACTTTTATTCGTTGTTTAAAGATTTCGTGATTATTTTACCTCGAGTAATTAGTGACGAATATCTACAATATGTCTTCAAAAAGAAAAAATGAGAGCATTTTTAAATACTTCTCTAAAAAGAAATACTCAAATACCAGAAGAGTATTTTAGAATCTCGGTTTACATACCTTTATTGGATAATATAATTGAAGACCTAATAGGAAGATTTCCAAAAGAAAATTTGGATTGTTTTGGCTTTCGATTACTGATTCCAACCTCCGATATGGAAAAGCCAACAGAATCAGAAAGCAACGAGCTTCAAAACTTATTAAAGAAGTTCATACCAATTTTAGGACTGACACAAATGAGTGTTATTCTGATTGAAAGTGAGCTATCACTATGGAGAGAGAAATGGAAAAAAGAAGAATAGCTCCCCACTTCTGCCATAGATACAATGAGAGCTTGTGACAAATATGTATATCCTACTATTTACGAGTTACTTAAAATTTTGGCAACACTACCAGTTAGCGTTGCCTCTGCTGAAGAAGCTTGATGAAGTTGCTGATGAAGTTTCTCTACCCTTCGACGCTTGAAAACGTGGCTAAGAGCTAGAATGGGGGAAGAAAGGTTAGCAGGACTTAGCTTGTTGCATACTCACAGAGACATAAACATTGATGTGAGCTGTGTCATAGGCAGATTTGCCAAAACAAAGCAGAGGAAATTGGATTTTGTTCTTTGGGCTTTCAAAGAGTAAAGAAGTGTGATTGTAAAACAATTATTAACTATTTTTATTTTTTTTGTAATTTCTTTGTTTTACTCTTTTCTTATTTTTCAGGAGAGCAATTCAAGCTTAAATTAACTTTTTTAATTCTGCATCAAATGAAAATTACTAATTTAGAAAATTCTACACTTATCATTGCAATCAAGCATTTAATCAGCAGTTAGTTTATTATAATTAGGTTACATAGTGCATACATTTTACGAACTTAAAGTTTAAAATGGCCCCCCCTGAAAAATGAACCTAGGGCCGCCTTTGCACTAGACGATAGATCTTCACCGTGCTCATGGGCAATTAATCCATTTTAGCGGAGTGAAGACATAATTCTCGCCAAACCTTATAGCCTTTTGTTCTCTACAGGGGTTGTGGTTTGGCGAACATTATACTTTCACGTCGCCAAAATGGATAAATTGCCTTTGAGCACATGACGATCTACCGTCTATACTAAACTTCCACTTAACTTGACATCACTAGACGGTAGATCGTCACAGTGCTCATGGGCAGTTAATCCATTTTAGCGGAGTGAAGACATAATTCTCGCCAAACCTTATAGTCTTTTGTTTTCTACAGGGTTGTGGTTTGGCGAGCATTATACTTTCACGCCGCCAAAATGGATAAATTGCCTATGAGCACATGACGATCTACCGTCTATACTAAACTTCCACTTAACTTGACATCACTAGACGGTAGATCGTCACAGTGCTCATAGGTATTTAATTCGTTTTGGCGGCGTGAAAGCATAATGTTCGCCAAACCACAACCCTGTAGAGAACAAAAGGCTATAAGGTTTGGCGAGAATTATGTCTTCACTCCGCTAAAATGAATTAACTGCCTATGAGCACGGTGAAGGTCTATCGTCTAGTGATGTCAAGTTAAGTTTGAGTTTAGTATAGTGATGTCAAGTTAAGTTGAAGTTTAGTATAGTAAGGATCATTCTCTATACTCGCTATGTTACAATCTTCTAGCCCAGTGCATTTAGAAACTATTTTGTATAGAAATTTGGTGAGTCGGTACGAAAATGATCACTAAATGAAGTGACATAAATTAAAAACTCGAAAATAGCGTCTAATATATATTATACTTGAAAATCTTACGTCAATGAATATACAGCGATTCCACCTGTTTTTATGATTTGCTATTTTAATTTTTATTTATATTTGATAGAGATTAAATGAAAACAATTTTATGTCATTTCGTTTGAGTGATCTTTTTCGTACCTACTCACCAAATTTCAAAGTTTTTATACAAAATAGTTTCTAAATGCACTGGGCTAAAAGATTATAACGTAGTGATTATAGGGAATGATCCTTACTAGGTCTTCCTCGTTATAAAGATAACAAGCCGCTTTAAATCATCGATGTAGATAAACAACTGGATAGACTGCTCCATTGTCAATGCGAAGAGAAAAACGCGCCGGGGATTGCGAAGCTGGTGGGATGATTAACCAATCACAGTTCACTTTTATAGTTGGATGGGAATGCGAAAAACCTTGTAAAGTGTTAGAGTAGATATTTTTTTTTGCACATTATTAAGGTCTACTATTGACATTTCTGCTGTGTACAACTCAAAATTTTATTTTCAATCCTCGGCAATCCGTATTTTTTATCCCACCAATTGCATCTGGCAACGGCTTCATTTTCCCAACGTTAAGCAGTCTATCCAGTTGTTTATCTATATCGATGCTTTAAATACGTAGTAGGAATTATGGTTTCAAAATGTATTGTGGTCAAAATGAAAGTAGAACCCAATTAAAATATACTTTTATTTAAAAAAAAAAAAAAAAAAAAAAAAAAAAAACTTTAGTCGCATTTTTATTATTTAGTTGCCAAAACTTTTAAATTGCTTGAAAAAACGGAAAAGTAGTTAAAGCAGAAAGAGTCAATAAAAACGTTGTACTCTCATAATGCATATCTGCTAAGAATCTTCATACTGCTGTGGCTTTTTATTGATAGTTTTTTTCTTTTTCTCTCGATGATGTCTAGAACTGTTTCAGTTGTTCGGCTAAGGAGCATTTCGTTTATTAATCTTGTCACGTAGGGATGCTACATTCCAGCAGAATAATAAGCAAAAAGTAGGGGTGAAGCCTTGTTAGATAAGGTTTTTTCTTTTTATTCCTATCCTAAAGAAGTTTTTGTTCTGCACCCTATGTTAAAATGATTTCTTTGGTTATTATGTACAAATGAATGTAAGCTAAAAAAAACTTTTTCTAAGATATCGGGGTTTTTTTTTAATGTATTGTATCGTGAAACATTTTTGACATTATGTTGTGGCATTTCAGCAACGGTTTATTTTTCAGGTTAATTTTTCTAACTTTTTATTCTCTGAAAAAAAAAACACTACAAAAATAATTTGATATCTCTACGCGGTTTGAAGAGTATTCGTCAAAAACTGGTTAAGTAAATAAAAAAAAAAAAAAAAAAAAAAAAAAATGCATGTATAAATTGTAAATATATCTGTTCCGAAATTGTGTCAAAAAAAGAAATTTTAGCCAAAATTATTAAAATGTAATTGGTAATAAAATGGGATATTTCACTTTTCATTTAATATTAATCAGTTAATTAATAATCCTTATTAAACAGAAATGAATAGGAAATAATAAATTATTGCATAAATACTTCTCTACTACTGCATTTTAGTATTCTCCAACTAAAAAAAAATGTGAAAATTTTCTAATAGAGAAAACTGACAATGAAGAACATTCATGTAAAAGTTATTAATTTCAATCACTAATAATTATTTGCCTATTGTGTAATGCAATCATGACTATTCTGCCCAAAATTATCTATGAAGTTCGTACGATCATCGTAATGTGGTGTTTTCTACGTCTTACAACATCGATATCTCAAGGGCTAGATAATATTTGAAAATTCATCATTTTTTTTTTTTTTTTTTTTTAAGTCTATTTTCATTTCAGAGACAAACGACGTATGTATCTATACCCCGGAGATAAAGTCACATTTAAAATTGTTCAGGAGATCCAATCTTTCATAACTTTGAGCTATTAAAACGGACATGATTTTATTTTTCAATGTCTTATCTTCGTTATTTATATAAACAGGACATAGTGCTCTATGCCATTGCAGAGATAAAAAAGAAAAATCCACTTTAAGGACATGGTGTTAAGTCAATTTAATAATAAAAAAAAATGGACATGGTGTCCTTTACCTCCGGGACACAGATATATTTTAAATTGATGCCAGTCAATTTCGAGGTAGCATCTGATGTGTGCATCTATACAGTTATAATTTTAGGGTTTAATATTCTTTTTATCTATAATTTGCATTAATTCTTTTCCCGTTTCAAGTGTAATGTTTGCGTCAGCTGTGATTAACTTTCTATCATCAACCAAGCCTGAAATAGATCATGAATAGATAACATACCTATACTTATGTTTCTTAGACAAACACTTCTGCAAAGCATTTCAGAGGGCAATGAAAAATCAATTGAATAAGTACTATTTCAAGTTATTAGAATAAGTTTTCCAGTACAATTTCCAGTATAAGTTTTTATTAGCTGTCGATTTTAATTTCAGAGGCAAACATTTATTTTAAATTGATGTCAATCAACTTCGAGGCGGCATCTGATGTGTGCGGCTGTACAGTTATAATTTTGAGGTTAAATATTCTTTTCATCTATACCTTGCATTGGTTATTTCCCCGTTTCAAGTGTCATATTTGCTTCAGATGTGATTAACTTTCTATCATCAACCAAACCGAAATAGATCACTAGCAACATACCTATACTTATGTTTCTTAGGCAAACACTTCTGCAAGGCATTTCAGAGGGCAATGAAAAATCAATTGAATAAGTACTATTTCAAGTTATTAGAATAAGTTTTCCAGTATAAGTTTTTATTTATTACCGATTTTAATTTCAGATGCAAACATTTATTTTAAATTGGTGTCAATCAACTTCGAGGCTGCATCTGATGTGTGCGGCTGTACAGTTATAATTTTGAGGTTAAATATTCTTTTCATCTATACCTTGCATTAGTTATTTTCCCGTTTCAAGTGTCATATTTGCTTCAGCTGTGATTAACTTTCTATCATCAACCAAACCGAAATAGATCACGAGCAACATACCTATACTTATGTTTCTTAGGCAAACACTTCTGCAAGGCATTTCAGAGGGCAATCAGAATCAATTGAATAAGTGCTATTTCCAGTGCCTCGAAGCACCACACAATAGGGAAAACTCGACAAGATGGATACCGCACTTGATGAGATAGATCTTCCTCCCCAAGGAAAGTCAGAGACCTTGCATTGTCAAGCTCTCGGTATCTTTTTTTACGTCAGCAATCTAGGTCAAACCTGCCTCTTGGAATCTGCCGTTTGCAAAAAGGATCAATAATTATTTGCTTTTGTTGGTTCATCAGTGACCGTTTTGGCGTGTCCGAAAAAAGTGAAAGCAAGACAGGTTCGATAACCCTTGTGGACACGCTCCTGCTGTTTGGTTAGCGTGTGGTTTGTCGGCAGTAAAAGTAGCGGATCGACCAGTTTTGGAACTTTCTTCGCAAAGAGAACTTTGAACTGCTGCATACGGAGCCAAACACAATTAATAGATAAGTGTTTCCGAATCCATTGTTTTCTTTCAATTAGGCCTAGTTTTCGAGATAATTATTGGAGGAAAGGGTTTTGAATGCTGATTTTGAATTAGGCTTAGTGAACTCTTCTTTGTCTTAGAGATGAATTACCTTCCGTCAGGGGGCGTATCGGGACATAATTTCGTGATTTTAGATTTATGCCGGTCCAAATTTTCAATATAATCATTAATCAAATCTTAGTAATTATAGTTAATAATAAAATAATTTCAATAAATTGTTGATTTTAATTATCAAATAGTTTTGATAATTATAAATATATTTTTTATTATTTAAATATTTATATTTAATAATTGTGTTCAATTATTAAATGGTTTTACTATAGTTTTCAATAATTTTATAGTTATATTAATTTTAATAACTGAATTGTTTTAATAATTAGTTTAAACACATCAAATTATCTCTACTATTTATAACTCCTTTGAGTGAAATTGGTTTCCATGAAACATTTATAATTTGTTGCAAAAACTAAAATAAAGAAGTATAAATTGCAAAATAAAGATTGTACAAGTTATTAAAAAATGACAACCGAAATGTTAATATATTTTTTACCTTCTAATACAATAATATATAAATCTTAATGTATATATTTTCTAAAAACAACACTGAACGCATTGGGACTTTTTTTTAAAAAGTTAAGGAACGTAACTACTTATATTTAAAAAAATGAAAAAATGAAATAACTATGATAATAATTATAATAGTAATAATATTAATAACTTCCAAATTACACCGGCCCGTATTTTACACACTTGCCGGTCCGGTGATTGCCCCAAACAACCGTGTAACCAGTACGCCCCTGTCCATAAATTAGCTGATTTGGTGGTAATTCAGAAATAAAGACTTAATTTTAGATTTGGAATCACTGACTGTCTTTGGATTCTCTTGTTCCCTAAATCAGTTCCTACTTGGCGATAAAGCGAAACAGTAGGGCGAGAAAGTCGCTTTTAAATTTGGCATTATCAACTTTTTTAATTCCTCACAAATGGAGCCGACCAAACGGTATACTGGTTTGCGTGCTAGCTTCTAAACCGCGAGGTTGCCGGTTCGAGTCCCGTGTAAGGATGTTTGTAAATGTATGTTGGCTTGTCAAATGACGAATGTTTCGGCGCATTATAGCCCTCGTGTTGCTGACGGCGCCAGATAATCTGAAAACAACCAACCAATCCTCACAAGTGGAGTACATTTCGAAGAATGGGTCATTCAAAAACATTTTGAGAGCCGAATTTTTTTTTTTCTTTTGTTAAACAAAACATTACTGCTTACAACAAAATGTACTAATTTTAGTGTTAGGTTTACTTTGGTGTACGTATTGTAACAAAAAAATAAAATGTATCGCCTACTTTTCTAATTCTAAAATCGAAAGGGGGAAGAAATCAAACGCTCTTTTGAATGCGATGCTTTACCAGAATTTCCATACTGGTAATATTAAAAAAAAAAAAAATTATCAAGAAAATCCGATTTAAGTACAAATAAAAAACTTGTCTGCTTCATTATAAAAATTCGGTTGATAGAAGGTCAAACAGGAAATTTTTTTTTCACACTAGTTCGACTCAAAACTCATAATATTTAAGTATTTTTGATCAAACACTTTATTAAACTCGTCTACCGAGACACTCGATCTACACGCGCACAAACGAAATAAAGTCTGCGGTCAAAGAATCCCGAAACTCTCCCAACAATACAATGCCCCTTATTCGCATTATCCTAATCGGCAATTTAAATCAGAACGCGTCTCAGTCCACGAACACTAACTGAACCTTTTCACTGCACATGGCGGACTCACAACAACGAATCGCCATTGTGAGCACAAGAATCTGAAAAGGAAAAATCTGCTTTTCGAATTTCGAACGAGCATTCTGAAAAGTGCTCTGGATTGTGACAACTGCTTTAGAACGAAAACATAACGGACCGAAGAAAACTTTGTTCGAGTCCGGGGCGCTCTGTTTTCCATGCTTGCTTGGCTACGAAGGAATTTTCTTTCCCAATTTTACAGATTACACCTCTATCCAGACGATATCGGCATTCCATTTTTGTTTCCGCCATAGCACGACATCTGTATGGGTGGCATAATAACTGTCGGTTTACGGTTATCTTGAAGCTCTCAAATCCTGGTTGGTAATGGTAAGTTGGCAGAGCTGGTGCTTGACGTTTCTTAATTTTTGAGTTGATAAAATGCTTCCTTGAACTGCAGTTTGTGATTGATGCTTCTGGTGTTTTATATGAATTCTAATGGTATTTCAGAAAGTTATCAGGTATTTCATTGTGATTTCTCCCTTTGTGATTGTATTAGTTTTTTCGGTATAATATCCAGGACCGTTTGCTGTTAATAAGAATAGATCTGGTTGGTAATGGTAAGTTGGCAGATGTTGTGCTTGACGTTTCTTAATTTTTGAGTTGATAAAATGCTTCCTTGAACTGCAATTTGTGATTGATGCTTCTGGTGTTTTATATGAATTCTAATGGTATTTCAGAAAGTTATCAGGTATTTCATTGGGATTTCCCCCTTTATGATTGTATTAGTTTTTTCGGTATAATATCCAGGACTGTTTGCTGTTAATAAAAATAGATTTTTATTTATTTTTAAATTTTAAACAGCTTTGATAATCTATCGGATTCCAAACCAGTGCTCGCATTTACTTAGGATTCTGATCTTATTTTGAAATGCATTTTTTGATCGCTTTAGTTTGGTTGAAAACTGTTTGAACAACTGATTGTTTAGATGAAATATATTCGTAATTCAGTTTGCTGATTATTTCTATAGTTGAAATCATCCAAACTTGACCCTAAGTACCCAGATGAAAACACGTTTCATCCGGGTACTTAGTGTCAGGTTAATATAATTTCAACTATAGGTGCAGTTATATTCGTAATTCAGTTTTTTGATTATTTCTATAGTTGAAATCATCCAAACTTGACCCTAAGTACCCAGATGAAAACACGTTTCATCCGGGTACTTAGTGTCAGGTTAATATAATTTCAACTATAGGTGCAGTTATATTCGTAATTCAGTTTTTTGATTATTTCTATAGTTGAAATCATCCAAACTTGACCCTAAGTACCCAGATGAAAACACGTTTCATCCGGGTACTTAGTGTCAGGTTAATATAATTTCAACTATAGGTGCAGTTATATTCGTAATTCAGTTTTTTGATTATTTCTATAGTTGAAATCATCCAAACTTGACCCTAAGTACCCAGATGAAAACACGTTTCATCCGGGTACTTAGTGTCAGGTTAATATAATTTCAACTATAGGTGCAGTTATATTCGTAATTCAGTTTTTTGATTATTTCTATAGTTGAAATCATCCAAACTTGACCCTAAGTACCCAGATGAAAACACGTTTCATCCGGGTACTTAGTGTCAGGTTAATATAATTTCAACTATAGGTGCAGTTATATTCGTAATTCAGTTTTTTGATTATTTCTATAGTTGAAATCATCCAAACTTGACCCTAAGTACCCAGATGAAAACACGTTTCATCCGGGTACTTAGTGTCAGGTTAATATAATTTCAACTATAGGTGCAGTTATATTCGTAATTCAGTTTTTTGATTATTTCTATAGTTGAAATCATCCAAACTTGACCCTAAGTACCCAGATGAAAACACGTTTCATCCGGGTACTTAGTGTCAGGTTAATATAATTTCAACTATAGGTGCAGTTATATTCGTAATTCAGTTTTTTGATTATTTCTATAGTTGAAATCATCCAAACTTGACCCTAAGTACCCAGATGAAAACACGTTTCATCCGGGTACTTAGTGTCAGGTTAATATAATTTCAACTATAGGTGCAGTTATATTCGTAATTCAGTTTTTTGATTATTTCTATAGTTGAAATCATCCAAACTTGACCCTAAGTACCCAGATGAAAACACGTTTCATCCGGGTACTTAGTGTCAGGTTAATATAATTTCAACTATAGGTGCAGTTATATTCGTAATTCAGTTTTTTGATTATTTCTATAGTTGAAATCATCCAAACTTGACCCTAAGTACCCAGATGAAAACACGTTTCATCCGGGTACTTAGTGTCAGGTTAATATAATTTCAACTATAGGTGCAGTTATATTCGTAATTCAGTTTTTTGATTATTTCTATAGTTGAAATCATCCAAACTTGACCCTAAGTACCCAGATGAAAACACGTTTCATCCGGGTACTTAGTGTCAGGTTAATATAATTTCAACTATAGGTGCAGTTATATTCGTAATTCAGTTTTTAGATTATTTCTATAGTTGAAATCATCCAAACTTGACCCTAAGTACCCAGATGAAAACACGTTTCATCCGGGTACTTAGTGTCAGGTTAATATAATTTCAACTATAGGTGCAGTTATATTCGTAATTCAGTTTTTTGATTATTTCTATAGTTGAAATCATCCAAACTTGACCCTAAGTACCCAGATGAAAACACGTTTCATCCGGGTACTTAGTGTCAGGTTAATATAATTTCAACTATAGGTGCAGTTATATTCGTAATTCAGTTTTTAGATTATTTCTATAGTTGAAATCATCCAAACTTGACCCTAAGTACCTTGATGAAAACACGTTTCATCCGGGTACTTAGTGTCAGGTTAATATAATTTCAACTATAGGTGCAGTTATATTCGTAATTCAGTTTTTAGATTATTTCTATAGTTGAAATCATCCAAACTTGACCCTAAGTACCTTGATGAAAACACGTTTCATCCGGGTACTTAGTGTCAGGTTAATATAATTTCAACTATAGGTGCAGTTATATTCGTAATTCAGTTTTTTGATTATTTCTATAGTTGAAATCATCCAAACTTGACCCTAAGTACCCAGATGAAAACACGTTTCATCCGGGTACTTAGTGTCAGGTTAATATAATTTCAACTATAGGTGCAGTTATATTCGTAATTCAGTTTTTTGATTATTTCTATAGTTGAAATCATCCAAACTTGACCCTAAGTACCCAGATGAAAACACGTTTCATCCGGGTACTTAGTGTCAGGTTAATATAATTTCAACTATAGGTGCAGTTATATTCGTAATTCAGTTTTTTGATTATTTCTATAGTTGAAATCATCCAAACTTGACCCTAAGTACCCAGATGAAAACACGTTTCATCCGGGTACTTAGTGTCAGGTTAATATAATTTCAACTATAGGTGCAGTTATATTCGTAATTCAGTTTTTTGATTATTTCTATAGTTGAAATCATCCAAACTTGACCCTAAGTACCCAGATGAAAACACGTTTCATCCGGGTACTTAGTGTCAGGTTAATATAATTTCAACTATAGGTGCAGTTATATTCGTAATTCAGTTTTTAGATTATTTCTATAGTTGAAATCATCCAAACTTGACCCTAAGTACCCAGATGAAAACACGTTTCATCCGGGTACTTAGTGTCAGGTTAATATAATTTCAACTATAGGTGCAGTTATATTCGTAATTCAGTTTTTTGATTATTTCTATAGTTGAAATCATCCAAACTTGACCCTAAGTACCCAGATGAAAACACGTTTCATCCGGGTACTTAGTGTCAGGTTAATATAATTTCAACTATAGGTGCAGTTATATTCGTAATTCAGTTTTTAGATTATTTCTATAGTTGAAATCATCCAAACTTGACCCTAAGTACCTTGATGAAAACACGTTTCATCCGGGTACTTAGTGTCAGGTTAATATAATTTCAACTATAGGTGCAGTTATATTCGTAATTCAGTTTTTAGATTATTTCTATAGTTGAAATCATCCAAACTTGACCCTAAGTACCTTGATGAAAACACGTTTCATCCGGGTACTTAGTGTCAGGTTAATATAATTTCAACTATAGGTGCAGTTATATTCGTAATTCAGTTTTTTGATTATTTCTATAGTTGAAATCATCCAAACTTGACCCTAAGTACCCAGATGAAAACACGTTTCATCCGGGTACTTAGTGTCAGGTTAATATAATTTCAACTATAGGTGCAGTTATATTCGTAATTCAGTTTTTTGATTATTTCTATAGTTGAAATCATCCAAACTTGACCCTAAGTACCCAGATGAAAACACGTTTCATCCGGGTACTTAGTGTCAGGTTAATATAATTTCAACTATAGGTGCAGTTATATTCGTAATTCAGTTTTTTGATTATTTCTATAGTTGAAATCATCCAAACTTGACCCTAAGTACCCAGATGAAAACACGTTTCATCCGGGTACTTAGTGTCAGGTTAATATAATTTCAACTATAGGTGCAGTTATATTCGTAATTCAGTTTTTTGATTATTTCTATAGTTGAAATCATCCAAACTTGACCCTAAGTACCCAGATGAAAACACGTTTCATCCGGGTACTTAGTGTCAGGTTAATATAATTTCAACTATAGGTGCAGTTATATTCGTAATTCAGTTTTTAGATTATTTCTATAGTTGAAATCATCCAAACTTGACCCTAAGTACCCAGATGAAAACACGTTTCATCCGGGTACTTAGTGTCAGGTTAATATAATTTCAACTATAGGTGCAGTTATATTCGTAATTCAGTTTTTTGATTATTTCTATAGTTGAAATCATCCAAACTTGACCCTAAGTACCCAGATGAAAACACGTTTCATCCGGGTACTTAGTGTCAGGTTAATATAATTTCAACTATAGGTGCAGTTATATTCGTAATTCAGTTTTTAGATTATTTCTATAGTTGAAATCATCCAAACTTGACCCTAAGTACCTTGATGAAAACACGTTTCATCCGGGTACTTAGTGTCAGGTTAATATAATTTCAACTATAGGTGCAGTTATATTCGTAATTCAGTTTTTAGATTATTTCTATAGTTGAAATCATCCAAACTTGACCCTAAGTACCTTGATGAAAACACGTTTCATCCGGGTACTTAATGTCAGGTTAATATGATTTCAACTATAGTGCAGTTTATGTCTTACCGATTGTAATTGTATTTTAGGACATTTTAACCCCAAATGAGCGTGTTTTGACCTATATCTTTAGGCAGAGGGGCCACAGAACCTGGAAATCAAAGAAATGTCAGGAAGCTTTCTGATTCTGAAAAAAATCTTGAATTTTTTAAAATTGCACTAAAATCAGGGGAATTTTCTATTATTTAGAAGGTACATTTCTCCGCTCATCAGTATTTTGGCACCATTTACCCGAAGAATTATGGTGGGAATCATTAGAAGTTTAATGTTACAGAATAATTAAACTTTTCATTTCCGCCAAAACTGTTTTTAAAAATTTATCGTATTATTTCTTTAACAATTTTTTATTTTTATTTGATCAGGGTGTTTACACACCTGGAAAGCCGACCGAACGGTATAGTGGTTAGCGTGCTAGCTTCTAGACCACGAGGTTGCGGGTTCGAGTCCCGTGTTAGGCATGGGTGTTTGTAAATGTATGTTGGCTTGTCTAATGACGAATGTTTCGGCTCATTATAGCCCTCGTGTTGCTGACGGCGCCAGATAATCTGAAAACAACCAACCACACCTGGAAAAGTTGGGGAAATTTGAAAAAAAGTTTGCCATAAAATCAGGCAATTTTTTAGAAATCTATCAAGGAATTTTTTTTCCTAAATTTTGTGGTCACCCTTTTATGTTTCTATTTAACTATTATTTTCCAGAATTTTAAAGTAGATATTATTGATTATTATTAATTCTAATATTTCTTTGATTTCATTTGAAACTTGAAACCTGCTTCCAAAGAGTTTTTAAATCATGAATAAGACATTCGAAAATGTGGCTTGTACTCTGCAAAAAAAAAAAAAAATTTTAAATGAATAAATTCACGCACTGTTTTAAATAATTATCCATGCATAATCTTATTAACATAAAGAAGAGTGTTTGTGGGTGCGTGTTAGTTTTTATTCAAATCTACAATTTTATTCCAATATTGACGTGCGTGTTAGTTTTTATTCAAATCTACAGTTTTATTCCAATATTGATGTGCGTGCATTCCAAACGTGCTGAGATAATAAAAAAAATGGTTTAGAAAAAATAGTCTGTATCTGTGTCTGTCTGTGGTTGGTATAACTCTCGAACGGATTGCTTTACGATGTTCAAGTTTTGCATCTGGATTATTTCGTCATTTTGGCATAGCTTTCTTTTTTTGTCAATATAATAATTATCGCCAAAAATATCGCCAACTGGCCACTGTTTAAATTTGAAAACGTTAACCTACACCAATCCATGGCAAATTTTAATGCAGTGACCAGGAATTAACTGTAATTGAAAGTTGTGCGATGTTCCACACTCGTAGTTCATTTTAGTGATTCATGCTCCATCAAATCGACTAACAGGTGTTGACTTCGCAATGTGTTGCAAACATTTGGATATGCCATGTTCTAATTTCGGTGACATGAAAATTGTGGACCACATGCATCAATGCCCGCATTGTTAATGTGGGATGTCAATCGGTTGTGGAACTCTAGGCCAAGGCGAGCCAATATACTTCAACGGAATAAATTCATCGCCACAGAATTGGGAAACTTTTCGCAGGTTTAAAATATTTTGAGTTCGTTCCTTTTTAGAAAGAGTTCGGAGCTGGTTTGGGTTTTGTGCATATGGTGGAAAGCAATAAAGAGGTACATTTGTATTTTGTATTGATTATTTGTTTTATGTATTAAGAGTGAGTTACTTGTTATTCCAAGCTTTTCATAAAATGGGATAGGTGGCATAAATCCCGTTTTGAAATTGATTGAAGATGAAATTTCGTATTAGTTGTTCAATTTTACGTATTTTGTCTTTAAACAAAAGTATAATCAGGTTGACTTTTATAAAATTTTATTTTGTAGCTTTTTTAGTTTACCTGGGTAATGTATCCGAATAACTGAAACACACTTTCTAATTTGAAATTAATTAAAAGGCTGGTTTTCAATCTTCTTCCATTATTTTGAAAAGAATGTCGTTCATCAGAACTCAAAAAATGATAAATATTATACGTTGAAAATAAATAGTTTTACCATGGACCATGGTACAACTAAATAAAAATTAATGTTATAAAAAAAAAATTGCCAATATTTTGAACCCTGAATTCAACCATCTCTGGTTTCACATTGAAACAATTTTTATGAATTAGTTAGCACCAATTATGGATAATTTGACGAACAAATTGTCGGCATGTTTCACGTGTTTCGTTTCACTGCAATTTGTTTTGTTTTGAAACCACCGACTGTCTATTTCTGCCACTTATAAAGTGCTTAACACAGCCAAATACGTCTCGTAATTTTGAGCATCTAGAAGAATATACAAGATCGAAATCTTCTAGTGTAAACCCCTCTCTCCGACCCCACCACACCAACGAGTGGACATTGAGGCCACGACAGTTTTAATGTGCACCAGCCCCCATTAGGTACACACCGATATTTGGCAAACCGAGGACAGAACCCGCAACCCTCCGGTTACGAGCTCGATACTCTACCGCCTAGGATATCGGGAGCCCTTCACTGCAATTGTATTTGAAGACAATCGAGAGAAAAAAAGTAAATAGTATACTATCGTTGTTGGATTTACTCCGCTAAAATCGCTATGATTCTAAAATAATAGATTCCCTTAAATATATTTCGACCATTGATGAATAACAACTGGGTTTTAACATATTCTTGTTATGGCAGGGCTGTACTCAAGGGGTGGGGATGTTATAGGATTCAAATCCAGCCGAAATATTTTAAAATTATATATTATAAATTATACTGCTATTTGTGATACATTAAACTACTCGGGCTTGTGTGCCGACCAAGCGGTATATTGGTTAGCGTGCTAGCTTCTAGACCGCGAGGTTGCGGGTTCGAGTCCCGTGTTAGGCATGGGTGATTGTAAATGCATGTTGGCTTGTCTAATGACGAATGTTTTGGCGTATTATAGCCCACGTGTTGCTGACGGCGCCAGTTAATCTGAAAACAACCAACCAACTCGGGCTTGTAATTTCGAACTTCTAAATAAAAACAATGGGAATTTACCGGTTACTTTTTTACAACTTCTTTCATTTTGGTGCAGATGAGTAAAAATATCCTCCCCCCCCCCCCCACTCAGCCTTGTGATATAGTGTATATTCACTGTCAGAATTTCATACTCAAGTAACTTCTCTCATTTAAAAAATGTAACGAATTTGCTCATTAAATACCACGTGACCCAATTGCCAATCCCACCAGCTTCAGCACATGTTCTATGAAACACAAAAGAACTGTCGATCAATACTTAATCTAGGGGAGAACTATGCTCGCCCAATAAAAAAGGCGATGAGCCATAAACGCTATCACGTGAAAGACAACCAAAAGCTCTCCAGTTGCCTTCTTTAAGCTTGGATTACAATTGAAATCGAGATGATGAAAAGATAACTTCTCAATCCACAAAACTGATTGAGGAAGTTGTAAAAACTTTGAACTGGAAGACGGCGGCGGACGCAAGAAAAAGGGGATTCGTCGTCATCATCTCTTTGACCGACTTTCTGTAAAGAGACAAAGGGAATTTTGATTCACCACTTTCACTGGATGATGAAGAAAGAGACTCGCCCTATTTGAGATCGTGACCTATTGATTGAAGCTGTCGAAACCAGAAGCTTAGACGAGTGTGTGCAACTTAGCTTCACTGTCGTCGCGGATTTACATTTTTTTTTTTTTCATGTCTAATTTTATGTGTAGTCTTTGATTTATTTTAGTTGGTTGTTTAGTTGTTTACAACGCCCAAGCATCTCCATTATTATTATATGGTCAGAATTTATAGCAGGGGAGGAGAGCTTTTATTTCTCCTGGAATTATACCGCATATTTTAGTAATGGTCCAAAGTATCGGATGAGGTTCGAAATATTTCCGTTCACCACTTCAGTGAAATGAAACTTGAATCATCAATTTTAAATCATCGATATAGATAAACAACTGGATAGACTGCTCCATTGTCAATGCAAAGAGAAAAACGCGCCGGGGATTGCGAAGCTGGTGGGAAGATTAACCAATCACAGTTCCCTTTTATAGTTGGATGGAAATGCGAAAAACCTTGTAAAATGCTAGAGTATATATTTTTTTGCACATTATTACTACTTAAGGTCTACTATTGACATTTCTGCTGTGTACAACCCAAAATTTTATTTTCAATTCTCGGCAATCCGTATTTTTTATCCCACCAACGGCATCTGGCAACGGCTTCATTTTCCCAACGTTAAGCAGTCTATCCAGTTGTTTATTTATATCGATGTTTTAAATTAGCTCACACTGGTGCTATAGAAATATCGTACAACGAACCCGAATCAAATTACTCAAACTATATTGATAATTTATTCCAGTATAGTAATCCGCATAATATAAAGACTACGTGACACTTCTATTGCCAAATGATAAAAAAAAAATTCGCCTAATAACTGTAAAAATTAAGCCACTATACGGACAAATAAGACGAGCGTGAATTTTCAGAAGTTAATTATAATGAAATTTTGCAAGTATTCTCCATTCGAGGTTTCCCAATTCATATAGCAGTTGTCCTAGAAAGTCCTCCAAGAAGGCCTGTGAATTTCGAACTAGTAGTCGGCGTTGGATTGCTAATTTGTTTCTCCAATGCATTTGCAAAGAGAAATTGAAACTTTTATTTCCAAAAATAACCATCTCAATTTCTGTCGAAGGAGATAACAACGTAAAAATTGCTTCTATTTCTAAATGGTGGAACGTAGGGAGAAGGGTAGGTAGACCTTTTTGTTGCCCCCAATGCAATTAATCTTTAAAAAAAAAAAATTCTAATTAAAACTTCACTGTAACTTCTTTCACTAATTTTAATTACCATACCACTTTTTTTTTCTTCTTCATCTCTTTGAAAATCCCGAATAAATAAATTTACTGCTATTAAAATATGAATTACTTCCAATTATCACAAAGGTTTTAATACGTCATTAAGATGGCAACTGTTTGTAATTTCACAGTAAACAACTGGAATTAATACCCACTTGCGGTTCTGGTTGCAGTTAGTTCTCGTACGCACCTGCGAAGTAATTAGCGTCATAATATCCTTTTGTTCGATGGGAGTATTCAGCATGTAGCAAAAGAGAGTTACAATTATAAATTACGTTCTCTGCGTTTCTCTCCGAATCACGAATTCCATAGGAAATGGCTTCCGAGCGAGATGAACAATGGGAAACAATTTTCGCCAAACGACTTTTAGCGAAAAGGAATTCTGCATCCGCGTGGTAATAAACATCTCGTCATTTTAAACGGATGTCGGAAAAACAAATGTTGAATGCCTATCGTCACTGTAGAAAATTTTCTCCTCCTTGTATAACATCAGGAAGTTCAAAACAAATCATTCTCTCTCCCTTTTTCATTATTTTCCCACCTAAAACGTTTCATCGTCCTTTGATTTTAAAACTTGTTTTCATTGTATAGTCTGTGTGTATGTGCGTTTTATTCAAATGATATGGAAATTCCTTAATAAAAAAAAAGTTATCCTATGGATTCCGTATTGGATTTAATGTTTAGGATGGAAACGGAAATGAAATTCTTTTCAAAGATATTATATTCTTTAATCATTCCCTTTTGATGCTAATAATTTTTCCACCAAGAACTCTTTATATTTGAAAAGAATTTCAATTCGATTTTTAAAGGAAATTTTTTGTCTCTCTTTGGTCAACTTCCTTATTGGTTCAAAGGGTCAAAATCACTAAGCGTGTAGCACTTTCTATTACATGGCTATAATATATGTCATTGTCTTGAGACATATAAAATATTTCAACCACATGTAATTTCATTTCGAATTATTCTTCATTAAAATTTTTACGTAGGATCTTTTAGCGAGATTAATGCTTGAGTAGCAATGAAATTTTGTGCAAGCGTTGCCTAGCTATCATATTATTGATTTAAAATGTGCCATAAATACGTCCAGACGATGGAAGTGCAATGTTTAATGACATTATAAGTCGATAATTATAATTGACAATTATCTCGTTTCTGGAAGCTTCTTATTCTTTTCATTTCATGCGCATCAGCATTGCAGTGATATCTATCCATCTCTACTATACTAAACTTCAACTTAACTAGACATCACTTAGACGGTAGATCGTGACAGTGCTCATAGGTATTTAATCCATTTTGGCGGAGTGAAGACATAATTCTCGCCAAACCTTAGAGCCTTTTGTTCTCTATAGGGTTGTGGTTTGGCGAACATTATGCTTTTACGCCGCCAAAATGGATTAAATACCTATGAGCACTGTCACGATCTACCGTCTAAGTGACGTCTAGTTAAGTTGAAGTTTAGTATAGCAAAGAGATTTAAGAAAATTAGCCTTCATCCAAATGATAAGTTAATATTAGCTACTGTGTAAGCTCGTTATGGTTAAGAGACTATAACATTATAATCCGTTATAAATATTGTTATTTTTTTAATAATTAAGGCGTAAATGTAAAATTTAAAAAAAATGCTTTTAATAAATTCAATAAAAAATTAAACATTTTTTTTTTAAACAAGTCCACTAAAGATTAAAAAACGAATATCCCATTTAAACCTTTTAGTAAGTTAAAATTAACTGTCATTTTTTACTTTTTAGTGTACTTATTAAACAATTATTTCTTTACTCTTCGTGTACTTTTAAAAATTATATTTCTACTTTTCAGTGCATTTATTAAAAGCATGTTTTCAAAGTACTTTTTTATGGTAGGTACATTTCTGAAGAATGATAAGAATTACCGCTCAAAGCTGAACCAACACGAGTAACCAAATCTCAACCACTTTAATCTTTTTTTAATGACGTTTAAGTGGTTAGAAATAAAGAACATTGAATAAGTCGCGCGACCACTTTTGAATCATTAAATCTTAGGCAGAATAATGCGGTTACACCACAGAGTCGGATACAAAAGTTATGCATGAGATGTTATCTGGCAATGCTTTTGTCTGACGTTATGGACAGGCTCTGTCAAAAGAGTCATTTTATTGAAAAAAATATAAAAAAGCCTTTCGTGGTATCGCTGTTTTATTTATCCCCCCCCCCCAACCTTTCTTTCTTTACGCGTGTTGTATTTTGGATATTTGTCATGGAGTTATTCACATGCTTTTGTTCTCTCCCTCAGGTTTCCCGTTTCCGTGGCTGAACAGGAAGCACAACGCGCCGAAAAAGTATGCAGTCAATTCCAGCCACAACGACGACACAAGCTCTACGCTAATGCGCTCGGCTGTGTCTCAACTCTCGCTTAACGACTATCCTCCCCAGTGGCCGAAAACCTTCAAAACTTTTCGACAATCGCCCCAGTCCCCTCCCCACCCCAAGAACAAACAGATCCACTACTACGAAGAGATCCCTTACCACCACAACAACGACAGCACTGAGTCGCTGAACAACAACAACTACCTGAACAATAACAACGTGATTCCGAGCGACCCGAACAGCATGATGTACCGCAGCGTGTCCACGTCGGCGCTTTTCGAGGACCACCACCACCCCAAAGAACTGTTCAGAAACGCGGATTTAGAAATAAGGAACAATAACAACTCGAAAAGTTTCCCTCCGCCCTCCGAGTGCTTCCTGAAAGTGTCTTCCTGCGAGGATCTCATCGATCCGAGCGAGGATGGGGCGCCAGAGGGCGTTGGGTGCGGCCAGAAATCCGCAGTTTCGCAGCAGCTAGGCACCGTGCTGGAGGAAGAAGTGTTTCTGGACAGAGGCGTGCCGGCGGATTTTGACCGGCACCCTAACAGTGGCGATACGGAGAGCTTAGCCAGTTCCATCCAGCATCGGTCAGACGAGTCTGGTTACGAGAGCGACGGGACCAAGAACAGTAATGACGAGAACAATCCACTTTCTTTGGACACTAGAAGGAACTCCCTGGACACCAACGTCCAAAAGTTCACGGCTCTCTTCCAAAGACTCACTAGCGGAAACAGTATAGAATCTAAGAAAGATGAACCACTGGTCAGCAAGTCGTCTTCTTCTACCAAGTCTTACGAGGCTAGGAGTCTTCGCCTGCGCACACCGGCCATGCTGTCCAACTTTGTCCAGAGACACGCTGCCAAGGATAGTCTTCAGTCGCCGACTGCGTCGAAGTCGTCGACGAAGTCCCCTACGGAAGATACCACTAAAAAGGAAGCGCGTAACGGTGCGTCCAAGCTGGGACAGTTTAAAGCATGGACACTGGACAGGAAGTTGCTGAGGAGCAGGTGGAAGAAGACTGCTCTGCCAGATGACAAACTGGACATTCCAATTTCTTCGCGGCGCGGCAGCATCTTCCAGTCATCTTTGTTCCCCAATTCAGTTGAGGACTCGCCAATTGCACACCATCAACTCGAGACTAAGTCTCTACCCTCGTTGTCATCTATGAGCAGCAGCAGTGAGATTTTATGTGAATCGCCACTGAACAGTGACAGTCCGGCGTCGACTTGTGGCGGTCTGAACTATCAGATTAGGCTGAAAAAGGCAGGTTACAAAAGTGCTTCGACTTCAAATAATGCTCGAAGGCGGCTCTGGTTGCAGTCGCAGCTTTCGACATCGGACAGTGAAGACGTTCTTTCTCCAGAACCTCAATGTTCAAATAAAAGTTTTGTTACTGTACCGACATCAAAAGAAACTCCTCGTCGTTTGCCTTCGCAGTTAGACATGCACGAACTAATCTCAGTCGATCTTAGAAAAGACGAGCATGGTGAACTAGGTATATATATCACAGGTTGCACGGATTCTGAAAAGAATGTACTTGGATATATTATTATGGACTTAGAGAAAGGGGGACCTGCTGATAGGTAAGTTTTTAATATTATCCATGTATTGTATCCTGTGTTTTGAGTATATGAATTTTATTTAAATGATACATGAAACACAGGCATCTTCATAACAAACTTCAAACAGAGGGTGGTCCATTGTTATGTAGGTAATAAGTCAAAATACACGTCTGGGAAATCTCTATTAATTAGACGCACTGAATCATTATACCAGGCAAAAATAAAAAGGGCAAAGTTTCTATAAATCTTAAGTCCATTCACTACACTCTTAATCCTTAATAAACCTTCCATTATAGCGGATTACAGATGTTCTCATAACACTAACTCCTTCTCACTTACCAAAGCGTTAATTTTTACCACCTTTATATTTATTACTTAAAATATTATAATGCGTCTCTTAAGACACACTCATTTGTTTAAAATAAATAAATGTAGGAAATATAAAAAATATAAAAATATTCTGAATTCGTAGTCTAGGAGTCGAATGATTATAGTTACAGATTAACACTGATTTAAGTTTTGTTATCTAGAGTTAATACAATGGATGAAAAGCGTGTGAACATCTTGTTTCGAATACAACATTTCCATGTATTAAATGTCTCGCGTGAGAAATTCCAAGATAAAACAACATTTTGAGTTACAGGTTTCGTCGTTGAAGATGTTGCTTTTATTTGTTCTGTAATTTCCGAATGAGTAACCTTTGTTATCGACCTGAACCATTCTCGCATATTTTGAAAAATCATACATTGTCATCTTTTCTATTTTGGATAACTTAAAAACATAAAGCAAAAATAATCGTGCTGAGACACCTTGCTCAAGGACAACCATAAGATACGATACCATGCCAGTGGAATCAGTCACACAACAGTAAATCATACGCATGAATCATTTTTAATTTCATTTACTCATGTGTTAACTTTAGGCAAAGAAGGTACTTCATTCGGTAAACAAAAAAAATTGGTGTTTTCTTTTCTATACGTTTTGGAAGGTCCTGAATTTAAAAAAGGGGTGTAAAAAATAAATGTGAATCTGTCATGGACAGCAATAACTCGCGAACGATGCTCCTCAACTTTTGGATGCGTGGCCATGGAGCCCTATCATTAAGGTTTTCTTTAAAATTGCGTTTGCTCGTAAGATTGCTGCCATTGAAAAATGCATATCTTTTAACAATCGACAAAAAACGGTTTAAACGATTTTGATCAAATGACTTTTTTTGAAATTGCTTTTAAGGTGCTCTAAACCTCTCCACGTCCGAAATTACGGTTGAATAAACATGTAGCAAGTGTATAAAAACGAATCTTTAACACAAAGCTCTCTTTCCTTGAGTTTTTAACTGTAACTTTTTCAACTGGGCCAGTAAATACCTCATGAGGGGTATAACAGCAAAAAGAGCTTCAGATAGAATGAAAGTTTCTTATCGCAAGGCTTCAAAAAGAGTTAAGGTTACAAGATTCTCTGACAAACACCAGAGACAATTGGCTAATGTTTCGAATGCAACTATGGATACTCCTTTAATCAATATTTTTATAGTGCAATATAAATTTTATCAAATTAAATCACTGTATGGTGCATTTTGAGGTAAAGAAGTTATCATACAAGCCTTTAGGTATACTTGTACAGAAAATTTACGTATCCTTTGGCAATGGAGAGCTGACAATTAAACTTTCATATTTTGAGAGCACAATATTTTGATATCCATCAGAGCATGGAGAATTGCTGCAGATGCCTTAAAACTGATTCCTCAAGATGGGGTTTTATCTAGAAATATTATCAGTTTGAGAAATTTTCGTAATCATCTCTTGACTGGGTTTCATATAATATTTTTTCATCAAATCTAATTATATTGGTCTTTTCTTCTTCTTCTTCTTCTTCTTCTTATCAAGGACTATGGGGACTAAGGCACCTCTGCTTTTAACATTTTGTACCAACCCCATATCCCGTACAGATCGGTAGTGGGTAGTACTGCACAGGATGTAAGCGCACACTCGCGAGAGGGAGTGCGCAAGTCTACTTATAGCCACCGAAGAGTTCATTTCTACCTCTTTCGGTAGCTACCCGGTAGATGGCAGCACTACCGACCGTATGTGGAACTTCTTAATTTAGAGGCAATACCAAGCAGAAGATTCCACCAGAAGACTTGGCTTTGCCACCCACAGAGGTATTGATTTGTATGGGAACTTGAAGGACTTTGCAACCATGACTGATTTAACGTGCTCCAGTCACCATTAGCGAACACGGCGGTCTTTAGTCGGTCCCAGGCCCGAACTCGCAACCTCAGGGCTCGCAACCTTCTAGTTGCGAGAACGATACTCTCCCGACTGGGCTACGCGGCCCTTATATTGGTCTTTATGAGCCACTTGGGTCAAAATGTTATTATTAATTACTGTCTTATATTTTTCTGTATAAATGAGCTCCTAGAAGGTCTGGAATCTTTTTAATAAAGGTAACTCTGATCCGGAACTTATTAAAATCTCTATCAATAATCAACTCCATAATCTAGTATCAACTAACCAAATAATATAGTTTCTTATTCATTTTTTTCTCAAGTAAGAGACATGTACCATTCCTTTGGCCAGTATTAACGCTTGTTGTGAATAAATGAAGGTTAATCCCCAATCTTGCGACGCTGCATAAACTACACTTAGCTTTCAGCTTGACTTTCTCCGTTTTCTAATGGCAATTTTGCCACTAAAAGTAGTTGATGGACTCTTTCCAAATACGATAACAAAGATTTTTTCTTTTCCAGTCAAGTCTTGGTAACAGTTTACTGCCCTGTTAATTTAGCACATTGTTCCCGAAATTCGGTTTTTTAGTTGTTCAAACGTATTAGATCGGTATTTCATTTTTTCTCTTGACGAATGAAATATCTATTTGAGTAAAATCAGGATCACCACAACCCAAACAACAACAGCACACCCAGTCGGAAACATCAACCAACAATCATTTCCTTCACTGAATGAAAAAAATTATGTTAAAGTCTATCCATGAAGTTAATGGAAGAAACAATCCCGCAAAGCGTCCTGACATCAAGCTCAAAACATTTACGGACATGAAATTTGAGGACTTGATGACAAAACAGTCAACTTTGTTGTTTTTAAAAAGAACTAGCCTACTAGATACATTTCTTTAAATAGATCCAGATATCTTGGAGGTTCAGGAGGATTATATAGTAAAGCATTAAAAATTGTACAAACCATTGATGTCAATGATCAGTCTGAAAGAGTTGTAGCATTCGTTAAAAAGTTTAATGGGAAAATAACACACACTGAGAACCAACTACGATTCTTGCTAAACGTGATAGAAGAACGTTGCTTAACTCATCCTGACTGTAAAAAAACAGACTTAAGCGGCCACTAGCACATCCGCTGATGTTTAAATATCACTGTATTATTATTATTTTATAATTATTTTTATCTCGAAAAATGCCAGAAATTTTTCTACAAAATAAAATTTAATATTTAATTTTAATTTAATATTAATTTTCCTGAATTTTGTTACTTACTGCCGTAAAAAAAAACAAAAAAAAAACACTTGCGGTGTTGAGCTACCTCTAAATATTAAAATAATGGGCTCAAACTTTACAATATTTATTTTTTATATAAAAGGAACAAATTAAGCGTCTAGCACCATTAAAAATCTTTAAAAAAATAAAATCGATCTTTTTTGGACCACCCTAATATACATTCTGCATTTCAGGTCATTCTGACGGGTGTTCTATTATTTTTTTACAGCTTTTTGAAGTTGTACTTAATTATAAAACACCCAGATTTTTTCCCCCTTTTGTACAATGACATTTTGCAACTTTTAACTTATTCTTTTTGAAATAATTTGTATTTTTAAAAAGTAAAAAAAAAAAAAAAAAAAAATTAACTTCTCAAATTGTATATTTTTTTTCGCACTTTCATACACAGTGCTTAAACCAAAGTATCTGTTCTTTTGCCAGTTAAATAATATTCCTCTTCGCGTCGCAATAAAGTAACTGGTGAGTAATAGGTAAGTGAAATAGAGGAGGGACGGTCATTGATGGGCGATGCCTAAGGGAAGCGAAGATTTAGATTCAATATCATTGAGGGAAAAATAAAGATATGCGACTTGACACAGAAACAACTTTGAACTCAAACATCGACAGTTCAGAGGTTTTTATTTTAGTCCAGCTTTGCACAATATTGCCTAGTTTTGTGCTATCTTTATTGGTGTGAGGATATCAATTAAAATATACCTATGATCAGAGGTGTAATGGAGCAGTCACTTTTTTGAACTAATTTATAATAACTCATAAATCAGTATGCATGCATGGTGATGTAAGTTAGTGAGAAAATAAATACGTAAATTAAGAGGGTTTTTTTTCTTTCTTTTTTCTTTTGGTATGGTAAATTATGTAAAGTATTGGGAATTTGCATTTTATAATTAAATGGTGCCAGCTACAGCTGGTGTTACTGAAATGAGCGAGAAGTTTTACGTAGCGATAAAAACATTTTTAGCGCTACTACCGTGTCTATGATATATTTTTCCGTTCTCAATGTCAACCTAAATATTGCTTTAAACTTACGAAGCTTTTTTCATTTATTTATTGCAACATCTTTGCATAAAATTTCGAAACTAAACTAATACTATTAAAGTGTTTTTTAAAAAAAAAAAACTTTTGCTGTTTCCTCCAATAGATGGCGCCATGAATATGTGAAATAATGTATTTAAGTATACACATTAATAAATAAGCCGCAATTAATTTTTTTTTTATTCTAATTTTGTTTGGTACAAGTTGTAAAGCATTTAGCAACAATACCATGGCCCATATTATGATAGACAAAATATTGCAATGGGATAGGGAAAGTTAAATTAAAGATTGATGATCACTTAATAAATTTTAGAGAGTAATAATAATAATAATAGATCAATTCCTTCAATCGCATAATAGGGGCCTGTTTTACAAGTCAAATTTAGTGCCTGTGACAGCCAAATGTTGCTGAATTGTTATCGCGAAAAGAAGGTTCTTTCCAATGGCATTTTATAATTTTATGACATTATACCCAATATTTTAAAAATCAGTAAATTTTTAGTACAACGATGCCTTCGATAGATACCCAAAAGTACATAAGATGTTGTTGAAATTTCTTTTATGTAATGTAAAAATTGATATGAGGTTTCAAAAATTTATTTTATTAATAAAATATGGATGTTACCTTATTTCTGAGGTAGATCAATTAATTCAAATCATATAATAGGGGCCTTTATAAATCAAATTTAATATCTTTAGACAGTTACAGTAGTTTGTCAATGGCATATTAGGAGCACTGCAAAAGAAATTTTATAGGCGCTAAATTTAATTTTTTTTGGTAAAAAAATAAGAAAAATTCTAAAGAATTTCATGAGAGTTACAACAGAGCGTTTGTTATATAGAGTTATTTTGGAATAAGATTAAGATCTTTCACTCTATTGTAAATTTGTGGAATTTGGACTTCAGCTCGTTTGACTCCTAGCAGGCAGATAAGAGAAAGGTCATTCCATATCAAATCAACTAGCAAAAAGTGGTCCGAATCAAAATGTGGCTGAATTGTTATATCGGCAGGGAAAAGAAATCTAGGGGGTGTGGAACATTGCACAACTTTCAATTATACTTAATGCTGGTCAACGCGTTTATATTTGACATGGATTGACGCGTTATTGTTTTCATATGTTCCTTAATTTAAAAAAAAAAAAAAAAAAAAAAACTACAAAGTTGCGATATTGGCGGTTTTTTTGCGATACATATTAAATTTTTCTTTCTTGCGAGTGAAACAGAGGAGAAACAGCCGTTAATGAGCGATGCTCAAGGGAAGAAATCTCTGTGTTAAAGACATTCGTTTTTCAACTCTTTACGTCTTATCGCATTTTCATGGAAATTTCGATGGTGGGGATGTTTACAACAATTTTGATCGAACTCGTTGGGGCCGTTTTTTTGGCAATACCTGAAAAACATAATTCTTTTAACAGGGATGCCAGTTTTCCTCCTTTTGGAGGATTTCCTCCGTTTTGGTTTTTTATGTAACATTTTCCTTTTCTTTGTCCCTGTTTTAAGGATCCACATTTTTCTGATCTGAACCAATTTTTCCTGCAAAAAGTATACTTTTCCTCATGTCTAAACAAAAGATTTTCCCTGTTAGCTCCCCTTTCCTCACAGATTACTTCACTAACTCCTAATATTTTAAATGTAATTGTTGTATAGTATGAGAAATTTCATTGTATTTTTAAAATTATTGAATCATCCTTCCTGAATACTTTTTTTGTTGGAATTTTTTAGTATTCTTTCTGCGAGCTTTTTTAACGAATTTGGATTTCCTCCTTTTTGCTCTCTAATCACTCTCATCCCTGTTTTAATGGCAGTTACTTTATACGCATGCGCATTTTTGACGAAAACCTTAATGACAGATCACATGGCCACCGCTCACCCGTATACAAAAGTTGAACATCTTTTAGGGGACTATGCTGACCACAGACACTCACACACATTGACAGAGAGCGAGTTATTTTTATCTAGACCATGTTTTTGAACTCGGCACGTTCCAAAACGTGTTGAAATGGGGGGGGGGGGGATCTAATTTTTTTTTACCAAATGTATAGTTACTCTTTGTTAACATATGGGAAATCGAAAACAAAAAGCAATACAAATTGGTTCAGTAGAGATATCAGGTTATAGTCTACAATCAAACACTCTAAAACGACTTTCCAACCCTTTAAGGATCGGAAAAGGGGACTGCAATGATTAAGGGGGTCCGGTACAGAAAATAAAAAAAACTTTATTTATGTACATTTTTATGTCAAAAATTTATTTTATGTCTGAGATACTATTTATATATCTTTGAGAAAATGTTTTTTTAAATATTGTGTTTTGTTATTTAAAAAAAATTTAAAAACCAAGAAAAATCCATAATAATTGATGTTTGCCTATTTTGATATAAGTCAAGAAAAAATAATTTTTTTTCAAAATGAAAGCTTTCTGTAATACATAATTATATAAAGAAAATTTTGTCTTCACAGAATTTTGATAGGTGAATTAAAAAAAATTAAAAAAATTCTCAAAGTTAAAATATTGAAATTTTTGCTTTTTTTTATTTTATCTTTTACGCTAAAAATTATATTTTAAAACAGAATTAAAAAAATAAAATTCTGTGAAGACAAAATATTTAAAACTATATAAAGTAAATGCTCCAAAAATTTGAATAGCCAATTATTAATGGTTCTGGAGATATATCGATTTGAATATGCAACATCTGAGAAAAACACTAGTGCTCGAAAAACGCACTTTAAGAAGACGCTTCAAGGTGTTACGCTCATTAGTGATGTTTAAATCACAGGTAATTTTGTGGCGTTCTAATCACCGGAGGAATAAAATAAAAACATCATTCTCTTCAGGAATGTATGAACTATTTTTTAAAATCAGAACAAAAAATTGGGATTTTTGAAGAAATTTCGGTACTGGACCCCCTTAATCAAAATCTCATGTTGCCAGTTATGTTCCACTTATTTTGTAGATCTAGTGTGCATTTACAAGAGGAGCCAGAAACTGATTTTGGGGGTAATTCTTGAAGTCCTCTTGTTTAGAAATTAAATGAGATTCAGATCTTTTATTGGAATATTTTTAATTTTTTTATGAACTTCAGTCAGTCGAACCGGTCAGGTATATAACTGTGTTGAATTGATATTCCACGACTAATTCAAGATTGCCCGAAATAGTGCCTTAAAATGCTTGCTAGACATAAAAATCAAGAAGTTAATGAAACGAAATTTGATGAAAACCCTTCCGAAGAACACTTTTACTCGGTTATTCCATTTCATAGCTCGCGTTCCATTTTTAGAAAAAAAAGTGATTCGTAGATGACATATTACAATTGTTAAAAGTATATTTTACCGTATTGTTTAATTTTATCACACCCTTCTTATATGGAAGGCGAAAAGTTACGTTTCATTTAAGTCCTTCAGTTCAATTAATTTCAATCCATTCGCAACTCTTCAGTTGGTTGTATTCAGATTATCTGGCGCCGTCAGCAACACGAGGGATGCGCCGAAACATTCGTCATTAGACAAGCCAACATATATTTACAAACAATGCCTAACACGGGACTCGAACCCGCAACCTCGCGGTCTAGAAGCTAGCACGCTAACCACTATACCGTTTGGTCGGCCGCAACTCTTCAGAGATTGACGGCTCTTTTTCTTATGGCCGACCAAACGGTATAGTGGTTAGCGTGCTAGCTTCTAGACCGCGAGGTTGCGGGTTCCGAGTCCCGTGTTAGGCATTGTTTGTAAATGTATGTTGGTTTGTCTAATGACGAATGTTTCGGCGCATTATAACCCTCGTGTTGCTAACGGCGCCAGATAATCTGAAAACAACCAACCAACCTTTTTCTTATGGGTTGACCAGATAACCCATAAATACAGTTTTTTAAAAATCCTTTATATGCACTGTCAAAACTTATCTCTTAAAAATTAACGTGAATTTATGCTCATCATTTATTTATTCTGATTAAAGTAATTTTATTATTGATTTATTTAAAAAAAAAAATTGGCAACTGGAAAGAGTTCCAACAATATTTGGTTAAATGCTAGCCAAAGCGCGATTGGTTGGTTGTATTCAGATTATCTGGCGCCGTCAGCAACACGAGGGCTATAATGCGCCGAAACATTTCGTCATTTAACAAACCAACATACATTTACAAACACCCATGCCTAACACGGGACTCGAACCCTCAACCTCGCGGTCTAGAAGCCAGTACGCTAACCACTATACCGTTTGGTCGGCCAAAGCGCGATTGGATAACGACAAGTTGGTTTATTAGTATTCCATAAAAGCGACCTTTTAGTGACAGTAACAGCTCCAAATTTGATAGAATGCATTGTCATCGACAGCCAAACTATCTGCCAAGTTTCAGTCCGATTGGATGATGGCAAATGGGTTAATTAGGCCACCGCAGATTCTGCCGCCATCGACAAACACAAAAAAGCTTAATTGATAAAAAGGAATTAAAAAATATTTAACTGGTACGCAAGCTTTCCGATCGGTAGCGATAACCCCATGTATCTTGGATTTTTTAATTATAAAATGCAAATACACAATTTTAATAAATAAACAATAAAATGTACAATAAAATGCAAATACAATATTTTACATAATTTACTATAAAAAAGGAAGCTGTGTGTTTATTTTCTTACTAATTTACACAGACGCTTTATTTTCTCTTTTACCACGGGGATAAGACTGTGGATAAACTCGATGGGGGGGGGGGGGGGAGATTGGCCCGAGATTTCCGGACATCACTTTTTTCATAATCTACCTACTGAACATACAACACAATACATTTTTCTGAAACTATTTATGACTTTCGTAGCAAGGTTATTTGTACAAAATTAGTTCCGAAGCACTTTATGGGAAAAAGTAGAAACAAAGTTAATACATCATTATAAAATAAATATCATACATTATTTTAAAAGATATACCTTTATAATATTGCACTAAAATGAAAAAAATCAAATTTTAATAATTCTAGATAATAATTAAAGAAAAAGCCTATACAAGTAATCTCATCATTACAAAATTACTAATTCCAATAACATACAATACTTTATGAATTTTTATGAAATTGTACAAAAAAATGATGACACCAGGGTTCAAGGGCTCTTCAAGTGGCCTTTAACTTTCCCTTTTCGCCATCCTGCAATAGTAAAAAGCTGCTACACTTGATTCTCATTTGGAAGATATTGGTGGATAGTGTCAGTGTGCTTACAAATATTTTTTACTTTCTATTTTTTTTCCTTCTTTAGAACACTACAAATATCCTTTTTACGCAATAATTTATTTTGAAAAAAACACACATTTTTGCAGATTTTTGAAGCGGGAGCGAAGTGATACCTTTGCCCCCGATGTTGGTTGGAGTATGGGGCTACCCTGTGTAGTTGGTACTTATGCTAACTTATATCACAATCAGGGTTCCCACTCAAATCACAGAATGAAAATCAATGACTTTTAAGGACCTAATTAATGCTTTTAAGGACATTTTTGTTTTCAGGCATCATAAAAAAAAAAAAAATTATAAAGTATATTCTACCAAAACAGTTACAAGTTGGCGCATGTGTAATACAAATATGTCAGAAAATTCCGATATAATGAGGATAAGTGGCGGACTCGCTGGGATAGCAAGTCTGAGTTGCATTTTTGTAAATTTTGAAGTTGGTCAAAATACATAAAATTTAAGGACTTTTAAGGACCTCTAAGCATTTTCAAGGACTTTTAAGCACCTCTAAGCATTTTCAAGTACTTTCAAGGCCTTGAAAACAGGTTCAAAAATATTAAACACTTTTAAGGGGGTCCGGTACCGAAAATAAAAAAAACTTTATTTATGTACATTTTTATGTCAAAAATTTATTTTATGTATGAGATACTATTTATATATCTTTGAGAATATGTTTTTTTAAATACTGTGTTTAGTTATTTAAAAAAAATTAAAAACCAAGAAAAATCCATAATAATTGATGTTTGCGTATTTTGATATAAGTCAAGAAAATAAAAAAAAAATTTCAAAGTGAAAGCTTTCTGTAATACATAATTATATAAAGAAAATTTTGTCTTCTCAGAATTTTGATAGGTGAATTAAAAAAAATTAAAAAAATTCTCAAAGTTAAAATATTGAAATTTTTGCTTTTTTTTATGTTACCTTTTACGCTAAATATTATATTTTAAAACAGAATTAAAAAAATAAAATTCTGTGAAGACAAAATGTTTAAAACTATGTACATTAAATGCTCCAAAAATTTGAATAGCCAATTGTTAATGGTTCTAGAGATATATCGATTTGAATATGCAACATCTGTGAAAAACACTAGTGCTCGAAAAACGCACTTTAAGCAGACGCTTCAATGTGTTACGCCTATTAGTGATGTTTAAATCACAGGTAATTTTGTGGCGTTCTAATCACCGGAGGAATAAGATAAAAATACCATTCTCTTCAGGAATGTATGAACTATTTTTTAAAATCAGAAAAAAAAATTTGGATTTTTGAAGAAATTTCGGTACTGGACCCCCTTAATGACTTTCAATGACCGTGGGAACCCTGCACAATACATGAATAAAGATTTATAAGTTATTAGTAATTAGTTCACAAAAGTGGCAGAACGCAGTACCAGCTCTCACAAAAGTACAGGTGCGCCATACCGGCCCCACTACACCGTGTTGACGATCTGCCTAGATCGAGAAGACCCCCCGAAATAAAAACTTCATATTGTTTTAGTACAGTTTGAAAATACTATCAGCAGACTGCTGCACAAGAAAATATAGTGTATGAATTCGTCTTCAACAATTAAATATCACGAACAGGTCATAACAGTTCTAAAGGTCATAATAGAGCAGCATGGCCGCCGGCAGGATTGTTTGCAAAGGGGTGCAGTACCTACAAAAGGGGATGCAAAGAAACTTTCGGTTCCAAATTTGATTTTCTTCAGAAGTTAATCGGATTTTTTAATGACATGTTAAGTAATAATTACACATAACTTCAAATTTATGTTAAACGGTACACGTCTTTTTTTTTCTTTTTTCTTTCTGAGAACTTTAATATTTTTCTCCACATTTTCTAAAATTTTCGAATGACGGGGGGACGGGGAAGGGTGCGAGTCCGCCTTGAACTTTTCTTGCACTGCCCATGTAATAGAGGGAAAGCCCATATAATACCAATATTTAGGAAAATGATGATCCAAGTTTTATTACAAGCTCGGATAGTAATAAACCTACATCCTAATGATTAATTTCTGATGCTACTTTATTTACTCTAAAGACAATAAGTAGTGTTTACTATCTTTGATTGCTCTATAACCATGACACGTTTTGGAACCAAATTGCCTCTTCTGCACTAACAAAATCTCATTTGCAAAAGAACTTGAACAGAATCAAAGAACAGTTTTGTTTTTTTCTTTTAACCAACTATTCATCAATTGATAAGGAAACTATATTGACAGTTGATGAAAAACCATTGCTCTAGTGAAAAGATGACAAAGCAGTAGTATTTTTCACGTACACACCTAAAAAATCTTTAATTAACTTAAAAAAAAAAAAAAAAAAAAAAAAAAAAAAAACATTGCCCAAATGGTGCTTTTGGCGATATACTCTTCGATAATACCTACATTATCCTTTTTTATAAGTGAAACTGAGAAGAGGAGAAAAAATGAATGTTTAAAACACCTTAAGAGGCGTTCATTATCAGAGCGATTTTGATCAAAATCGTTAGAGCCGTTTTTTAGCAATTATTGCAAAACCTGATTTTTTTCAATGGCAGCTACCTTATGCGCATGCGCGATTTTGACGAAAACCTTAATGGTAGGTCCCATGGCTACCACCTACACCCACACCATATTTGAACATCGTAGGTTAATTTGTTCGGGAGTTATACTGACCGCAGACACACATTTTTTCTAGACAACTTTTTTGAAAGCAGGATGTTCCAAAACGTGGAGAAATGCAAAAAAAATCCAACATTTTTTTTTACCGAATCCTATACTTTCATTACCCTATGTATACATAAGGGTAATTGGAAATAAAAATAGATTTAACTGTTTTTGAAGCTAACGTATATGTAGGGATGTGTTGCACCACACTTAATCAAAAGGATCTGAATAAGTATTAAACTTAAAACAAAAAGTCTGCTAAGATTCAAAATATACCTAATTGAAGACGGATTAGGTTTTTTTATCTGCGCACTTATCTTTTTAAATTGCTGTGAAATGAGTGTTTGCGAAACTTTAAAAGGTTTCATTTTAATATTGTTGTTATTACAGGAGCCAAAAACTACTTAAAGGAGACGAACTGCTTATTGTGAATGGCCAGCAGCTACAAGGTGTTGGTCTGGAAGAAGCGCGGCGACTACTTAGAGTACCTGAATCAGAGATGCATTTATTGTTAGCAAGAGAGGTAAGCAATTACTAAGTTTATATTTAAGAATTTGTTTATTTTAATTTCTGTAGCCTTAAAGTAAAAAAAATAAATCAATCTTGGAATTTTCATTCCCCCCCCCCCCCCATTGATGCATCTTTAATTTCTTCTCGAATTAGAATATTTGGTTTTAAAAAATCTAACTATCATTTATGAACGATATAAGACTTGCCATTCACATTAAGCTACACTTAACCAAAAGGATCCGAATGAAGTATTAAACTTAAAACAAAACTCGATTTTATTGAGAACTTGATATTAACTTTGATTTTCTCTAAACATGATAAACCTAGATTAAGCTGAGGTTAAAAATGCTTTATTTTCATAAGTATTTTTTAAAATACCGAATCTTTAAAAAAAAAAAAAGACGAAAAAAAAAGAGGTTTTTCTAAAAAAAAATTGTAAAATAAATTAGAAAAAAAAAAAATGACGTTACTTTTTATCAACTTTTACCTCAGTATCTTGTATAAGACCTATTTTTTAAACTAAAATTTAACCTCAACGTCTTGTATAAGATCTATTTAACAATATGGGTATAGGGGGGTACTGAGTCATTGCTTCAAAACTGGCACATTTTAACTATAAATTTACAGAAGATTTGAAAGGGAAAAAGGTCTTTTTCCCATCAAATTGGAATTTTTTTTATAATTTCTTTTAAAAAAAGCAAGAGTGTATTCTTTTTCAATTCATTACGTTGCTAGATTTTGGAATTTGCAATGAAATTAGTCTAATTTTAGAACTACTGATGAAAAAGTAGAATAACCTTAGAAAAGTCAAAAATAACTTTTTACCTCATTAGATCTTTGATGCATTTCAATATGAAACAAGATACAGGAAAGAGGTCTGTCTGTCAATATATTAATGCATGGTCAGACACGATCAATAATGTGTAAAGGTTGGCTAGTCATTAAAGGATGATGTGCATTTCTGTTGAAATGTCTCTTAAGAAATTATGATAGATGGATTTATTTATTAATTTTTAAAGAACAAATTTCGATTTTATTTCTGATTTTAATAACATAAGTGGTTTCTGTATGGAACCATTGTGCTTCAAAGAATTAATGAAAAAAAATTATGCCTTTGTTCCATCAAAAATACCAGGCGAACATGATAAATCTAAATCTTCGACCATGATAAATCGAATCGAAAAAAAAATTTATTTAAAAAAATTGTTTTATTAATAGAAATTGTTTAACTAAAGAATAAATTTGACCAAAATTTTTGATAGATTATTTTTGCTACAATGATCCTTACACAAATTATCGACTAAAAACAACAGTTAAATCAAAAAGAGTAGCAGAGCTATTTTTATTGTTTGATGGGCAATAAAAGACACTTCTATACTTTCCAGCTTTCTGAAGATCTTTGCTTCAAAGAAGACTCTTCTAGACTTCAAACTACACTACCACCTGTGCCAGAACTCCACGAGTCCAATGTTCAAGCGCCCAATGTTATACCTAGGCTAAGGCATTGGCAGTCTGACGTGTCCTCGTACTCCAAAGGAGACAACAGACTCTCCAATCCTGACCTGCCTCCAAAGTCAGGGATAGACAACGAAAGGGTGAGTTGGTCTTGCATAAAATAATTCAATAAGAAATGGAATCCAGCAAATTGTTTTGTTTGATAATGTAATATCTTGTTTGATTCAATTGTTATGTTAAGTATGTTATATATTCAGTACAATAGACAATAGTCGCAGTACTGATTCTCGGCAGTCACCCCCATTTCATAAGTCATAAGTATGTTATAAATGGATACCACGAACAAACTAAAAATTCATTCTGTAAATCAAAACTAACTATGCACAGAACTGAGCTATAAATTAACCCTATACCTGAGCATCCTGCGATTTCCAAAGGGAACGTAGAAGTAGCAAAATTTGAGCAGCCTGCAATTTCTGCAAGGATGCATTTTTGCCATTTATTTAACTGTGCAACCCGCTCTTTCTCCATTCATAGTTTCATTTTGGCTTTTATATACAAGCATTTTTAGCGAAACATACAAGCATTTTTTGCAGCATTTTGCACGCTCTTTTCAAAGCTCAAAGACGTCTGGCAGGAAGTGTTTCACATAGTTTCATTTTGGCTTTTCTGTGATGTTTAATTGTTTATTCTTATCTGGGTTAACAGATGGCGTTAGATGTCCACATTTCTGCGAAATATACAAGCATTTTTTGTAGCATTTTGCACGCTCTTTTCAAAGCTCAAAGATGTCTGGTAGGAAGTGTTTCACGCAGCGAGAGGGTTAACATAATGATAAGGAACATAAAATATTAATGATAACATACCCAATCTCCAGAGCGGAGAAAATAAATGTTTCTTCCCTTAGCCAGTGGTGCAACCAGAAAATTTCTGTGAGAGGGGTTTTACCTAAGTTCGTTCTAGTATTTCCCTGTAAAAAAAAAACTTCAGTGCAAAACTTCCTTATCCCATATTTGTCATATGTCATCAATACTTTTGCAGTTTCTTAATCTCTGTCACCTGCATTATGGCAAAATATTAAAATGGTCTTTGTCCAGTTTTTGAGTTATACAAAACAACCCAACAAGTGACAATATTTTATCTAGATCCCTTATTATCCATATTTTCTAGATTATAAATTAATATAAAAAATTTCTCATTTATTTAAATTCAATTACAGAAGGAGTAATATTTTAAGGCCAATATCAGGCGGATTTTACTTTGTATATATATGGTGCTTGAAATACAAGGGCATGTAGCACTGATACCTTATATCAATTATAAAAACATTTGAAACATCCATAGTTAAGTACAACAAAAATAATGCTTAATGATTGTTTGATGCCAGGAGATTTACAAATTCATTATTTATTTCCAAGTTCTTGTATGTACTAGCTATTTTAGTGTGATACGGTAGGCAAACTCTGTCTGAATAATGTAAGATTAAAAACATATTAGTATTTTAAAATTATTTATGATTGTAACTATTTCTTATTCTCAATCATTACAAAATGCTGATATGTTAGGGATCTTGGGGTGGGGGGTTCTGACCCACCAAACCCTCCCCTAGGTTGCATGTCTATCCCTAGAGCAAGGGCCTACCTCTCTCTCCCCACATTTGTTTATATTAGAGCCCTCCTTCACAAAAGTTATCCAAATAGGGCCTCTCGAAATGTTTGGTACATTAAAGATACATAGTATGGTTTTGCATAGAGCGAATCTATAAATGTTGTCTTGCCTGACTGTTTTAAAATTACGTTGCTATGTTAAAGAATATCTAGTACATCATGGAGAACAAAGACAGATCTGTAATACTTATTGTAACATACAATATTACGCCAGTTCCAAGTCATTAAGTGTCACTATATTAATAGTGAAATCATTTAAAATTTTACTGGAAATGCAAAAAAAAAATTATAATAATTTTCACAGTAACATCATTGTTCCACCAGAGCGATATTTGGTGTTGTCTCGACTTAACTTATTTTGAAGTAGATTACATGTATTCTAGGTTTAAAAAATATTATTATATAGATAAAATCACTAAATTTTTTAAATTATAGTATTTATTAAAAATAAATATTCAATTGACTTAAATATATAATTAAACTTCAAAAATTAGAAATTAGGGAAATCATTGAATTCAGCTGGAGTAAATCAGACTAAAAAGCTACATCATCCGATAAAATAATATTCTTTAACCAGAGATGAAAGAAATCAAAATAACGAGATCGAAATATATATGCAGCATCATTTTGAATTACAAAAATAGCTGAATAAAAATATATTTGTGTACAGAACAGTGGTGCAGCCACAGTTTTTTTTTAATACGCTTTTATTAGCTTCAGATGTATGTATGTAACGGAATCTTTGAACATGATTTTGACCCCCTTCAAAACGTCGGATTAACTCGAAATTTGGCATACTTATTAAGGACCAATGACAATTCAATAAGTTTGTCGCTTTATCACAAGGATTAACTCGTGTTGCCCTTGCGCCGTTAAATTCCTACCAACCAACCTTCTCCGGAATCGAACCCTGGTGTGCCGTTTGAAAGATTTGTCGTTTGAACAACAGTTATACAAAGCGTGTTTTCTTTAGTCGCATTATCCTTAACAGGATCTTCAGGATTAGTGATTTTTCATATTCAGAGACACGGTAGTGTTTTGTGCCAAGTAATACGGTGTGTACTAAGGCATACACATGACTTAAATTTGAGACAAGCATGTGACTATTGGCAGAAACAACTGGAGAGTTTTGTACACTAACTAAAAAAAAATTATAGTTTACAGAAAAAATAATTAATAGTTTAAAAACTAAAAAAACACGCTTTAATAGAAAACCAAACTAAAAAGTAGAAAATAATTTTAAATAAGTTTGAAGTAAGAATAGAGTGATTAACAAGAAATATTTATTATATCGTAAAAAATCGTGGGGTGCTTTTTAAGATATTTTCAATAATTGACATCAAGCACCCCACGCTTTTTTACGATAAAATTAATATTTCTTGTTAATCACTCTATTCTTATTTCAAACTTATTTAAAATTATTTTCTACTTTTTAGTTCACTTTTCTATAAAAGCGTATTTTTTTAGTTTTTAAACTATTAATTATCTAAAGAAGGGTTTTAGTAAGTTTAATATGATAAAATCCAATAAAAATAATAAAGCGGAAATCCATGTAAATGAGGAAGACCCCCCCCCCCCACCCCATTTAACATAAAACAATCACCTACATAAAAAATTAAGCTAGGGCATTATTACTCTTCTGATAATGTTACACACTAATCAAAGTGCTTGAATAACATATAAAAAAACAAGTTCCTACACAAAAAGTAGAAATTGAAACTTCTTATGTAAACATTCAAAATCATTTAAGATAAAAAAAATTTTACTAACCAATCTCATTTAAAAAAAATCTTAATTTTAGATGGGGAGTAATGGCATTTGTACGTTGCCACGGCGACCCAAGTCCTCTCAACTGTCCCTCCACACGGTAGTATTTGAGAAAGGACCCGGTCGCAAGAGTCTGGGATTCAGCATTGTTGGGGGAAAGGACTCGCCTAAAGGAGAACTCGGCTTCTACGTCAAAACGATCTTTGCAAATGGGCAGGCGGCTGAAACCGGATCTCTTAGAGAAGGTAATGTTGTAGTTGCTATTAATTTTTAAAATTTTCCCATTAATTGTAATATACTCACATTGATTCTGCAGGGTTCCCACTCAAATCACAGAATGAAAATCAATGACTTTTAAGGACCTAATTAATGTTTTTAAGGACCTTTGAAAATTTGTTTTCAGGCATTATGTCGATATATAAATTTTTAATAAAGTATATTCTACCAAAAGAGTTACAAATTGGTGGATGCATAATACAAATACGTCGGAAAATTTCAATACAGTGCAGATAAGTGGCGGTCACGCAGAAATAGCAAGTCCGACTTGAAATTTTTATAAATTTTGCAAAAATTAAGGACTTTTAAGGACCTCTAAGCATTTTCAAGGACTTTTAAGGACCTCTAAGCATTTTCAAGCACTTTCAAGGCCTTGAAAACAAGTTCAAAAATATTAAGCACTTTTAATGACTTTCAATGACCGTGGGAACCCTGTTCTATACTGTATATATAAGGCTTGTACAAAATACTTTTTTTTTAAAGAGATGGAAGAAGCAAGTCAATAAAATATTCATTGAATTCATAGTTGAAGACCCCTTTTAATGAAAACACAATTTTATTTACTTGGCCGTCTGACTATTTTTTTATTTATAAAATGTTACTATAAATTTTTTAAATTATTGGCTGTCAGCATGGCAAATTACATAGGGCTTGTTTCACTCAAATTTTACCACTTATTGTTACAAAACCTAATTAAAATATTTTACACAAACATTTTGAACATCAAAATTCATTTTCTAAAAATTATGAGTTTATTTTTAATTGGAATGCACATGTGTGTTTTCTATTGCTGCATTTACATCTTCATTTCTAGAAAAAACAATATCTTCTGCACGTTTTATTTTCTTTTTTGCAAGAAAATTATGCACAAATACTCTGTCTATATAGAGGTGAAAGGCATGATAACAAAATGTCAGGCACCAAGCAAATAAAATGAATATTCATTAAAGGGGAGTCTTCACCTATAAATAAAGTGAGCATATACAGTTTTCGTGCAGTAAAATATATATCGTAACTTTTTCCAGTTGAACGTTTTATGAGTTTGCTTGATTGAAACCTTTTTGAAAAGCTTGATGTTAAAAGGAGACTTTGACATTTTCCTCCTCTATAAATACTAAGGTTGAGGAAACAAAAGCAGATTTCTGTATCCTTTGTAAAGTTTCCATTTACATAGGATACAGAAAGTTTCCGTTTCACCTGCAAATTCTTAAATCTGTCAGATGTCTACTTTTAGTGATTCTTTTACAAAAGTTTGTGTGTATAACACTGCTTTTCATTGAAATAATTTGCAGAAGAAATTTACTTGAAAGCAATCTTATCAAAGTTTTTTCAACATTTTTATACATATTGTTAATTACATATTTTGATTGAAACATTTAACAAACTACCCATTAAATAAGATTTACGAGAAGCGTTTTTAAATGTAACAACATTTGTCAACAGAGGTACATATGGTATGCTATTAAAAATTCAAACATGCCCTGTAAAGAAGCTATATAATGATTTTGTAAAAAGAAAAAAAAAACTTTTGTTTCTTGTATTGTAAAAATTGTAATTTATTATATATATATATAATTATAAATTTTGATTTGAAATATTTAATGAACCACCCATTACATAAGTTTTAAAAGAAGCGCTTTTAAATGTAATAACATTTGTCAACAGATGTATATACTTGGTATGCTATTAACGATTCAAACATGTCCTGTAAAGAGACTATAAAATAATTCTGTAAAAAAGTACCACTTTTGTTTCTTGTATTGTAAAAGTTATAGTTTATTAAATTATTACTATTTTATGTGCAGGAGATGAGATCTACACTTTAAATGGCCAGCCATTGCAAGGATTTTCCCATTCAGAAGCAATCGCAGCATTTAAGAAAATAAAACAAGGTGCAGTCATTTTACATATAGGACGTCGTTCAAACAAGAAAAGGTAATTATCCTATTTAACAAAATGGTAGTTGTCGATTTGATTTTTCTGAAGATATGTTACAATATTCTTTGTTAAAAATAAGGCGTTAAATGAAAACAGGTTTCAGTGCAAATATGCTAAGTTTTTAGAAATTTATTTCTTTGGCTATTGTGATTTCAGCCCCTCATGTGAAACTTATAATTAAAAAGATATCTAACCAAGTATTTTAATTTCAATAAAAAAAAATCTTGATTATTAACATTTGAATACACTTAGATTTTAATATTTGATAAACATTATTTTTTATGTGCATATATTTAGGATTTAGATATAATAACCTCTTAAATATGCATGCATAGATCTAGAATTTTTTAAATTGCACAGTAAATTATTGCGCAATGCAATTTTTATACAAAAATTGCACAAAATTAATGAACTTCTACACTGTTCTTTAAAATCTAAAATTTCTGACACATCAAAAAGTATTTATATTTAAAAGACTAGTAATAGAAAAAAATCATAATTGTTTCTAATGAATCTTCAATTTTACATTCAGTAACAGTAATATATATAAAAAAAATTAATTGTCATTTCATTTTATTCCTTCAAAGAAAAGAAAAAGTTTAACTTATTTGGTATTTTAATTTGACCAAAGGAAATTTTTTAACAATTATTTAAAAACATATTCTGATCCTAAAATTCGAAAAGGTGAAAGAATTCAGTTCTACTGATTAAAAAAATGACATTCGAAGTAATTAAATACATAAGGCAATAGAATAAAACATAATATTTTGTGTATTAGCTATCCCTATAAATAACATATAGCACTTTTTCATCCTAAGTGGACAAGCTACATCCACAATTTGTCGGTTTTTAGGAGAACCAAAAAATTTTCTTTAGAGTTCGAATATAACATGTATAAATATGAGTGATATATGAAAATAATTGAACTTGCAAATTTTCTGCACATTCTACAAATATTCTTGTGTGCCTCTGGGTCACACAACACACATTGAAGTTGTTGTAGCGTCATCCTACAATGGTCATACACTGCAGCACTGATTTGATCCCTAAATACTTCTACTGATTTTGGCAGTGGGGATGCACATACTAGGTCCTTAATGTGTCCCCAAAAAAATAAGTCACAAGGCTTTAAAGCAGGTAATATGAGGGGGGATGCCAAGGAAACAAAACTTTAGGGACACATTAAGGACCTTGTTTGTGTACCCCACTATCAAAAATATTAGAAGAGTTCAGGGAACAAATCAATGCTGCAGACTATTGACAGGATGACTCTACAAAATGTGTGGGGGAGTTCAACTACCGTATGACCCAGGGGGTACACTTACAACATTTGTAAAGTGTGAAAAAAACATGGTAAATTTGCTTTTATCAGGGTTCCCACTCAAATCACAGAATGAAAATCAATGACTTTTCAAAGACTTTTAAACACCTAAATAATGTTTTTTAGGACCTTTGAAAATTTGTTTTCAGGCATCATGTCTATATATAAATTTTTAATAAAGTATATTCTACCAAAAAGTTAAGAGTTGGTGAATACGTAATACAAAATATGTCGGTGTGGATAAGTGGCGGTCACTCGGGAATACCAAGTCCAAGTTGTATTTTTATAAATTTTGCAGTTGGACACACAATATCGGCAAAAATTAAGGACCTCTAAGCATTTTCAAAAACTTTCAAGGCATTGAAAATAAGTTCACAAATATTAAGCACTTTTAATGACTTTCAATGACAGTGGGAACCCTGTGTTATTTTCATATACCACTCAAGTTGGTTAGTACTACTAAACAAATATTCATCTTTTATAGTAGCTAAAACAGACATATTTTTTTATCTTGTATGCTTTCTTGTATAACACTCTTATAAGCTGTCATTAAAATTACTTTTTATTCTTTTGCAGTACGTCCCTCTCTGAATCAAGTAGCAAGTTAGACAACAGCAATTCTAAGTCATGTAGTACGCTAGACAACATCTAGCTAATGCTGAGTGCCTTTTACTTTATTAGTGACTTTTTGCAATTTTTGTAGTTTTACATTTTCAGCTATTTCAAATGAAACATACCTTGTAAATAAAATGAAAACAAATCTGGAAAGTGTGAATTTTCTTATTTCATCCTGATTATATAAAAAAATGCAATATCTAGGGTGACTATTAAAGGAATATCAAGGTCAAACAGCATAAACACATGAAATTTACATCTATATGTAACATAATAACAAGTAAATGCTGTTGCAAAAGAATGGATAACCATTAATGTGCAAATCATTTTTTGCATGAGATATAATTTCTCCTGCCATCAGTATTTCCATTGTATTCTACACCAGTGACTAAATTACTTGTCCCACCTATTAGAAAGTTTCGAATGCATTGAATATTTCCATAATGCATCTCGGGGAAGCTTCTCACACAAAGGCGAATTTCATATCTTTTAATACTATACGTGAAATATTAATAAACATGATTTAGAAACTAATATTTCAGCATTATAGTAAAAATGTTGAGTTTCCTTTTTACCACTCCTGGAGAGATTAATAAAGCAATCCAACATATTGTATCCTAAAAACAAAGCTCTTTTTCCACCAAATCGTTATCTTAAATTGGCATTTACCATGTAAAATCATGTCCCACCTTTCTACAAATCACCTGACATCCAATATTGCTTACAAGAGTTTCCTAGCTCCAGTCAAGTTTATAATGATGAAATATTAGTTTCCAAATCGTGTTTATTTGTATTTATGGCATTTTTTAACACTGATGCTTTTGATAACTGATAAAATGTAAACATCACTCCAATGCGTAAGTCCGATCCTCTTTTAATCCAAATTTCCTTAACCAAATGCTGGACGCTTTGAGGAGATGCATAGTGAAAAGATTCAATGTACAGTCAAACCACGAAATTGCTTAATGTGAAATCTTGTTTAAGCTTGTTTAAGTAATCTTGTTTAAGTTTTCTCCGTACTTAACATTAATTTATTTGTTTAGTATGAAATTTGGTTAATGTGAACAATTTCGGCGGTCTCATCGACTTCACGTTAATGGGGGTCGACTGTTTTAGTAACTTTTCATTATTGGAAAACAGTAATTAAGGTAGGAAGAGTAATTTTGCCCTTGGAGTCATAAAAAAAAACCTTGTTAAGTACGGGAATACAGTGCAAAGTAAACGCAGATGACAGGGAAGGTCATATCTCCTATTAAAGTTCCTTGAGTTATGTGTTATTTTAACATGGATGCATGTGTAACTTTTATACTAATGGTACTCCATTCTTTGGTATATCTCCCCTTTGAGCACTTTACATTTTAATTGACTAACGAGTCGCCTTACTTATTGTTATGTTACAAAAACACAGAAAATGCATCACTCTATCAATTTAAAGTGTTTATTATAACAAAAAGCCAATTATTGTAATAAACTTTTACCTCTCCATCCAACAATCAGAAGTAATTAAGCCCTTTTTTACTTATAATAAATAAATGTAATGAAGTTTACAATTGAAAAAATTCATTTATGTATAATCTAAATATCGTTTAAAAATTTCCATATTTGAAAATAATTTCTCTGTAATGTAATTTTGCTTACTACAAAACACCACAATATCCCTGGCTACTTCGTTCTGCTTAACAAGAACATCATTTATAACGATCTCATTTTTCGTATTCACTTTGAAATTCTCGAGGGAAACTTTTAGCTTGCTTATTCTTTCTTGTAATAAAGTCGAATGTATCTTCGTAGTCATTTTCAGCGCCATTTCTACATAGTCCTTTTTGGTTAAAAGCTAAAAGAGTGAATGCTATGTTAATAAATTGACATTTCTCACCAAAAGACTATGTGCTGCCCTTTGATCATGCATATGAAGTTTCTTAAAATTTAAACAAAATGGGTCAAAATAAAAAATATATTGTTTAATGCTTTCTAAGGCTGCATGAAGCATACTTACCACCAAATTAATAAATTTTTAAATGTCCATGGTCTTAATTTTAGCATTTTTGTTTATACTACTCTCTATTTATAACTTCAGAAAATACAAAAAAAAAAACCCTATAAAATATAGAAAGTGGCATAAACAATAAAGGTTGGCGTGTAAGAAAAATGGATAACACTAGGAAGCCATTTTATTCTGTACATAACCAGAGATATCGATTGTTCTACAAACTCCATACAAATTCATGTAGAAATGTATTTTACAGTATTTAACACGTTCACGCCGGCGCGTACCACCGGTGGCCCGCACTAGACTGTCTCATCGTACCACCGGTGGTACGCGCCGCCCGATGAGACAGTCTAGTGCGGGCCACATGCCGGCGTGAACGTGTTAAACAGAATAAACAAAGTGGTTCTATCATTATTCAACACGGTGTACAAGAGCATTAAAAGATGAAAATTTAAACAAACTTATTTTACTACAATACTTCAGTATTCAATTTGTTGAAATAAAACTTAAACAAATAAACAGTAACAAGTATTTACCTGTAAAAATATGGATTCCAATGGCATGTCTTTGTTATATTGACTTCTAAATTCAAGGTCAAAATTAGTTCCTGTATTAAATACATCAGCATAAAAGTCCCTATATTGTGAAATACAAGTTTCATCAATTTTCATAATTACATCATAGTAACCTTGAACTGCTTTCAGGTAATTGCCAGTTATTGTAATGATTTCCCTTTCAAATGTTTTCCATAAATTCTACAAAAGAACGAAAAAAAATTAATCCAGAAAAGAACTATAAAATGCATAATATTAATTAATAATAAACATAGATTTTTACTAAACAACTTTTGATTATTCACTGTTGTCACCTCTGCCATCATAAGCCAAAAGGGAGAACGTATGCAAACAAATGAGAAGAGAAAATCACTCAAATATAAACTGTAACTTCACTCATAGAGAAAACAACTCACCCATGTTAATTTGAATCAGGCACAACAGAGATATACAGGATATCCAAATTAAATATATAAAAAATTATTGGCGGTATTGGGCAAAACTGGTTGCTGAACTTAAGATTTTGGCGATAATTTTAATTTTCCCTGCCCACGGTAATCTGGCCATAAGATAAGGTCACATCATGCGCAAGAATGGATGCACTCATAACATAAATGAATACTTAAAATCTCACTAAATTGCTAAGTACACACAAGGAAAAGTTAAAAAGAATACGAATAAACAAACTTTTAGACTTTTTTTTTAAAGGAAAAAAAAGGCATTTGAAGTAAATGTAAAACTATAATTTCAAGCCAAAAACTAATTTTAAGAGAATTAGAAATACAAGTGCAAATATTGAATTGTATAAAGTATATGACAAGTGTACTTATGAAAGTTGACAAGAAAAATATAAGATAAACTATCCAATAAATTTTATCTTCAATAATGATAAGTCAATTATATAATAAAAATAATATAATTGATATAGAAATAAACAAACTTACATAAATCAAATCTATACAAAGGCAGGTGGCACTTGCCAAATTTTTATGAGTGTTGACTAGGTTTAAAATGCATTTTTCCTTTAGCTCTTGCACCATACATTTCTTTTGTTCAGATGATGTACGCCTTTGATAGATGAAGCATATTTCCTTAGGTATCTGAGGGATAAACACATATTAATCAACCAAAAAATAATTAAATGTTGTTAAAGAACCTACCAAGTAATAAATGGTCAGCCAGAAAAAATTATTAAATCTAATAGTTCCTACCAAGTGGTCACATAACATTTCTTTGAGGTACTTTGAATACAATGAACTAAATTGGAATAGGTGAGAAAAATTATTTAGGAAATCATTTTTAATTGAAATATTCTAATTTCAATACATGGCTCATTTCAAATCATTGTATGATGAGTATGTTATGGTCGACGACTATTTTAAGGGGAATAACCATATTGTTTCTCTAGAAAGAGACATAAGCGATAATTACCTTAGCTTCACCTACACTTCTTTTTATTGAGACTGCTGCAATCAGAGTGTCTGTGATACTCAAATTTTAGGAAATGTTATCCTCTTTGTGCCTTTTAAAACACTTTGGCATTACATCAATATTTGACACTTTAAACTTATAGTCAAAATCGGAATTCCAGTTCATTTACTTAAAATAGGAGTCTTTTCTACCTTCTTCTTATCCAGCGCTACAGCCCAGAGTGAACCTTGGCTTTCTCTACAATCGATTTCCAAATCCCTCTCTCACTGGATTTCTTTGTCCAATTTTTGTATCTTTAAAAATCTTGGATCTTCTTCGACTGGTCAGACCATCTGAATTTTGGTCAACATCTTTTTCTTGTTTTATAAAGTTTACCTTTCATAATTCTTTTATGCACATCTATGTCTCTCAACGTGTCACATCAGGGTGGCCACAGAATTCAGGAAAAAAAGTTCCCTGATTTCCCTGACAGATTTCTAAAAAATTCTCCGATTTTAGGGCAAACTTTTTTTCAAATTTCCCCAATTTTCTTAGGGTTTTCCAGATGTCTAGATACCCTGGTCGAATAGAACATGTATGCTAAAGAGATACTATGCAATTTTTTAAAAAATAATTGTCATGGTAATGAAAAGTTTAAATTGTTCTGTAACATTAAACTTCTAATGGCTTACCACTACAAATCTCCAAGTAAATAGCGCCAAAAATATGGAAGAACGTGCCTTAAACAATACAAAATTTCCCTGATTTTCATGAAATTTTAAAAAGTTCCCTGACATTTCCCTGATTTTTCCAGAATCAGAAAGCTCCCTGACATTTTCCTGATTTCCAGGTTTTCCCGGTTCTGTGGCCACTCTGCACATCCACTGTATTCTTTTTGCCTTAATAAATTTTACAATGTTCTTTCCTTTAATTAGTCTTTCAATTTCATGATTATATCTCATTCTACATCTGCCACTTTCTCTCATCGGTCCATTATGCTTTCAAAATTTCTAAGGTTAGTTGCATCCCTTATCTGACAGGATCCATGTCGCAGCAAGATAAGTAACTATTGGTCTAATTAGAGTCTTATAGATTTGTAACTTACATTTTCTTGTATTTAATTTACTTTTTAAGATTTTATGGTTGGAAAAGAATGCTCTATTTCCCTTTTGTATTTTTCTATTCATACAGTCATGTATTAAATTTTTATTATTTATTATGTTACCTAAATAAGTAAATGTAGTGGTGCCCTTAAATACATTATCATCAATGCTTATGTCTTGCACTTTTCTTCTGTATTCAGATTTTGACATTACCGAAGATTTAGTTTTGTCTACATTAACAGTCAATCCTAATTTTCTTGCCTCAGTCATCAATTTTGTTGCAATTTGTATTAAACTATGTTTTGTTCTAGCAATTAATACAATATTGTCTGCATATGCACATATTTGTGTAGATTTTGTAAAGACAGTTCATCTCTGATCAACACATGCAACTACTTCGTGCAAGGCAATAATAAACAGCTCAGCTGATAATGAATCACCTTGCTTTACTCCTTTATAAAATTCAAATATTTCTCCAGTTTTTCATCCAATATTTATACAGACTTTGGTGCATTTCATGGTCATTGTGCTTCCTACCACAGCAAGTTAAAATGTTTGCTCAAAATAAAAAGAAGGAGCCGGCTCGTTTTAATTTAAGCCTAGAAATATGCAATAACATACTAAAAATGAAGCATTTGTCTAACATATGAAATAATTCAGAATGTCTGAATTGCATAATGGATGCATACAAAAGGAAAAAAATATATGCCTACAATGATCACTTAACAGAGTTAATTTTAGGGTACCAACTCCCTTCAAGAAACAACTTTTTCTATTATTTTGAGAAAGAATTAGGCATCATCTGCTATCAGTGTAGTCATTAAGATGACAAGCTGGGGATTCGAATGTATCCAGCTCAAAACAGTCTAAACATGAAAATTTAATTTTAAAATATGAGTACTTCTCCAACTTAAAGTTGAAGTTTTCTGAACCCTAATAAGCATTTGAAAATATAAGTACATTTTACAATGTATGTATTATTTCTAAGTTTACCGTTTTCACAGTGTCAATTTCATTTATCAAAGTTACATCAATCTAAACAGAACCTTTTGTCATTAACCAGTTCAAAATTCCCAACTTTTGGTATCCTTTCCTGATAGGGAGTCGTGTTCTCAATGCATGAAACAGAATCAAATGACAAAAAAAATTTCAGCCGTTTACGTTCTAAACCTACCGAAACAGAACCAGAAGAAGCTTAACTGAATTCTGGTGACATACAAAGTAGTTTTTCATAACTTATCCTGGTTTAACATTGACAATGGACAGTTCTCGAATTTTCAATTTTTTTTTTTTTATTCAATTCTAAATGTTTCGAAAAGGTCATAAACACAAAAATTTATGCTCACTGCTTTTTTTTTTTTTTTTTTAGTTTGCATTTAAAGTTAGCCTGTTTGAAGGGAAAAACGACACATTCAGCTCGAAGCTAATGTGAGGTCAAAAGATCTGAAATAACTTGGCTTGAAACGCAGCAGGGGAAAACAGTTTTGCAAGATTCTCGCAAATCGAGCGAGCTGGCACAGGATAGGACAATCTATATAAATAAAACTGACTTTCTGTCACACGGATTTGGGGACCGTTTCACGTAAAAACTACCTAACGGATTAGGATGAAATTTGGTATATCGCTTAATTAAACGACCAGGAGTAAAATAGGCGATATATTTTTAATTTTAATTGAGTTTTAAAATTTCCGAAATAATTTTTTTTGGTGTTTTTAAGCAGACACAATTTAGTATTTCCTGAATGGCAACTGAATGACAATCTTCGTTTGGTTTGTTTTGAAAATCGCAAATGATATTCTACATTCACAATGCCTAGAAAAAAACGCCCATCATTAAGCAAAATCGACAAAAAAGTTTTTCAAAAACGTTTAAAGAGGAACGAATTACAAAATGACAACCAAGAAGCTTCGACTTCGCGGCAGCCGGACATTTCCCCAGAGGACAGATTAGCGTCGCAACGGCGACGCCAGGAGTCTGTAAGGAGTAGAGAAACATCAGAGAGGCGTGCCGTTCGTTTAGAAGCCGATCGGCTAAGACATGCCGAACTAAACGAACAAAGAATGAATTTACAATGGGGTGATAAACTTTTATATTACTTTTATTTAGTACCAAAAACTGAGTTTATCCGTCAACGACGGGCCACGCAGCTAGTTGTCTATAAAACTCACACCAACTATTTGGCAGAAACTTACGATAACCATGGAAACGGAAGGAGCTCTTGATGTCACAGCTATAAAGTAGCGTTTTAATCAAAAAGAAATCGGACAAAGTTTTTGGGGATTTTCTTTTCTTAGTATTTAAATAACTAATTTTTTTTAAAGAACTTTTGTTTCAATATTTGGAAACACAAAGAAATTCTTCATAGATATAAACTAATTTCAATTATTTTTAAAAAATGTGGGAATTATCCATTATGATACTGTCTACACTCCTGCGGCAACACAATATTAAAAAAAAAAAACAAAAAAAAAACAGGTTTCTAGCAATAGTAGAAACTGATCTATTATGGGTTAAAAATAAGGCATAAACCTGGTAAACACAATATTATGCACTTGCAAGGTTCTTTTACCTTGACATAAGTACTTTGGTGGCAGAACATTGCTGTATTACAAAATATAACTTTTCATTAATAATTCAATACATTCATTAAGAAAATGAGAAAATAATTACTAAGTGTAATACTATAGTTCACACTTTTATCAAACTAAGACAAATAGGCATATTTTTTGTTTTAAAGAATGTTGATTCTAAAAATTTTTTTAAATACTACAAAAAAAAAAAGAAGAAAAAAAAAAAGATTATCTAGAATGCTAGAAAAAAGCAAAAATGCTAAAATTCAGCAATGTGTGACTTAGGGGTAAGAAGGGATAAAAAAAAAATTCAGAAAACTGATTTGACACCATTTATGGACAGCCCCTAATTAAAAAAAAAAAAAAAAATCAAACGAGGGAATTTGCTGAAATGGCTTAATTTTTGTTTTGAAATATAGCTCAATCAGCAAATTTTTAATAACTGCTTTCTTCCATAAAAAAAATTGTCAAAATGGTGAAATTTGGTTGAAAATAAGAATTTTGAACAGCTTGGAGGAGAAAGTGTGAATGGGAGCAGTTTGGAAAAATTCCAGATGTAACACTACTGCAGTCTTATTCCATATCAAAGATATTGTATTTATGAAAAGAGTTCAAGTCACCCAATACCAAAGATACTGTATTTGTGAAAAGGGCTAAACCAAATATATCTATAAATAACAGAGGAAAAAGTCAGCAACAGATTTCCAACCAAATTTGAACATTACAGTAGAAAAAGTTATTGTGCAGATAAATTTGTGAGTTACGATATGTTTTACAAAGACATTTTTGATTGGGTAAAAAATTGGGTAAAATCTAGAAGTATGAAAAGTATAATTGAAAAAAAAAATCCATTCAGGAAGAGAAATACATTCCTAATTTATTCATGGTGGTTAGTTGTAGTAATATTATTTCATTTGTTTGAATTTAATTCAGATTGTTTGATAAAATGGAGCCTTGCAAAATAGATTGTAAACTTTTAAAAAGTGATCAAAACTAAAAGCTTAAGAAGTAAAAATACATATAAAAATAAAGAATTATTATGTTCATAACAAAGTGAACTGAATTGACTGTTTTAATTGTTCAAATAACTCATACTTTTACTCTTGTGGAGCAACACACAAATTTAGTACTGAATGTAAGCCTCCATCAAAAGACTGTATTCATATTTCTAAAAATACAAATCTGTGCAAGCAAATAATTTTTTTTTTAAAGTTTTTTAATTTATTTAATAGAACTAAATAGATGTTTCCAGAGTTGAAATAGCAAAGAGATAAATACAAAATAAATTTTGGTACCTTTTCAAGATTACTAGCAAATAGTTAAAATGTTTGAATTTTAACAAGGTTAAAATTTCACAACAAAAATTAATATTACAGTTATGATATCAATACATCTGTATGATAAAAAACACATTTAATAAGTTTTAAAGACTAAATTAGGCAAGTTGAAAACTAAATTTTTAAATAGTTTGTAAAAAAATAATTTATTGAAAAAAAAAATTACTTACTTCCTCTTTTAAATTAATATATTTGCTGCATTCTTCTTCCATTAAACTTGCCGAAAAATTCTGCACTTTTCGCACCGTTTCAATAAACTCAATTTTTTCTTTTTGCATCTCCCTGTAGTATTCACGGCCCTTACAGCGCCATTCGTCAAATACCTCGCTGATTTTTTTGTGATGCGTAAAAAGTTAAGAATAATTCAGATCAGTTTTAAAAGTTTTTTTCATAGTAAAAGATATGTTAGACAACAAACATGCAACCTTAAATAAAAAAAGCTGTCTTGCTTCAAAGTATTGCAGGAATAGGAAAGAAGCAAAAGTTAAAAATAGACATTGACAAAAATATCAATTTCGATAGGTATGATATAGTTTTGGAGAAGTTGATGAATTAAATTTGAGTAATAGTTAGTAAATTTGAAGCAAAATATTTAATTTGCAGAACAGTTATTCCATTTTCAAAGCAGCTTATTATATTCATCATTTAAAATATGTCAAATAATTAAAAACACTTAATAGTAAATAAAGCACTTATACATAAATACACTAATTGTTGCAAAATACAGGTTCAACACAGATTTATACAAACAAATCAGCAGGATTTTCAAGATTTTTAATACCAGGATTAGCAAGATGGCTAAAATGGTGCAAGTTTGGAACAATTCCTCTAAAAAACAAGAGATTTGGAGCAAGTGTTACATCCTTTTGATTTTCAACAACTATTTCAAAAAGCTCAAATAACCATCCAGGTAATGAAGACTTTCAGCAAATTGAACTGATTATTGCAAAAAACGTTCAAATCTGAAAAACAAGGAGCATGCCAAAAGTGAGTATTTTAAATTTTAGTAACCACTACAAAACAAAACATGAACCTCTAAATAAGGTACTTTGCTTCAGCAATATGACAAGTGTTTTTTTAAGAAAATTACAAATGTTTTGAACATTGAATTTTGGCCTTGTAATTTTCCCGAATTGAGCTCTTCCCACAATAGTAGCTTTAGATAAAGCTAATACCCCATTAAGTAGAAGAAAATCTAAATTGGAAAAAAAGGATATATTTTTGCAATATCAGCAACTAGAGGAAAAGTCTGAAGCGCTCTAAAGTTCTTATCATTCTTCAGTAGGGATTCAAAACCTTGTCCATTTGCCAAATTTTCAACAAAGGCTTCCTGAAATTAATTGGAAAGTTGGAGAAAAGGCACTATCAAAATAATTGCCTTTCAGTAAATCTAGATTGTTTTACGCACATGTTTAAAATGTAACACTTAACTGAACTGATTAATTAATATTGAATTGTTCATCAAGGTTCCCACTCAAATCACAGAATGAAAATCAATGACTTTTAAGGACCTAAATAATGTTTTTAAGGACCTTTGAAAAATTGCTTTCAGGCATCATGTCTATTTATAGATTTTTAATAAAATATATCCTACCAAAAAAGTTACAAGTTGGTGCATGTGTAATACAAATATATCAGAGAATTCCGATACGGTGCTGATAAGTGGCGGTCATGCGGTATAACAAGTCCGAGTTGTATTTTTATAACTTTTGCAGTTGGGAACACAACATCTACAAAAATTAAGGACTTTTAAGGATCTCAAAGCATTTTCAAGGACATTTAAGCACCTCTAAGCATTTTCAAGTACTTTCAAGGCCTTGAAAACAAGTTCGAAAATATTAAGAACTTTTAATGACGGTGGGAAACCAGTTCATTGATAAGAAACACAAAAAAAAATTTGAAAAGGGAAATTTTTAAAAATAACATTAAAATAGATTTTTAATTGGTAATTAAGAAGGTATCAACACATAAGTAAAATCATTTTACAGGAATTTTGAAACTGCATTTATAAATGAACAGAAATTAAAAGGAAAACTTCCCAAATATTTATAGATATAACATTTTTTACAAAAATCAAAAATAGTTTCAAGTAAAATTTATCCATGAAGCATGATTAAAATATGCCACAAATGTAAAGCACATTCTTGTCTTTTAAATTACATTACTTTTCAAATTCTAAGATTGAGACGACATACCTTATCAGAAAGGTCAGTTTCCCATGAAGACAAACATGTAGAATCTGTTGTGACGCAATTACAGTCATGTAGCATACATTTATATCCATCGCAGTTAAAGCAATTTTCAGTTAAAGCTGTCTGCAACTAGCGAGATGTCAACATCAGTCTTTACACAGTAACTTTAGTGAACACATAATTGTGCAAGTTTTAAATTTTAAATAAAAAAATAACCTGCTGATTTATTTAATAAAAATATTATTTTAATATCTGTTTCTTAATAATTGGGTGATCCATTTGTACCAAATGAACCAGTATCAGTTGTACCGGCATCAGAAGAGGTAGGCATCCTTGTGTGTCAATAATCAACAACCACAGAAATAATTAAGAGAAATATATGTTGTTTATATAGTATAAAAAAATGATAAAATGTACTTTAGTATTGTTAAACTCTATACCTCAGAATCAAAAAACTAAATTTGGCAATTGTTGTTTACTTAAGGATTTCACCTTAAAAGTTTGTATTCTAAGCAAACCATTACATTGTAACTCACTAAAAAAATTCTAAAGTATTTGGCAAGAATCAAAATAGTATGTCTTAATAAAGAGTTAAATGGAAGTAGGACTCGGTTTTTCTATTCCTTTGTAAATTGTGTCCAATTGTGACTTAGACTCAGAATCTATCATTGGAGAAATGAACGAGAATGGAGGATTGCTAGCGAAATATAATTGGCTGAATCAATAAGAGTAGGGTTGCCAAATGCTTAAAATAATTGTTAACACAAGGTCCTTTATAAGTAAATACGTAAGTAAACATGTTATCTGAAAGTAGAGTATGAAGGACGAAAAAAATTGATTGTTTTTTTTTATTGTTATTGATTGTTTTAGTGACTCAATTGATTGTGTTTTAGCTATGACAAATTTAAAATTTATGGCTTTCATTTAAATATGCATTATGAACTAAAATTAGGTTTCGGAAAATCGTGGGGGAACTCTTTTTTTTAGTTTTAAAAAAATATATTTTATTGTTTTTTGAATAAATTGAACTACAGTGAAGACAAATGAATTTTAAAGGTCTCTTGGAGTTCATTTTAATGAGATTTGTCTGCATATGAAGTCAAAGAAGTATGTGTAATCACAATCTGCATTGTTGTTCATAGTCACCTTGTTTGATCATTTCATAGCTGAACAAAAAAAAAATACTTTGATTTCATTCCAAGAAAACCAATCAGACACTGAAATTAGGGAACTAAAATGAAAATATGAACGTACTTCTTTCTCAGTAACAATCCGGAAATCAAGAAACTTCAATTGAGGTAAATTGGCAATAATTTTCATGCGGATATTTTGATGTTCTGTGAATGGATTTCCTTCCACTCCCAAGCAAGAGAGAGTTTTGAATTGCTTTAAGTAATATACCTAGAAAAAACATCCGTTATGTTCATGGGAGTTAACAATAAAGTTTCAAAAGCATGAAATGATAGCAAAAGTATAACAAAATATGCTTTATGATAAAATATAAAATAATAAATGAATAATTAATTTGGAAGGTACCTTTTTAAGAAGCTGAGTAACTAATATTACAATAGCTTTTAACTTAATAATAGAAACACTATATAGCTGAAAATTGTCACTTTTAGTCTCAGCAATTCAGCCTAATTTTTAAAGCAAAAGCATCAAATGCAATCTCATAGATAACTAACAACTGAACAACTGATATTACAAGATAAATATCTCACACAAAACTGATTCATATAAATGAGACAACAACAATTGCAATCTAATTAAGGAGGGGTATATGCTCCCTTTATCTTCAGACTTCAAAGCCTACTTAAAGTTAGGAACCACTGCTATAAGCAAATTGCTGTTTTAAAATTCATAGCAAAATTAATTTACTTTAAAGAATTATAAAAAATTTGTCCAGCAACAAGATTTAAGTTTCCATGAACACAATTTCCACAGAGGCCAGATGCAAGTGTAATTTCTGCCATTATATCCTATTTAAGTGAACTAAAAATTATACTAGAAGGTTTTAATTTGTTAAACTTAACTTTCATAATTTAAATTGAAACAATTGAAGTCAAATAAGATACTTTTAAGGTCACTAAAAAAATATCATACATTTTATAAGCAACTGGCATAATAACATAAAAACACATACATTGTCAAAGGATTTGATTTTGTTATGCCTCACTAAGAAAGATTCTAATTTAGTCATGCATTCCATGTTCTCCAACACTGTGATATCATTAAAAGACAAGTTCAAATATAACAGATTTGGCATATCAGTCAAGCATTTGATAGTTTTAATACAGTTGAAAGACAGATCTAAAAGAAATTTATTTCAATAAACTGAAAGCATGAAATATCCAAAATATAATTTATTAAATTAAAAAAAAAGAAGCCCAAAATAAAATTTATTAAACATAACAGTTTAATAGAAATCTGAAAAAACATAAAAGTAAAACAAAATTTATACACAGAACAGAATGGAAGATTACAGAAGTTATCGACATAAAGAAATTATATCAGAAGGTAATTTTAAATATACTATAAGAACAGAAAAATTAATATTGTTTTCTTAAGCCATGTTTAAGAAAGTTATTATCAATTATCAATTGATAATAAGTTACTATCAATTATCAATATTACTTTTTATAATTATTAAGTTTATAAAACTCAGTTTATTAAGCACAAATAGCTTGAAAAATAAAGCACCTATAATACAACTTGTTGCAGCATATTGCATGAAACACAACAAAAACTAATATTTATAAGGAAAGCTTCTTTTTCTACTGCATACATTTAAAGATATAAACATACATTTGAAGTGTAAATTCTATGTATCAAAAGTTAAGGCATAGAAAAATTTTCCTAAATAGAGTGATGGATTAAAGTTTTGGTAAAAATCCAGGAACATTTAATTGTACTGACAATTTTTGACTGTCCAAATAGCTGGTGTAGTGGAAAGACATGACAAATCTAATAATACAACTTTTATTTATGTGTATATAATGTAGTAGAGAAATATGACGTTTTAAAATCAAATTTGCTTTAGTACATATTGATAAATAAAAGTACAAAATTTTGTATTGTAATTTAGATGACCAAACAGACTCATCAAATTTATACACACCAGTGTTTAAAAAAAAAAAAAAAAACTGTTTGCAAGAGTTCAAATGACAAAATTAAATAAAAATGTGTGATGAAGAAGAATGTAGGAAAAAAACTCCAATATTTTTTATGTGTTCACTTAATATAAAACTGAAATAATTTGTACTAATCATACAAAACATGAACAAAAAAAAAACTTTTAACTGACACGTTATGATAAACATCAGATGATCCGAATTCTTGCAGCATTCATACAGCATTCGTTAAGTAAAAAATAAGTAGTTTTTAAGGACTTTTTAAAAAATTTAAGGACCTCATAAATTTGTATTGACATCTACTCATTGTTCTCTTACATATACATTCAAAATATTTATATTATAGGAATCAAAATTGACTGATAAACAATTAAAGTAGAATTTTAGTTATAATTTGGGCAACTTTTTTTTTCCTATATTTAACATAAGCTCATCCACACTGGAAGTAAAAAGAAGTTAAATGTTCCTGGAAATCAGTGATTCCAAGCAACTGTTCCACAGTTAAAAGATGAGTCCAAACCGTAAGAAACGGGATACATTCAAAATATTTATATTATAGGAATCAAAATTGACTGATAAACAATTAAAGTAGAATTTTAGTTATAATTTGGGCAACTTTTTTTTCCCCCTATATTTAACATAAGCTCATCCACACTGGAAGTAAAAAGAAGTTAAATGTTCCTGGAAATCAGTGATTCCAAGCAACTGTTCCACAGTTAAAAGATGAGTCCAAACCGTAAGAAACGGGATACATTCAAAATATTTATATTATAGGAATCAAAATTGACTGATAAACAATTAAAGTAGAATTTTAGTTATAATTTGGGCAACTTTTTTTTCCTATATTTAACATAAGCTCATCCACACTGGAAGTAAAAAGAAGTTAAATGTTCCTGGAAATCAGTGATTCCAAGCAACTGTTCCATAGTTAAAAGATGAGTCCAAACCGTAAGAAACGGGATACATTCAAAATATTTATATTATAGGAATCAAAATTGACTGATAAACAATTAAAGTAGAATTTTAGTTATAATTTGAGCAACTTTTTTTTTTCCTATATTTAACATAAGCTCATCCACACTGGAAGTAAAAAGAAGTTAAATGTTCCTGGAAATCAGTGATTCCAAGCAACTGTTCCATAGTTAAAAGATGAGTCCAAACCGTAAGAAACGGGATACATTCAAAATATTTATATTATAGGAATCAAAATTGACTGATAAACAATTAAAGTAGAATTTTAGTTATAATTTGGGCAACTTTTTTTTTTCCTATATTTAACATAAGCTCATCCACACTGGAAGTAAAAAGAAGTTAAATGTTCCTGGAAATCAGTGATTCCAAGCAACTGTTCCACAGTTAAAAGATGAGTCCAAACTGTAAGAAACGGGATACATTCAAAATATTTATATTATAGGAATCAAAATTGACTGATAAACAATTAAAGTAGAATTTTAGTTATAATTTGGGCAACTTTTTTCTCTCCTATATTTAACATAAGCTCATCCACACTGGAAGTAAAAAGAAGTTAAATGTTCCTGGAAATCAGTGATTCCAAGCAACTGTTCCACAGTTAAAAGATGAGTCCAAACCGTAAGAAACGGGTGAAGTAAGAAAATCAAACTCAGGATATTTGAAAAAAGAAAAGACTTAACAAAATTATAATAAAAATTAAGGACCCAAAATGAAAAATGACTTAAATGGCCCTTATATAAGGACTTACTGAACTAATGAGTACTTAAGGACTTTTAAAAACCATGAGAACCCTGTCTTGGATTTTTTAGATGTTTCAAGGGAGCCTGTCTTGGATATTTCAGGGGATTTAATACTTCAATATTTTAATAATAATTTTTTTTTTAAATAGCAACTGTAATTGAAAAATATGTTAGGAATTTCATAAAGATGCAATAAATTTATATTTTTGAAGAGGACTTTACCATTTTTCTCTTATATTGGGAAAAATGGCACAATTACAAGAATTCATAATAAAAATTTAAATACAGTATAAAAAATAACAAAAATCTTTAACAGCCCAACATTTTGTCATTAAAATATAATATTTTAATGACTAATATTAGTAGTAAAAGTAATAACTTTGATAAATATTGAAACCGTTACTTTTATTAATACAACAAAAGCTCTAATTTTATAAATTTTTTGATAAATTTTATTTTTAGAATATAACTTAAAAAATAACATTTCAGAATAAGGAAAGTTACAGTGTAATAATAAGTGAAATAGTCAAATTTCATAAAATGCATACCTAAAAATTGCAGATTATGCAAATTTTCTAAACTTTCAATTTCTTCAACAAAATTATTTGCCAATTGTAATTTAGTAAGCTGGGAGAATCTCCATAAACTGGCAATGTTCAATACATCTGAAAACAACAAGATTATAAAAATAACATTTCAGAAAGCAATGACAATAAGGAATTAAATAAACATGTTGTATTTGCAACTATTAGAATTAAGACATCTATTTACAATCTGTTATATAATGAAATAACTTTGTCTTGCAAATATCAGAAAATAAAATCTAAAGAAGAATTTATCACATGCAAAAAACTATCCTTTTATCACATTCGTGAAACTAGTTGTCCGTAGGTAAAAGAGAATGGTACATTACTGTTGTGGCTATGTATATTCCTGAACATATAAACAGCCTATGGCAAAAACATCTTAAAATAATAAACAACACAAATTATAGGCATCTATTGTTTTACTTTTTCTTTGTGTACTTGATTTAAAATGATTTGAAGTTATGATTTAAGAAATTTGAATTTTTAAACAAATATCATTCTTAGTAAATGTTCCAAAAGTGGATTTTTCATCCCCAATTCTTTTAAGCAACTGGTGTTCAACAAACTTTCTTGGTTATTACTGATTTTTATTGAAGTCAATTAAGAGGTGAAATATGAAAACTTTCTCCTTCAAAATATCTGTTTCTGCATCGATTTTTTGAGGATTCAAAACTTAAAATTAAATCTTTGTAGTATTAAAACTGATATAAATAAGACAATTTGTTCTGCATTAAGTGACAGCCTACACTGTTATATTCTCTTCTATTCAGGTAATTTTTTCAAAATAAACATAGTCAAAATATTGTTCCTGAAAATCTTACGAAAATAAAAACTATACAATAAAATTATTATATTTTGTCACTTTTTAATCTGTATAATATTTAATCAGTCATAAAAGCATATATTTGATAACTTTTTATTTTAAATTTAACTTCAATAAATAATTCTCTGCAGCCTTTTATACCTCATGTTACACCTCTGGGCACTACTTTTTAAAATAATATTTATAAAAAATATATATATTTTTTTTATTTCAACCACTGTAAAAATATTGATTACTGGTTCTGTTTTACTGTAAGGTGCCCTCTGGCAAATTTTTGAGAGTTGGCGATTTGGCGTTAAATGTGGCAACCCTGTTAAATGTGGCAACCGGCGTTAAATGTGGCAACATGGCATTTTTATGCCATTATGGATTTGGTGACATAGTCTTTCAACATAATTTTCTTCCTCTACAATAAGTATCAAGATTTTTTAAGAATTTTTTTGTTATTTTTAAAAAAAATTATCGTATTCCTGATTTTTTAAAAAATTACTCATATAAGATTCAAATTAAGAGCACATCGGTACACTTTATTATACATCTTCAGTATTTTGAAGAACACAGTAACGATATAGTGCACAAGTGTAAAAAATACTATGTTGAAAACAATGGTAAAGTTCATATAAGCATGCATAAGTTAGAAAAGGTTTGAGTTACAATATTTATCGTATGGTGTCCCTTGGGGACTTTTCCAAAAAGTTGCCAAATTGAAAATGATGTCAAAACACTGTGTCGCCAAATCCAAAATGGCATCAAAACATTGTGTTGTCAAATCCAAACAATACCTAGGGTTGCCAGAAAAACAAGTCGACGAGTTGGTACATTCGGCGCCAAATTGTCAACTTTCATAAAGTCACCAAGAGGCACAGTACAATAAATCTGAACAAAGGTTTGATTTTAAAATTTTACTTTGATGTTCTAAATTTAGTGACAGAACAAGCATCTCCTCAATTCCATGGACTTTGAAAAGTTTTTTCAATTCTGCAATGTTTACACCTTCCTCTTCCGCCAAAGCAAGTGTGATCTTATCGTTGGCAAAATCTGCAGACATAATCACTGGTGTCATTTTGTGTTTCCCATCTACAAAAAAAAAAAAATAATAATAATAATAATAGCAATTATTGCATGAAAAATATTTTAAACACATATCAAACACCTATAACGAGCAAAGAAATCGCAATTACAAGTAAACAAATTGACAACTCTGCCATCTTTCTTTATAACAATCAGACAAAAATAAATATTCGAGAAACTTACCAAACATTTGATAGTTCCGAAAAATTGTCCTGCATTTGTTTTACTAAAAAAATAAACTAAAGATATTAAAGAGTACAATATTGTTATATGAGTAACGATAAAATTTATATTTTACTTTCCAAATAAAATATGAGGATTCAAATGATGGATGATTCAAATCAAAATCACAACAATTCATTTTGTCTAATGCTTACTTGTCTTATTACAAATAGCAATTTGATTGCTTGATTTTCTTATGAGGATTACACATATGACGTCACATTCCAATTACCATTTGACATCATGTTATCATACCGGTTTTTACTTATCATGTTTGAAATTTATGTTTGTAAATTATGAGCTTTCTTTTTGCTTTTGAAGCAATTATATCTCCTGGAAATGTGCTCTAGATTAATTGTAGAAGTTATCAATTGAGAAAACCACTTTGTTAAGGAAATGTATGGTTAACAGTGAACACCAAATTAAAACATTGCATATAATTCTTGACAAAACAACAAATTTAATTTAAAACATAGAAATTATTAATTATTGTTATCAAAAATGTGTAGATGTTTACTTTTAGGAAACAATAGTTTCAGCCACATAATTACACCTATAAAAAAATTAATTTGATTCAAATCGCAATATTCTACGACGTTTAGAACCGAAGATATAGCCAAGCCACTGTTCTGATATTTTTGTGAATACTGTACTATTCCATAACAACAAACTGGAATGATCACAGATTGTCAGCTAAAAGTCGATTGTGACGTCACATAAAATATTATTAAAACTTTACATTTATAACTACGTGTAATATCACTAAGCAATAAAGCAATCCTCTTTCCAATCACCCAATAAACATTGTTAGCATCCATCGATGTTTGCGTCTGTAAAAAGAGATTCTTTCCCCCTTTGAATTCTACAAACGAAAATTTCAAATTGCATTGACAGTACATCTTTCAACGATTGACCATTTCGCTTTCTCAAAAGTTAGTTTGATTTTTATAAAGTTTATAATTGATATATTTCTTTCAACATTGGCATTCCCTTCCTATAACTCATTCCTAATCGCTGAAGAAAGTTTAGACAAATGTGAATATTTTTTGGCCAATTATTGTTTTTAGAAATGTTTTTATTTTTAGAAAGCCCCATTTTTTTACTACTTTATAATAAATTGTATTTTTAATCAGTGTTAAAGATGATAATATAACTTGACCAATTCCAATGCAAATTCTGCGCTAAGGCGATTAATCTCAACAAATGGTAGCAAGTGTATTATGATTGTGCTGTAACTTGGCGTTAAAGAGTTGCTGACATTATTTCATCTGCAGAATGATCATTACAACGAAGTTGAAAAAAATAAGTGTTAAGTTTTTTCCTCAAAAGTTAAATTTTTATGTTATGCAGGCAATTGTCTCATTCTCTCCTCTCCCCCTTCATGTTAAACAAACCATCTCACTCCTATATGTGTGGCGCCGATCAAACGGTATAGTCGTTGTCATACTAGCTTCTAGACCGCGAGATTGCGGGTTTGAGTCCTCTGTAAGGCATGGGTGTTTGTAAATGTATGTTGGCTTGTCTAATGACGAATGTTTTTGGCGCATTATAGCCCTCGTGTTGCTCAAAGCGCCAGATAATCTGAAAACAACCAACCAAACCTATGTGTGTGGCGTAGTTTATGTATGTCCTTTAGGTCTCTATAGTGCATCTGTACCTTCATTTGCTTTAATGTGAAAAAAAGTGAAAAAAAATAGAAAATATCTTAGTCAAATTGCGAGACTCAAAACTAATGCAATATTAGACTACTTTAAAATACTTAAATATCTGTAGGCATGTATAGTTACGACACAAAATGTTAGTTTTAATTAATTGAACTATATACTTAATTTCTACTAGCATACTAAGCATCCCATTTTTCTTTTTGATTTTACTTTTCTAGAAAAAGTGCTATCTATTTTATAGGAATTCAAAATTCGGTACTTACGTATTAACGCCACAGCAGCTACAGATTTGGCTGTTTTTAAGTGCCGCCAATAAAGAGCAATCTTGTAGTTTGCACACAATTATCTTTTGGATGCCTTGTTGCTAAAAATCTTAGGTGTAGATTGGCAGCACTTAAAAACATCCAAATCTGTAGCTGCGGTGGCGTTAAAACGTAAGTACCCAAAATTCTTTTATATTGGGTAAAAATTATTTGAAAATATTTCTTGACCTATTTTTATTGAGAAATCCATACATTTCTTTGAAAATTCAATTTTTGTTCAATGCTTTTGTAATGAATATACAAATAACATTTCAGATTTTTAATTTTCTTTATTGTCCAGCTCAGAGTTCGCCAAAATGCGTGAAATCTGCGTGAACACTCATTGAAAATCAATTTCACCCCATAGAATTAACTTCATGCGTGAATTCACGCATCAGCATATCATGGTTAAATTTTTTAAATTAATCCTCTATTTAATAAAATCAGAGATCATTCTAGCCATTTTTCGAAGGGTGCACTACTTCACACATCCTTTTCTGAAAATATGCAAAATTTTCATTTATTTTCCAACAAAATGCAATATACTTATCATCTCTCCGAAATCGCCAGTTACACATGCACATTCATGTTTCAAAGTGCCTCGCACAGATCAGTGACTGACTATCGGTATTTGCTCAATCGTTTTCAAGGTCGCCGGCATTTGTCCGATAGTTTCACTGAACAGGGTTCATACTCAATTTAAGAAAAGAACTATCCGAGTTTTCAAGAGTCGTGTTCTCTATAACGGAGTAAATTATTTTTAGTCACATAATTAAAGTCAATTCTTGATCATACAAATTCTTCAGATAACTTGAAAAAAGTCTTTTTTCTTTAAAAATAATTTTCTGCAAGTCTGTGTTATCAAATAATTCTGTAACTTCAATTCCTCGAGTTAGGGTTAAACAAAGAGCACGGAAGAGTAGGATTTTTTTCTAGAGTAACAATGACTTTTTCCAGGTTTTAGAGGAGATTTTTCTTTTTTCCCCGAGATTTTAAGACTGATTTAATTTCCCTGCTCTCCCTTAGGCGTATGAACCCTGCAAGACAAAAACGTGGTGTCACCAAGCAGCATAGTGTTAAGAATTAGTTTAAGGTTTATAACCATCAAGTGTTTTTAGTAAGCATTTAAAAAGCATAATTCCGCTCTGATACGCGAAATCGCGATCGTGCATCATTGTTATTATTGTAGTTATTAGTTTTGTCAAAAAACTTTATTTGCTTTAGTTTAAAAAAAAAATTTATTTAAAAAACGCCCTTTGGATTTTAAAAATACCCCTTAAAATTGAGAGAGGGAGTGAAAATACCTTTTGAAAATACTTACCTGGCAAACACTGGTCCAGCTCATCAACACTAAATAAATAGGATTAATTTACTTAACTTTCCATAATTAACAAACAAGTATTGTGCTATCATTGCTACAAAAACGATTCCCTAAAAATATTTACTAAAAAATTCTATTCAGCAGGTATTCTAAATTTTCTTTTTGAAAAAAATTCAAATTTTAAATTTCTCTCTCTATGATCATCCACACAAGGGCTCTTTAAAGTAGCTTGTCTGTATTACTTTACTACAAGGTGTGGCTAATAATTTCCAGGACTAATCTAATATCTCTGGAAAATATTATGAATTACATACAAATTTAATATGTTTCAAAGCAATCTCCAGCTGCAGTAATGCACTTCTGTGCTCAGCTGTAAAATTGTTGAAAACAATTTTAAAAGTCTTATTTTGAAAGGGTCTTCAATTCTGACATCACAGTTTTCTGATGTCTCTGACATCCTTAAATCTTTCTCAATCATCAGGTGGAACAAATTTTTTCCGCCTGGAAAGATTGTCACAGTGCAGTTTTAAGCAGAAATTCTTGCCTGTAATCGATAAACCATTTGCAGTGTAAGATCTCGTTTTCAATAGAAAGGGAGTTGGCTTATTTTTCTGGCAATGCTCGGCCACACATTACATTGCCAGTGAAGCGGTTTTTACCCTAGCTGTAGGTCATGAAGCTGAATCGTACTCTTAGGACTTAGCATCTGTAGATATTTTCTTGTTTCCGAAACTAAAAAATTTGGCGAGGGAACAAGAATTGTGGATGTCAAAGACGTCTAAAAAACCGTGACGTCAAAATTGAAGATCATTCCAAAAGAGGACTTTATAAGTTATTTCTGAAACTTTCTAAGCTGAGCGCAGAAGTGTATTACTGCAACTGGTGATTGCTTCAAAACATATTAAATGGTATGTAAATCACATAATATTTTCCAGAGTTATTAGATCAGTTCTGGAAATTAATAGCCACATTGTGTAATTTTTATCTCTAGCAATCAAACTGTATAATTTTTCTCAAAATAAAGGTCCCAACAAGAAATGAGCCAACAATTAAGGCCTCCAACGTTCTGCAGTTTTGGAGAAGTTCTGTACTTAAATGAAGAACTCAGAGACTTTACTGTCATTGTGCAAACTGAATCTGCTCGATGGCAATTCCCAGCTCATAAATTAGTATTAGCCTCTGAAAGTCCTGTTTTGAGAGATAAATTGGAAGATGAAACCATCAATGAAATTGAGCTGGAAAATACAACTCCTACAACTGCAGAATTGTTATTAAGGTAGGTAAAGTATTAATATCCAAACTGATTAATGATAGCACAACTTTAGATATTATAGCCGAAGCTTATTGCTGACTTGGTATTCTTTGATATGCCTTGTTTTTTACTGTTTCAAAAGTTGACTAAATGTTTCTAAATTTGCACATATTTAAATTGAAAGTTCTCCCTGGAGGAGGTTCAAAGAATTGCATGGGCTATTTCAAAAAATATTTTGCTTGTCAATTGAGAAACAGTTATCTTCCATCCGCAAACAATTGATCCAATGAAATCTTCTACTCGCACTTTAAATTCATAAATCAATAAATTCCATTTTGTTTTACAATGATGTTAGATACATTTTGAAATATTATTAATCATTTGTGAAACGTGTTAAATTGAATTTTATGTCAAGCGATTTCACGTTAACGATGTTTGACTGTATATATATTTTGTACAATGAGGAAGGTGGTAAAAATTATCATCTGTTGTAGGTTTACATCTTTTAAGTCTGGATACCCTATCTGTAACTTATCCACTTTTTTAAGTTCAAAGCTTATTTTTTATGACTAAACTTAGTTTTCACTGCATGCACATTTTTTTATTTCAGTCACGAGAAACAATCATTGTAAACTTTAAGTAGTTTGCAAATAATAAAAGATGTTATACAGTTAAATTCTACTGATGATGGGTGATCTTTGTTTTATTTTCTGACATAGATGGCGTGTTCACTTTATAAATTACTTTTAATACTTAAAAGGACTATACTTTTGGAAGCGATTTACTTTTGAACCAAGTATATTAATCCCTTTGAAACTGAATTTTTATTCTCCTGAAAATAAATACATTTTTAATTGGTAGGTAATAAATAAAGTTAATTTTAAATTGTATAACGGACTATATTTTTACAATAGTATAAAGTACATGAATAAAAAAATTTTAGTGATGCATCTACAATCAAACCCCATTAACGCAAAATCGTTTAAATTGAAATCCTGTTTAACATGAAGTAAAAGCTGATCTCCATACTTAAAACTTAACATTAATTTATTTGTTTCACACGAAATTTGATAACTCAAACAATGGCCCCATCGACTTCATGTTAACGGGGTTTGACTGTATATTTGTCACAATGGGCCCCATAGGGTTTAAGCCATTCAGTAATCAAGGCAATAGGTATTTCGATAGTATATGGATGATTTACACTTCAGTTATTTACATTTTTGTTCAGTATTAAATTACTTTGATATTAAAATTTAGGATTTTTGTATCTACAATTGGTTTGTAAACTATAATAAAAAAAATCAGTTCAAATTATAACTCATTAATATTCTTATAAAGTGCTATTTATTTAACATTATAAATAAAAGTACAAAAGATTCTGAAACCTGTCTTGGAAAACTGACTTTTTAAGAATATTTTTAACTAGCAGAATACCTGTGCTTCTCTGAGAAATTTTACCATGTGCAATATTTTAGCTAGCTGTGAGGCTCCGCATTGCGGAGATCCATCATTGGTGTATAGTTCCTAGTTTTTGGCATTTCGTAAATGGGCTCGTTTCGCTCGCAGGAAGGTTCATCGCTACACAAAACCAAGTTCGCTTTGCTCGCTGAAAAGTTCATTGACACTTAAGCACAGGCTTACTTCACTCGCTGAAAAGTTCATTGCTATGCAAGCATTGGCTCACTTCACTCGTTGAAAGGTTCATTGCTGCGAAAGCATAAGCTTGCTTCACTCACTAAAAACTCTTTGCTACGTCAGCCCTTAATCTTAAAAGCCCCTCCCCGTCGAAAAAAAAAACCCCTTTAAAACACTTTGAACACGTGTTTGTGAAAAGCAAAATTAGAAGGTCAAAACTACTTATGTTGAAACTTTTAGAGCTCTAGGCCTATTAGAAGTCGCTTTTTGTGAAAATATTAATTTAAAAACAAATTAAAATTTTAACATTCTATTTTTCACTAGTCCAATTAGAAGGCCAAAACTACTTATGTTGAAAATTTCAGAACTGTAGCCAAATTAGGAATTGTTTTGTAAAATATTTGTTAATTAAAAAAAAAAAAATCTGTTTTTCAAAAGTCTAATTAGAAGGCCAAAACTACTTATGTTGAAAATTTCAGAGCTGTAAATCTATTAGAAATCGTTTTGTAAAGTATTTGTTAATTAAAAAAATTAATTAAAAAAACAAATAAAATTTTCAAATGCTGTTTTTTAAAACTACAGTTAGAAGGCTAAAACTACTTATTTTGAAAATTTCAGAACTGTATCTCTATTTAAAGTCGCTTTGTAAAAAAAAAAAAAAAAAAAAAATATTAACTAAAAAGAACTAAAATTTTAACATTTTTGTCATAGGTACAATTAGAAGGTCAAAACTACTTACGTTGAAAATTTCAGAGCTATACTCCAATTTTAAGTAGCTTTTTATAGATCCACAGACAGACACACACAGCTTGTTTTATTATTATAGATAATTTGTATATTTACAGACAACATCAGTCTCTTTTTCCCTTTGTTAACATATACTGTCAGTGGCTCTTCATGTTAAAAAAATCTAAGTTTTATAATTAAGTTTAAGAAAGTTTTACTATAAAGTAATACGATTAATTTTAAATGGTTTGGAAAAAGAATGCCGTCACACCACTTGAAATCATACATATTTTGTAGATTGCAGTGTCATTATTTTGGATAAAAGAAGTTGCAAGTTTTTTTGTTTTTTTTTTTAAATTCATTTAATACTTGAAGAGGATATAAGACTTTCAATAAAGCTTTTACATTTGCTGTTTCATTTGTGGGCTTAATATTTGAAGAACCTTTATTCCATTAAAAAGAGATAAACATAATTTATTTTTTTATCAAAATTGCTTCAAAGCGTGGGAAATTTGTATCCGATATAAAAACACATTAAATTATAATACTAATTTAATGGCAATTATCATTTTTATTAAAAAAAATAAATCTAAATGTGGACAAATAACAGGTAGTTCAATTAAAATTGAAGAAAAAAATCATTTACCCAATTTTGGTTTGTTAGTACTAGTACAAGTAAAAAATCTTCATTTTCGTTCAAAATTTTATTTACTAGCTTCCTACATTTTTCGATACGATGAAAATTTCATAAGCTTTAAAGCAATGTGATTTGTAAAATATTTCATTAAGTTTATGAAAAAAAAAAGACCAATTAACCTAAATGCAGGGTGGCTACAAAATTCAGGAAAAAAATTCCTCAACAGATTTCTAAAAAATTCCCTAATTTTCCAGATGCGTAGATCAAATAGAACATTTATGTCTAAGAGATATTATGCCAATTTTTTAAAAATAGTTTTGGCAGCAAAGAAAATTTTAAATTATATTGAACATGAAACTTCTAACAATTATCAGAAAATGGCACCAAAATACAGACGAAAGGGGAAAAGTACCTTCAAAACAATAGAAAATTCCCCTGATTTTTGCAAAATTTTTAAAAATTCCCCAACATTTCCCCCGGTTCTATGGCAACTATGTAAATGACAAGAAAATTAATGTACCTTAAATTGTTATTTCAGATTTGTTTACCGTGGTGAACTAGAGATAGAGAGTTGGAATGAAGGTATCAATTTACTTAAACTAGCCTCCAATCTTGAAATCCAGAATTTAGTGCATAAATGTGGAAGGTACCTAGAAGATGTAATATCCCTCTCTAACGTCTGCTATATTTACGAAGTATCCTCAACTTGCACACTGCCTGCTTTGCAAGACAAGTGCCTCAAGCTCATCCTAGACGCAGGATTTATTGTACTAAGAAGCAGTGCTTTTGAAGTGCTGAACAAAGACTGCATCACTGACATTGTGACTAGCTCGGAGCTCAACATCGACAGTGAACTAGTTGTCTTCGAGACTTTATTTCGCTGGGCCCGTATCGAGTGCTGTCGAACAGGACTGTCGATCACTGAAAACAATATTTTAACTCAAATAAAACCATTCCTCCAACATGTGTGCATCGACGACATGTCGGACGCCGACAAAAGCGCCCTCCCACCATCGATTCTCTCGTGCGTCAAGCCAAACAATCGCAACCGCATTGGATTTTCAGTCCTCGACTCCTTGTTGCCCTACTCTCAGTGTTTGGAGCTGTATTCCAGCCCGAATTCTTTAGATTTCGTCGGTGAGAACCAGAGCTGCTTCAGGTTTTCCATCGATTCTTCCGTGATTTTGCTGGGTTTAAACTTCACCATTGTTGCCAATAGTATCCCCTTGCATATGCCATTGACTTTGGTAAAAGAAAATAAGCCAAAAGTTACCCTGTTCTCTCATAATCTATTCACAGGCTCAATTGAGAGCTCTCAGATTAATCAAAGAGTGTGGCATCAAATTAAGGTTCTATTACGGCAACCAGTCTTCTTGAAGCCTGGAGAGATATACAATTTGTACATGACTGATGCTAGTACGGATGTGCAATGCCCTCAAACTGTTTTACTCCGCAACACATTGCATACTCCTACGGGTTGCGTAAATTTCACTACTCATGGAAAAAGCAATACTTGGGGTATAACGAGTCTAAGTCTTATCTGAAAGCAAGAACACAAGGAAAAATGTATAAAAAGGATTTTTAATAACTTTCATTGTTACAAATATATAAATATGGAATATTTCTTTATACAAACATTAATAAAAACGTTTTACATCAATAAATATATTGTTAAAATGTTATCCATTAATACTTGTTGATTTTGTCTTTATGGACGGACTTGTAAATTCTTCATCAGAGTTCCTTAACAATGGTTCGGTTTCCGATTTCTGCCTCCATTTATCCCTGGTCTGTATATATAAAGGTCTTATAACCACATCATTATATAAGCACATGCCACAAAGTAGGATAAAAAATCCCACTAGCTGAAGCCAATGAAAATGTTGCCAACCAATAGCGAGGGAGAAGATCCAAACTGTAAATGTTCTTACACTATCTAAAACCATTCTAGTAGTTGCGCTCATCTCCTTTGTTACACTTAAACCAGCATAGTTGAAGAATGCTATGCTTACAATAGTACCTACAAAGTAGATCTATGTTTAAGTATCCATAAAGTAATGGAAAAAAGCATTAAAATATTAAAAATAACATTTTTATTTTAATGTATTTAGATAGCATATACATTTCTTGTTAGTGATAAAATAGTTTAAACAATTTATTTAGCTAAAATATAAGTGATAACTTAACCTGCACCAAGGTTTAAAAAAATTAAGATATTTATCTGAAATTACTCAAACGATAAATTATATAAGGAACAAAAACATATAAAGGAAAAACTATGGCCAAAACTTTTTATTTTAAAACTAATAAAGTCTTAAAAGTAAGACTAAATTGAAAAAAAATCTAGGGAGAAAACTTGGACAATATATCTGGTCAACCCAACTTTTGCGATAATTCAAATCTAAATCATTAAAGCTTAATTTAAGAAAATTTGTTACAAAATAATATAACCCATAAAAATAAAGTTATTAATACAAAACCTTCATATGCATTGCCAATTTTTATATTCAGTAACATAAAGCCGTTTCTGTTGCCAGTGTGTGCTTGGTGTTTTAAATATTAAAAACATCTTTATCAACAAAATATGTAGTAAACTACTTTTCAAATTTTATCCATTAAAAATGAATGCGAATTTATGCATTCACACCCAAATATCTCTTATTTATTCTGATTAAAACAATTTTATTATTTATTAAAACAGTTTTGGCTACAGAAAAGAGTTGGTTCATTAGTATTCCAAAAAACTCAACCTTTTAATGCCAGTGATATCCTCCAAAATTTGATAGAATGCATCAACATCAAATCTATCTGCCAAGTTTCAGCCTGATTGGAGGACACCAAGGGGGTTAATTAGGCTCCCCAGATTTACCCGCCATCAACAAACATATATACGCACAAAATTGAAGTTAATATAAAGGATTTCTTTATCAACTTTCTACAAATATAAATGTTATTGATGAAACATTTTATTTTTTTCCTCTTGTACAATTCCCTTTTATTATTTAATTTAGGAATGAAGAAAATGCTCCTTGATTTAATTATAATTTTTTGACAAGCGTGGCCAGAGCGCTGATCACACAACGATCAAGTAGATATCCAGAATGGGGAAGTTGTATGATTTTTAGTCATTTGTGAATACAAGCCCATTAAAATGCAAGTTGTACCATCAACACCCCCTATAAAAATCTATTAATTATGTTTAATTTAACTACTAAGTGATAAGAACATCACTTCCTGAAAAGACACTCCTCCTATGCTTATGACAACACAATGCAGGATTGGCAATACTCATGCATATAGTACTTAACATTTCATGAATCTATTTTGATTGCAGGACAATAGTAAAATAAAGGTTTTTAATGTTGCCTAGTAACTTAAGAAAGGATCTAACGACACTGAGATGGCACTATTTGAGTTATAGTGTTTTCAGCTTATTTACATTAACATCAGTTTTCTATAGGTTCAGACATTAATTTTCGTTAAAGAAATACTTAACCCATCAAAGGCGAGTTTGAAATAGTCAAAAACAATTTACTTTTTATCCTATACTTTGTTTATTTAGATCATTTAAAGTATAGTTTGAAATTTTCATAGTTTTTTGGAAAATTAGTTTTTTTATATATTTAAAACTTAATTCAAGTGAAACCACAATCGCAATTTATTAGCAAAGAAAGAAACTAAAATTTCAACTCACAATTTTTTTTACCAACAGTCGTTAATGAATTCAAGACATGGTATAGCTGAACAAAGCTTGTAAAATATCGCAAATCCAAATATGTAAAAGTTAAAAATTTAAAAAGAGAAGCAAAAAATATATTACTTTTAATTCATAATAAAATATTTCGAAAATAGTACCATCAGTAGTGACTTCGTAATCATTTTAATGAGTGAAGGATGGAACTTAAAAATTACATTTAATTAAAAATTGTGCAATATGCGTGTTAGGTTAAATGCTAGGTTGGTTTTAACTTTAGAAGTTAAACATGTCTTCTTAATAAATTGTGAGAACGATTAATCAACATTTTTTATAATCGAGGATAATACATTTTAAATTTGTTTTTTTTTAAATTCTAAAATAAAAAAGAAAGTTTTATGCTATGTAATGAGTTCAATACATTGTTTTCAATTTATATAATATTTCGGTGTTTCTTATTCTGAAAATTATATTTAAAAAAAACTCTAAAAATGAACATATTTTTAAAGGAATTTTTTTTACAAATATAACATTCAATTCAACCATTTTAAGTGGCTTACATAAATAGTTGAAGAATAATTGATTTTTTCATCTATATTTTAACTGTCATGAGTCACATCTGCGAGTTATTCATATTAGCTTTTATGAACAGAAGTTGGTTGGTTGTATTCAGATTATCTGGCGCCATCAGCAACACGAGGGCTATAATGCGCCGAAACATTCGTCATTAGACAAGCCAACATACATTTACAAACACCCATGCCTAACTTGGGACTCGGAACCCGCAACCTCGCGGTTTAGAAGCTAGCATGCTAACCACTATACCGTTTGGTCGGCTTTTTTTTAACAGAAGATTAGTTGAAATTTGAATTTTATAAATTTAAAGATTGAATTTTAAATATAGAAAGAAAAATCTGACGGAGAAAACAGCTTTTATCTTCAATATTACTTGCTAACGTAGTCTAACTGTAAATGCAAATTTCAACATATGTTGTCTTAACTTTTTATGAGAGAAACATGGCCCAATTTTTAACAATTGTCTGAATGATATTGGGTCAAATTGGACACATTTTTATTTTAAAATAAAAAGAACGGTGGTTGTTTGTTGAAAAAATGCAAATCATTTAAATTATTTTGCATTGTACAAACATAAATTCGTAGTATGCTACCAAATCAAGCAACTTGGATAGATAAATTGTAGATCATGATTCACAAGGGGAGCTTTTGAAATGTTAATAAAAATAGTGATAACTTAGAAAATCCTTCATTACACACCTTGCAAATATTTTTACATGAATTCAATATAAAGCGAATGCTAACAAAACAGGAAAGCTAATATGATTGAAAGAATACAACCTACTGAAGTTCGGAAGAGGTTACAGGTTTTTTATGAATTGTGATGTCACTCAATAATGAGATGACATGAGGTTTTTTCGGTCATGTGCCATTAATTTGTATTATTCATGTACATAATTTTAAATAATTAATGTTTTGAAACTTTTGGGTATGTATTCAGAAACGTTACAGCTGCTTGCCTTCAAGAAAATTTCAAATTCATGCATTTCGAGTATAGGAACAATTATCTGATAGTCAAATTCACTGTTTTCGTCATTTCTTATTGCTGGATACCCTGTCATCTTGTTTATGCTATTTTTTAAAATTAAAATGCAAAAGCAATCCTGATGAATTTGTTATATTATAATTTTTAACTTTTGTGAATAAATTAGATAAACAATCAAGGTTTTTGTCAGAACCGAATTCTAATTTTATAGTGGAAGATAATTGTTAGTTTTAGAAGAAGACTTTAATAATTTGAGATTTTTTTCTTATTTTATGCAATCACAGTTTGAATCTGAAACATTTGAAATTCTGCCAACTCTCTTACAGGGCAAAGATTTATAATTTTAGTTCCAAAATTGGATAAGTAAAATTAAGGGTAAACAAAGTTTGCGAGTAAAAACAATACAATGGTAATTAGCAATCTTTAATAGTATTTTTACAAATTGGAAATTTTTGTATTATGATAATTTTCCATGTGATAAAATTTTTGCAATTTTTTTAATTAAAAGAAAATAGTGGATTATAATAGTAAAAAATAAACAAAATTTGAAATCAAATTTATTCTTAGAGGGAGTTAAAGTTAAATATATACACTTACCTGTTATTGCTAAAATTATCAATGGGTTGTTATACATTTGAATTAAACCATCCCAAGCATCTTCCATTCTTCCACCTGGATTGTTGAAAACACTGTTTCCCACTTTTATGAAGTACATAGGTACTAATAAAGTACAAAGAATGAAAAAACCAAAAACACCTGAAATTTCAAAAGAGTATTACAACAAATTTCATGCAAATTTTAAATTATTACAACAATATATGATAAAACTACTGATGATCAAGTAATACTATTAATATAATAATTCTAAATTTTTTTTTGACTTGGTCAAAACACTATTTCCCCCTTTTATGTAGTACATTGGTACTAATAAAGTACAAAGAATGAAATAACCAAAAACAACTGAAATTTCAAAAGAGTATTAAAACAAATTTCATGCAAATTTTAAACTATTACAACAATATATGATAAAACTACCGATGATCAAGTAATACTATTAATGTAATAATTCTAAAAAGTTTTCTGATTCCGTCAAAACACTATTTCCCCCTTCTATGTAGTACATTGGTACTAATAAAGTAAAAAGAATGAAAAATCCAAAAACACCTGAAATTTCAAAAGAGTATTAAAACATATTTCAAGCAAGTTTTAAATTATTACAACAAATTATTTTTTTTATTAATTACAAAAATTCTAACACATTAATTCTAAAATGTTTTCCGATACAGTCAAAATTAATAATGTACCCAACAAAAAAATATGATAAAGGTATTTAAAAAAAACATGAAATCAAGTAAAAATACATGCAAGAACTAAAATTTAGATTTAGGTAGCTGTTTTGCAATGGGTTAAGTTCCCTTCAGTTTGCTGTAATGCATCAAACAATAATAAATTGATGCAAAACTTATTGAAATTAATTTCTTTGTGTTATACTTTTTCCTAAAACACTGGTTTTACACTCGTAGAAATATGCTTTGAGGTTAAGTTTGATTTTTACTCACTAAGCATTTAAATTTTTTCCCTGATAAATTTTTAATGTTTAAAACTTGAATTTTCTGGTCTTCGGTTCATAACCATTCTGGTCCATTATTCACAACTGCGAACAACATATTTTGACATTTTAATTTGAATGAAATAAGTACACTGTACTGAAAAATATTTTAATTGGTAATTTAAAAGAATTGTAGATAGACAGCCACCACTAACTAATTAGTTGAATACATATCATTTAAGTTTGTTTTTCAAAATAAGCAGCCATTGTGGATTCCAATCAAAAGATGAGTTGCGACTCCATTCTTTTACAGATTAATTCTTAAAAAAAAAAGCTAAAGCTTAATCTTATGCCAATCATTGTTATAGGTATCTGTTATCAAATTTCCCATAAGAAATCGCAATGTCTATTAAACATCTCAATGCTTATCCAAGTAATATTTTAAACTTTCTGTGTACTGTACTTTTGTGATATTTTAAAAGAATATGACAAAACATATTGCAACTCAATAGTAAAAAAGCATCCACACAAAAATTATAATTTTTAAAACTAAGAATATGAAATGTGATTTTAAGTAATTGTAGTAAAAAGAATTCTAGAAATATAAAAAATGCTATTTTTCTTTATTACATTTTGTTCCTTATCACTATTTCCAAAATATTAATTTTTCTGCTCTGTAATAATTTTCAATTTTTAACATATGAAGAGAAAATTAGGCCTTTAGGTTTAAAAACAATTTCCATTTGCAATATTTTGTGCAAGGAAAAATAAAACAGCTTTGAAATAAAAATAATTTTATAGAAAAAAACATTTTTCTTTAAATATAAATAAATGAATAGCACAGCTGAACTGCAAGGCTTGTTTGTTTAGCTATCATGGTTGTTCATTTTTACAGCATTCAGGGGAATTATCAATATTTATAATTTGTCAAACAAAAGAGCATCTATCATTAAGTTACAATTTGATTTTTATGAGCTTAACCAATTAAGACCTCACAACACTCCAGCAATAAAATTTTATTTGAAGGAATACTTATACAATGAATTTGACATCTGTCCATACTAAACTTTAAAAGTTATTGTGGTTTAAAGATTTAAATAAAATTCGACATATTTAAACTATCAATACAAAGAAATAAAAAGTAATTTTTTTTAATAATATTTTTTATGAAGTTTAAGAAAATATTTTGTCTTCCACTTTAATAACATTGTACTTTGAACTAAATGAAACTTACAGATAAGAGGATTTCAAAAATATATCATATGTATAACACGTTAAATTTTTGTGAATAAAACACCAGTGTCCATAATTACCTGTATCATTTAAGTCGTCCTTAACAAATCAGTGCTTGACTCTTATAACACAAAATTTTTTAGACAATAATTAAAATTGTTTTAAATAAGACAACTCACCTTCCCAACCAACACCCTGCAATGCAGGAACACTGTACTTGGTTAAGAATTTCTCTTCAACTACCATCTGTGTTGCAACAATAATCTGGGCCATAATAATCAAAAGGTCACCTAAAGAAGGTTAATAAGCAATTATTTATAGAAAATTCCTTTGTCATCAATTTTACTGTTACAAAAATTCAGGGCTAAATACCATTTATACATTTTTTATACTAAGAAAACTCGGAATTGATTTTAAAATCAGTTGAAAGAAAATGTAACTGGTACCAGAAAAAATTTCTTATATTAGAGATTTAAGTCAGGAAAGCACAAACATAAAGTGCTTCTTACCTAGCCATACACCTAGCATCACAAATACGGAAAAATAAAATTATTTAGAAGCCAAACAATTCTCTATACATTCATACCCAGCATTTATAGTTGTTCAAAAAATGAATTTTTTTAATGTTTAATTAATTTAAGATGTAGGTGTCTGCCAAAACTTCCATCTTTTAGTTCCATACATAGGTGCCAACTATAAGGGGGCAAAGGGGGTGATCGACCCCGTGATCCCTCAACAGTGGGGGCAAAGCTATCACTTTGCTCCCGCTCCAAAAATCTGCAAAAATATTTTTCCAATATAAAGTGTAAAAAGGAATAAAAAAATCCCATAAAAATAGGAAGTAAACACAATATTTGTAAACACACTGACAATATCCACCCCTCTAACCCAAACGAGAATCAACCCTCTACCCATCGAGTTTATTCAACCAGTCTCGCCCCCGTGGTATAAGTGAAAAGTTGGCGCCTATGGTTCCATCTGGTTTTGCATTTATAATTTTGTAAGTAAATATTTTGACAAAATACTAGGTAACTTCTATACTCACCAGTAATGATACTGTTACGACTAAAAGTAGAACTTTCATCTGGATTAATGATATCAGATACACCCACACATCCCAGTCCAATAATCACAATAACAATTCCAAGCCATTCGTATGCTTTCATTTTCTTTTCTAAAAACGCAACCGACAAAAGTCCAGTGAAAACGATCACAGCACCTGAGGAAAAAGTGGAATCAGTTTCATAAAAACAACAAAATCACAATGCAGGGTTCCCACTCAAATCGCAAAATGAAAATCAATAACTTTTAAGGACCTTTGAGAATTTGTTTTCAGACACCATGTCTGTAAATAAATTTTTAATAAAGTATATTCTAACAAAAAAGTTACAAGTTGATGTATGCGTAATACAAATATGTCAGAGAATTCAGATACGGTTCGGATAAGAGGCGGTCCACGTACAGATAGCACGTCTGAGTTGTATTTTTATAAATTTTGCATTTGGGTGTACACAACATCTGCAAAAATTAAGGACTTTTAAGGACCTCTAAGCATTTTCAAGGACTTTTAAGCACCTCTAAGCATTTTCAAGGCCTTGAAAACAAGTTAAAAATATTAAGCACTTTTAATGACTGTGGGAACCTTGATATAGAATAACGAATAAAATGAATAGAAGTCACGATAATATAAAAAACCATAAAAAAGTGTGACACATTTCGAGAGCAAGTTAATCATCAATGAATCTGAAAACTTCTTTATAAATGAGATTTGATCCAATCGGAACTTCATTCCCAAAATTTTAAAATTATCTGGCAAATAATTAATCTTTTGAGTTTTTCTGGTTTGGTTGCCATTGAAAATTTTCAGATCTGAAATTTTTTTGCCATCCAAGTTTTGGAAAAGAAACTTGTATTGTTATGACTTAAAATTCAATTGTTAATTTCTAGCTTAAACTTAAAATTCATCTTTTCATTCAGATCTTAGACTTTAAAAAGACATTTATTCATTCTGTTCTAGAATTAATTCACCTTTGAATGGCGATCTTTTTAAATTTTTTCCCATTTTTAAAATTATATCTTTTCCCACTTGCTTCAATTATTTTCAAATATTAATTTTTCTAAGTTTTTGTTTACCTCGTTGTATTCATTTAAAACATCGTATTTAATTATTTTTTCGGTACCTGAACGTGTTACAGGTATGCCGATGTGTTGGCGTTTTTAATTTTCACAATGCCATCAATTTGAGGGCGATGTGGTTGTTTTTCGTTCATCAGGAGGTTGGTTTTTTTGAGAATTCGCGGTAGCCATTTTTTTTTTTTTTTTGCGTCATTTGGGAGAGAGACGCGGTGTGTTACTACGCCACAAACGAGAGTTCTTAGGACCGGTTTACTTCTGTTTGGAGAAAAAGCTGATGCAATAACAGAATTCCCGACGTCTGATTGGTCAGGCAATCGCCGTGAAGGGGAAAGAACGTCGCCGTGGACAGTCACTCTTGTGGTTGCTGTCACTAGGATAAGTCGCAAGCGAGGTAGAAAGAAAAAACGGCGATGATGCAAAATGGCCGGCGTGTCCCACATTCCTCAGGGAGAAGCGTCCTCTTAGACCACCTTTAGAATTCTCAAACCTGACTTTCTCTCCTCAAGGATTAGAAATCAAAATACCGATGTTGAGAAGGCACTCCTCCAGACGAAAAGCTCAAACCTGACTTTCTCTCCTCAAGGATGAGAAATCCAAATACTGATGTTGAGAAGGCACTCCTCCAGACGAAAAGCTCAAACCTGACTTTCTCTCCTCAAGGATGAGAAATCCAAATACTGATGTTGAGAAGGCACTCCTCCAGACGAAAAGCTCAAACCTGACTTTCTCTCCTCAAGGATGAGAAATCCAAATACCGATGTTGAGAAGGCACTCCTCCAGACGAAAAGCTCAAACCTGACTTTCTCTCCTCAAGGATGAGAACTACTCTTACTGCCAGCCGTACCTTAAATTCTCCTGTAAAGATGGATGCCGGAACGCTTCTTCGTATCCCCATGTCCGCCATTGAAGGCACCCAGCCACCAGCAACTTTCTGACCAGACTTTCCATCCTCCCGGATTCCAGCACTTTAAGGAACTGGTTTAGTTTCATACAGGTAGTCTGTTTTACCCAAAACAGACTCGTGTAATTTCTTTTGTTTTTTTAAATGAAAATTCTTTATTTTAATGCCAGCCAGATCTCTCTTCCATTAGGATTTTAATTGGCTAATTTTACTTGTTTTATTTACCCCTTTACCCTCTTGGGTATTTCCTTAGAATCTTTTTTCTTGTAATATTTATCTTGATGAATAGTTGTGTAACAGCTTAATGACTCAGTTTATGTCTGTTATTTTTAATATATTCGTGATTAATAAATTAAATTTTGGTAACCGATGGTGTATTCTTTGAAGAACTTTTAGTTAAGTAATTATTGTGTTTATGTGTTGACGAGTCTAAAACTTGCCATTTTAGGTACAAGGTCGTTAAGTATTAATCATCCTCTAATTATTTGAAGTCTTAATTATCACCACAATAGTATTGTAATAGTCTGTTTTATATCTGAAATAAATTTAATCAAATCTGGAATCATATATATAAAATGAAATTAATCAAAGCTAAATTTTTGTCTTCATAAATGCTAAACAATTCATGGAAGTAAGTATTCTCAATTTAAATAAAATTTCAGTCTACAACACTGAGTTTAATGCATAACCCATTTAAAGCTATAGTGATGCACCATTTCTTCCTCATTTTCCACTCATTGAAAGCATGATCCTTTTTTGAAAAATGTCAATTATTCTCAATACTATGCGAGCTCCATAATTTAACAGGCCCATTTCCAAAATAATAAAAAATAAACATAAAGCTAGCAGATCACAAGATTTCATGGTACAATTTTTTAAAGCATCAAGCTCTTATAACGATATCTTTGAAAAATTAACGCAGCAATGGAGCTGCAATAAAAATAAAAATAAATATTTATACTTAACATAAAAACATACTAGACCATTTTCAACTAAAACTCTCCTTAAAACTTTAGAAAAGTTCCATCGGGGAAAAATTGATTACTTGTACCAAAACTTACCTCGTAGCATTTGAAAACTGGAGGCATAAGTGAGATTCAATCCCACATACATTATAGATGTGGCGGTCATATCACAAAGTGCTGGAGCTAGAAATATAACAGGATTCCACCTTGAATTAGAAACACGGGTAAAATCTGAATCCCCATCGCTTGTCCTTTTGGCAGAACACATTTGAATCTTGAATACAATGAGGCAAATCATTTCACCCAAGAACATTGAGCAAGCCTGCCAAAAATTAAAGAAACGTTAAAGAAAATAATATTTTAATAAACATAATTTGAAATAAGTGCTTGATAATACTGCTTATTAAACAAAACTTAAAGAAATTATAAATTGCAAGGGTTGAAATAATAAGATGCAAAGGCGCTATTTACACACCAAACTGAATTCTGCCTGTTTCCGATTTCAAAAATGTCTAAAGACATGCCGAAATCATTATTTCCACAGCGTTTTTCTAGTAATATAAAGTCAATAAATAATTTTTGTTTCTTTTTTAATCTGCATGCTACTAAATCATTAAGTTTTAAAAGGTTACCACCAGCTGCACTCCAAGTAAATAGTTTGCAATCTAGGTGAAAGTTTGGAGTATAAACTTTGCCATTAGGACAAAAAAAATTCCAACACCTGAAATTGAAATGTATGTAAAAATATACAACTTCAAGTTATGTACAAGTATGTAACAGTCATGTACAAACAGCATGGTTAAGACAATAAAAGATTCTTTTATTGTTATGCTACTTTAAGTACATAGAGAAAAACAAAAAAAAATCCCTGTTAATACAATTATACAATACACCCCTTATGACTTCCCTCTTTTTCCTTATTTTATACAATAGCCAAGATGGTACTGCTGCCATAAGGTGAGTTTTGGGAACTGATGATAAAAGTAGTTATTTTATTGTAGTAGTTTTCATTTTGGATATTTATTGATGGTATCTAAGTCACAGATCTAGCTGGTAGTGGCATCTACATTGAAACACCACAAGGGGGATAAAATCTCTCATTCTCAATGTAACCCTGACTTCTGCTCTAATTTCAGAAGCGAACTGTCAACAATTAAAGTGGGTCTTGAGACTATTCTGAATGAAAATAACTATGGAGACTTATGGATTCTCACTGATAGTCGTAGTTCATTACAACATCTCAATAACTGGCCTCACGATGGAGACAAAACTAGTTATATCTATATTACACAATTTAAGGTTCATATCCCTTCAACATGATATCCAGCTCCGTTGAATTCCTTCCCACGTGGATCTTTACGGAAACGAACCGGTAGACAAACTCGCAAAGGAGGGTCGCAACCAGCCTACCCCTTCTTCAGAGCTCTCTTACCTGGAACTTTCCTCGCGGATTAACTCCCAAAAAATGAAGATTTGGCTGGAACCCCCCCCCCCCCCCCCGCACTACTTGCATAAAGGTACTAAGCTTGACCTTCCTTTAGCCTTTACATGGGACAGAAAATCGTCTACCAGCCTCTCGCGCCTAGCCAGCGGTCATCTTAAATGTCTAACCTTCTCTAAAAGCAAGAAAAATGACACTCTTTGCCCAAAATGCCACCAACACCAGGCCTCAGCAGAACTCATTCTCAACTGTTTGGATCTCCTTTGGGAGGACATTTATTCTTCTCCCCTTCTCATCAGAGACTCTTCGTATGTCAATGGCCTGATCTGACTTTGCCAGACTGGGTTGGAGATTAGAAACAACAGTTTTCATTTGAATTGACCATATACAATGATATTTTCAAGCAAATTTTGCTCAGTTAATTGTGCATAACAAACTTTAACTAATTCTAATGAGCCTTTTAAAAGGGATATAGCCCAATTTGAATGCTAACTCCCCAAAAAGGTAGTCTCAAAAAACATTCACCCTATGCCTACTGCACACGCTATCTAATTTCGATATTAAAGTTCTTGTTAAAATAATTTATCTTTTAAATATGTGTCCCTCATATGTTGAATAATGATAAAATTTATATAGTAGGACATTAAGTTTCTAAGTAAGATCACACATTTTGAGAGAAAAATAAAATACAACTTTAAACATATGTCACCCAAGTATGTTAAAGCAGATTTTTACAATTAAAAGAAAATATGAATCACTAACCTGTAGAAAAGGATGATTAAATTTTTCATCCTTTCCAACAGAATTGGTAGCATGAAGCCTGTCAGCCCACCTACAAGAAGGATAAAAAATATTCATCAAATCAATAAGAAGAAAAGTTTGTGTTACTACATTTCATTCATGTCCTACACCCCTACAGCAGAATTGAAAGATTTCGGGGATAAAAATTTTTATTTCGATATCTCTCTGCAAAGAATTCACACAATAAGCAGAATTTCTCAGCAAATAATTCTTATTTCAATGCTTAAACGATGAAAAATATCATAATATAAAAATGTATGTCAATACATTTTAATTTAATACTAGTTGAGTTTCTATTTAAAACACCAGGAAACTTTAACCTCATCATGTGTTCATGATACCACTTCGCCGACCAAACGGTATAGTGGTTAGTGTGCTAGCTTCTAGACCGCGAGGTTGCGGGTTCGAGTCCCGTGTAAGGCATGAGTATTTGTGAATGTATGACAAATGTTTAACTTGTCAAATTTGAATGACTAGTCAAATGACGAATGTTTCGGCGCATTATAGCCCTCGTGTTACTGACGGCGCCAGATAATCTGAAAACAACCAACCATGATACCACTTCAAAATATTACAAATTTGCTTTTAAGTTTGGAATTGGGAAAAGATTGTTTAAACATGGTGATCAGTTTGCTATATACCTACCTAGGTAGCAACATACAAAACAAAAACAAGGTACGAGGCTACTGATTTTTATGGTTCTAACCTTGATTTTGTTTTAAATAATGAGTATTTCCAACTAAAGTATTAATTAACACTAATGCAGTAATTTTCTATTTAAATGAATGATTTAAAATACATACTGTATTTCTTTTTTAATAGAAATTTTCCTACTTTCCTTCATTTAATTTTCTAACTTTAGAAGGATACCTACTGACTTTCCTGTACTTTCATAAAAATCAATCCAGAGGGGAAAAAATAGTCCTTTCTTACTTTACGTATTATTATAGACATCCGTAGGACGCAACAATTTCCAAGTATAATTTAATAGAATACTCCTTGAAATTTTATTTTCTCCCAAACCATGACACAAACCTTTTTCACTAAAGACTATGCAGTTTTTAATCAAATAGGGAATATCAATTAATTTGTTTGGTTTTTCCATGAATAAATAATAATATCTTTCACACAATATTTTTAAGATAGCACACAAAACTCCGGGAAAAAAGTTCCCTGATAATTCCCAGACAGATTTCTAGAAAATTCCCCGATTTTAGTTAGCTTTTTTTAAACTTCCTCAATTTTTCCAGATTTGTAGACACCCTGATCAAATAGAACATATATGCAAGAGATAACATGCTAATTTTTTTAATATAGCTTTGGTGGCGTCAAAATACGGAAGAAAGGAAAAATATGCATGAAAATGTCCCCGATTTTCGAGAAATTTTAAAAAGTTCCCTGGCATCTCCCTGATTTTTTCCAGAATCAAAGCAAGCTTTTACACATATTTACCTATTCTGTTTTTGCTCCATATATATTTCATATTATTTTAGTGACCATTTCTTAGTAGCTTTTGGCAAAATTCTGACAATTGCTACTCTGGGAGTTATTCGGTTGGTCATCACTTTACTTTTTTTATTTATGAATAATTATTGCACATTTGAGTACGTTTCATTATTTTTATGAAGCAATACTACAGTATTAAGCCAAACAATAAACCAAAAATTGAATGTTATTCGTAATTTAACAACCAAACTTAGGTAAACAATAAAGGAATCTTACTTCGTAGCTAAAGTGTTTATAGATCCTGTAACAACCATCAAAAGTGCCAAAATTTTCTGAAAATTTGTCCACGCCATGATTTGTCTTTTTCTGTAGATGCAAAACACTGGATAAACGTATGAAACACAGAAATTTTGTCACCATTTAATTACAATTTATGAATGAAAGAGAATTAGCGCAAAATGTATCCGGTACAACTTTCACTCGATGAAACCCAAACTCCGTATCACACTTTTCCTTATCAAACGTATTTCCGAGAATCAAAATCACACATTAGATTTCGCAAAATCGCAAGTCACAAATATAATTCATCACGAGCACATTTTTCATTTTGTTGACAACAATAGAAGCAATGGTTGTACGTCTGGCAACCCGATAGCGAATGACAATAAAGAGTGCCAAAATGTTGCGCCAACATCAAGTGCAAGTGTATGAAGTAGGAAATGGTAAAACGATGCCAAAGTGCGATAAAAGTCCTTTCTGTTCTGCTTTTATTTCACACAGCTGATTTGACTCAGTGTAATCAAGCTTAGTTCAGTGACTCATTATCACGCTAAAATTCCTTCCATATAAAAATTTTTATGTACCGCTCGCCAGAAATTATGTGTTATTCTAAGGATGAGGGAATATGAATAATAGAATAATGCACAAGAAGAAGGAAAATATTTCTATTAACTCAAACGCACAAAAAGATTGAGATTTGTTACGAGTATTTTTAATGTAATTATATGGCTCTTTTTCTTTTTTTTTCAGAAACGTACCAACACAGCATGTTTATTTGTAATTGAATTTATCGAACAAAATATTTTAACACTCCAGAAATGATGAAGTTATGTATTTCAAACCCCTCCCTACCAGTTTATTATAATTTATATATCGTTTGTATAGAGCAATAATTTTTTTCTACACTTTTTTCAGGCATGTATAAAAACTTAAAAACATTTAAAGAAAAATTAAAATTACGTCATGTTGCTGCCGCTACCTGCTACCTTCCCCCCGTGTAAAAAAAATTGATTTAGTTAGTTTTTAATTAAAGTCACAATTTTGTGTGACGTATAATATATATGCATATCCCCAGTTGTGGAACAATATTTTTTAAAAATATTTAACCCCCCCCCCCCTTCTCCGAAATTAAAGTCTAGTTACGGTCTTGCCTATCTCCGAAAAATTTACCCTGAAAAGAATTACAAGTAACTAGTAAGAGTTAAATATACATCAAAAGATAATTCAAGAGGATATCGTATCCTTTCATCTTTCAAGCCTTTTAGCTTTCCAATGAGCAATAAAATAATTCAGTCGTCCATTCAAGAAAACAATGTCAGTTTAAATGCTAGCTTAAACGTGTTTTTTTCTTCTTTTTTTTTTCTTTTCTTTCTTTCTTTAATATAATTTTTTTTTTTTTTTTTTTTTTTTTTTTTTTTTTTTTAAAGAATGCCAAGAAGGTTTTTGTTTACCACTGCTTAGTACGGACTGACATCCACATTAGTTGGTACTCTCAAAACGCCCTCTTTTTATGGACAATGACGACTAATCAAGCTGGGACATACAGTTTAAAGTGGATTCCGAACCACAATCAGGGTTTTCATTCAAGTCACAGAATGAAAATCAATGACTTTTAAGCACCTAAATAACATTTTTCAGGACCTTTGAAAATTTGTTTTCATGCATCAGGGATAAATATAAATTTTTAAAATGTATATTCTACCAAAAAAGTTACAAGTTGGCGCATGCGTAATACAAATATGTCAGAGAATTCCAATATGTTGCGGATAAGTGGCAAACTCTAAGGTATAGCACACAGCATCTGCAAAAATTAAGGACTTATAAGGACCTGTAAGCATTTTCAAGGCCTTGAAAATAGTTAAAAAATATCAAACACTTTTAATGACTTTCAATGACCGTGGGAACGTTGGCAATGAGCATCCATATCTGAGACCGGGATTCGAACCCGGCACTTTTGGCAGGAGCGTAGACAAAGATTTTTTTCGGGAGGGGATATTACATTATAACTCAAAACAAATCGTAACAATAATTTTTGTTTTTAATGCCAAACATATTGTTACATGTATTTTTTCCAACTTATGTTTAGAGATTTAAAAACATTTGTAATAAATTTACCATTTTAAACAAAAATTCCTTTGGTGTTTGCGTTCTAATAGCAAACTGAAAAATTTCGGGAGGTGATATATCCCCATATCCCTCCCTCCCTGACCTTTTAGCATGTTAAGTCGAAGCGCTAACCACATAGCCTTCAGGTGAGCTCTACAACCCAAATTAGAAAATATATGATGTTGGTGTATATTTTCTCCTTTTTAAATAGGTTTACAGCTACACCACAAGCTAATTAAATGAGAGTAATGACAACCCTTTGTGTAAGTATTACATTTTGTAAATCATTTTCGTGTTTTTTGGTCCTTAAAAAACCGGAAAGGACACACATTAAGAATACAATTGAATTCACTAAGTACTTGAATTGACATATCACATGACGAGAGATGCGCTTTTGTCTCTCTCAGCAACTATTCTTGTATGATTTCAACATTCGCTTAATATAGAGATAAATCTGTCATTATATACAAAACCTCTTCCTAATAGATAGATAATAAAAAGATCTTGTGACTGATCCCTGAGATTATTTTACTTGCTCTATTTTAGTTTCGAACTCATTGTACTGTTATGTTATCGAATTATCACTCCAGACGATAAAATACTATCTCCTGTCGGAAAAAATAAAAAAAATTTAATGAAAATATTCAATTGAATCAAGTTACGTCACATAAGACGATTTATTTTCACAAAGCAAAACAATCATATATTCTATTTGACATTAAGTATGTGGTATGTGGATTTAGGGGCGCCCCCAGGTTTATTTGTAGGGGGTTGCAGAAGAGACCCATTTCACTGTGTGCTTGACAACTTTTCCTCATTCATATATGACAACATAAATTACTTAATCTTTTTCTTTTTTAACATTTACATTTTCCCCTCATTTTAATCATAATCATTTACATTTTAATTGCTTAAAAACTAATTTTTTTTAAAATTAAAATGAATACTAAGTAAAAAAATTTAAAACTAGAAGTCACAGAATGATTTTCTTGCAATTAGTTCAAATGCTGAACCAAAATTATTACATTTAAAGAGCATCTTGGATGTCATTGTAGAACAAAATTGGAAAATTTTAGCTCTATATTTATACTGATTTAAAAAAATGTCAAAATTAAAGCTTACCCCTGTTTTCCTAAATAATTTCTTTCTTTTTTGGTCTTTTGAAATTTCATGCAGAATATATTTGTGGAAGTGAAGTTGAACTGAAGAGAAATAAGTCTGGGGTGTGAATCGGAATCCTGGTGTGTGGATTGTCCGAATAGGGGAAATCCGTGGTACAAAATAATATTTAGTGTTCACTGTTGCTCTATTTTATAAAATAATGAAATCTATTCATGTTAAGTCAGCATTATTAATGCTAAGTCATCATATCATTAAACACGTGGTCCAACAACTAGTTCTCAACCATTAACGTTGCAGCTGTACTCTGGTAAAAATATGCAAAAAGGCACAAAATATTAGTGGGTTTTTTAACATTTACATTTTCCCCTCATTTTAATCATAATCATTTACATTTTAATTGCTTAAAAACTAATTTTTTTTTAAATTAAAATGAATACTAATTAAAAAATTTTAAAACTAGAAGTCACAGAATGATTTTCTTGCAATTAGTTCAAATGCTGAACCAAAATTATTACATTTAAAGAGTATCTCGGATGTCATTGTAGAACAAAATTGGAAAATTCTTGCAATTAGTTCAAATGCTGAACCAAAATTATTACATTTAAAGAGTATCTCGGATGTCATTGTAGAACAAAATTGGAAAATTTTAGCTCTATTTATACTGATTTCAAAAAATGTCAAAATTAAAGCTTACCCCTGTTTTCCTAAATAATTTCTTTCTTTTTTGGTCTTTTGAAATTTCATGCAGAATATATTTGTGGAAGTGAAGTTGAACTGAAGAGAAATAAGTCTGGGGTGTGAATCGGAATCCTGGTGTGTGGATTGTCCGAATAGGGGAAATCCGTGGTACAAAATAATATTTAGTGTTCACTGTTGCTCTATTTTATAAAATAATGAAATCTATTCATGTTAAGTCAGCATTATTAATGCTAAGTCATCATATCATTAAACACGTGGTCCAACAACTAGTTCTCAACCATTAACGTTGCAGCTGTACTCTGGTAAAAAATATGCAAAAAGGCACAAAATATTAGTGGGTTTTTTAACATTTACATTTTCCCCTCATTTTAATCATAATCATTTACATTTTAATTGCTTAAAAACTAATTTTTTTTAAAATTAAAATGAATACTAATTAAAAAATTTTAAAACTAGAAGTCACAGAATGATTTTCTTGCATTAGTTCAAATGCTGAACCAAAATTATTACATTTAAAGAGTATCTCGGATGTCATTGTAGAACAAAATTGGAAAATTTTAGCTCTATATATTTATACTGATTTCAAAAAATGTCAAAATTAAAGCTTACCCCTGTTTTCCTAAATAATTTCTTTCTTTTTTTGGTCTTTTGAAATTTCATGCAGAATATATTTGTGGAAGTGAAGTTGAACTAAAGAGAAATAAGTCTGGGGTGTGAATCGGAATCCTGGTGTGTGGTTGTCCGAATCGGGGAAATCCGTGGTACAAAATAATATTTAGTGTTCACTGTTGCTCTATTTTATAAAATAACTAGCTGAATACCCGTGCTGCGCTACGAAATTTTACCATTAGCATTTTAGCGATCAAAAGACATTCATGTATTCTACACTTCAGACGTTTGCTCCCATTTCGATCCCGACAAATTGATTTATCAAAATAGGAACTTTCCTTTGTTGACATTTTAAACGAAATTTGTAATTGTGAATAGTAAATTGGAATAGTTTATTGTGTTTATGTTTGCTCTTAGTTCTAAATTTCAAAGTAGTAGCTGTATTGGAATTGAGACATTAAGTTAATCCTCGTATAGTTTCAATGTTGCGTCGTCTTTTCATCCCTTAAAAATTCGTTAACCAATATTGGAATGACTTATTTTTTTAACATTTACCCTTTTAACATTTGCACCAAATATCAGAAATATGACTAAATTGGAAGTGGGATATTCGAATGTCCCTCGTTTGGAACGTTTAACCCCTTTTCGACCCCTTAAAGTGGGTTAATCGAGATCGGAATAGCTTACTTTTTCTATTTTTACCATTGTTGATATTTGTGCCGATTTTCAGAGTTGTGACTATGTGGGAAGTGAGAGAATTAGTGATGAGTGAGTCAGTGAGTCAGTGAGTGAGGGCTTTGCCTTATATATAGAGAGATGAAATCTATTCATGTTAAGTCAGCATTATTAATGCTAAGCCATCATATCATTAAACACGTGGTCCAACAACTAGTTCTCAACCATTAACGTTGCAGCTGTACTCTGGTAAAAAATATGCAAAAAGACACAAAATATTAGTGGTTTTTTTTCTGCAATGAAAGAAACATGTACATACAAAAATAAAACAAAAACCTTAGTCATTCAACGAAATACTCAACGGAAATCTAAAATAGAATTCATTATCTCAATCATTTCCAAAAGTCGCCGAAAAAAAACAACCTGATTTCTTCTCTCAGAAATTTAAAAAAAAAAAAAAAAAAAATCCAATTCAAGAAAAAGTAAAAAGATGCCAAGTATAAAAAATAATACTACAAAACTAGAGTGAACGTCTACATTTAATAGATTCGATTTCTTTATTCAAAAAGGAAGGAAAAAGAGAACTTAAACAGAAGCAATTACTAGTGCACATCATAACAACAAAAAATATTTAAAAAATAACATTTGATTATTTCCTGTGAATTTATAGCTTTTAAAAGAATTTTATTATCAACAAGTGCACCGCCTTGCACCCTCCTGGTCGTGGAAAGAGGATAAAATCTGCTGGCGCTAGATCAGAGGAATAAGGAGAGTGTAATACTGCGACTGAAATTGGCACTGAAGGGAAACCGATTTTCAAGCATCTCAGACATTCAAGCTGCCAAGGAACTTAAGATAGTCTCAAAGGAGAATTTTTTTAGAAGTTTCAAGAACTTGTATGAACGTTGTCAGAAGTGTATCGTAGACGGCGGGAACTACTTTGAAGGACAGTGATGTATTTATCTGCAAATATATAATGCAGTGTTTATTATGACATCAGTCACCTTACTTTTCGGTCTCACCTTGTAATTTGACAGACGTGACATAAACTAACAATAAGCGACAGAACCAAGGCGTGTTACTTAATTACTTAATTTTCGTAATTATATGTAACCTATTACTTAATTTTCGTAATTATACGTTATATTTTAATTTTTGTTCCTAATGAATAATTTAAATTCTATGTTATATGAAAACTATTGCTTTCCACTACTTTTATTAATTTTCAAAAATCACTTTTGTGTAAATGCACCCCTTAGACCAGGGGGCGGCAGACTGCGGCTACGAAGGCGCATGCGGCTCTTATGAATATTTGCGGCTCTTCAAATTCTAAATAACTCGACTTAAGAATAAACTGATAAAAAATTAATTGTAATAAATTTGCACTTTGTTTGGATAAACCCATTAAACTTACTGTGTAATATCAAACCTGAGAAATAAGGAAAACGCGAAGAAACACGGAGATGGGTAAGATGGATTGGTAACACTGTTCTCAAATAGCAAATACCAACTTAAAATCAGCCTCAACAGCAACCCCAGAAATCTTTTCAGTCAAAATTCGGATCATACAGAATGTGCAATAGGAGTCAGCTCACCATGCGTCACACAGTCTAAATTGCATTGATCTTTTGTTAACTTTCGTTGTTTTCCTCTCCAGCTTAGGTGAGGTAGTTATAGCATCTTTCGCTATTAAACACAATTTGCCTTTGATATACTATATGAAAAAAACATGACGTCTACTTTACCCAAAAGTAAGAGAATAACTGATTATTGGGGGCAATTGTGAATTTAAGAAAGAATAGAATTAACTGTATCCATTCATTACAAGCAAAAATGGATTACCGACTTTTCCCATCTTCATATGCCATGGTGTTTATACCATAAAAACGGAATAAAATTGTTGGAAGTTAAAAGCTCGAATTGGTACTGTTATATTTCTTTTGGATATCTTTAAAAATTTTGCAATTCCGAATATTGAATTATTGGGCCTTATTGCAGAAAAGTGTACCGAACCCTGACCTAGACCATGAAGCTCCTCTGGAAATTTCGAAAAACTCAAAAGCAAACTACAAACTCATGAGACCTGTACCATGATATTGAGAAAGAAACCAATCTATGACAACTAACTACAGATAGAAGCTAAAACTAGGGGTGTGGAACATCGCACAACTTTCAATTACACTATAATAATGACGTGGATTTGTGGCATTTACTGTTTTTATATTTTCCTCATTCATTTAGAAAAAATTTCTGTTTAACGATATTTTTTCCGATAATTCTTATATAGGACTTTAAGAAAGAAAAAAAAAAATTCCGCTAAAATGGTAATTTTGGCCACATGCTTTTCGATTATTCTTAAATTAACCTTTCTTATAAGTGAAATTAAGGAGAGGAGAAAAAACGATCGTTGATGAGCTATGCTCAAGGAAAGAGAACTCTGCGTTGAAGGCATTCGTTTTTCAACTTTTTACGCCATTAAAGCATTTTTAGAGGAATTTCGTTGTTGTTCGAATGCAGGGCTCCCACGGTCATTGAAAGTCATTAAAAGTGCTTAATATTTTTGAACCTGTTTTCAAGGCCTTGAAAGTGCTTGAAAATGCTTAGAGGTGCTTAAAAGTACTTGAAAATGTTTAGTGGTCCTTAAAAGTCCTTAATTTTTTAGTACGTTGTCCAACTGCAAAATTTATAAAAATACAACTCGGACTTGCTATCCCCGCGTGACCGCCACTCATCCGCACTGTATCGGAATTTTCTGACATATTTATATTACGCATGTGCCAACTTGTAACTGTTTTTGGTAGAATATACTTTATAAAAAATTTATATATAGACATGATGCCTGAAAACAAATTTTCAAAGGTCATTAAAAACATTCATTAGGTCCTTAAAAGTCATTGAAAAGTCATTGATTTTCATTCTGTGATTTGAGTGGGAACCCTGGAATGTTGAGAACACCTTAAGAGGCATAATCACCGCGATTTTGATCAAAATCGTTAGAGCCGTTTATTAGCAATAATTGAAAAACATTATTTTTTCAATCGAAGCCACCTTATGCTCATGCGTGATTTTAACGAAAACCTCAATGGTAGGTCCCATAGTCACCACTAATCCACACACCAAATTTGAACATCCTAGGATAATTTGTCCGGCAGGTATGCTGACCACAGACATACATTTTTTCTGGACCATTTATTTTTTTTAAATCATTATGTTCCAAAAAGAGGAGAAATGCAAAAAAAAAAAAAAAAAAAAAAAAAAAAAAAAATCGAATTTTTTTTTGTACAGAATTCTATACTTTCATTACCTTATGTATACATATGGGTAATTGAAAGTAATAACCAACTAAATTAAATTTTAACAATTAATTTAAACAATGGGAAAAGGAAAAAGTCAGTTGAAATAGGGCGACTTTCAGCATTCCCAAACGACCTGGTAACTACATTTAGTTACCATCATCGATATAGATAAACAACTGGATAGACTGCTCCATTGTCAATGCAAAGAGAAAAACGCGCCGGGGATTGCGAAGCTGGTGGGAAGATTAACCAATCACAGTTCACTTTTATAGTTGGATGGAAATGAGAAAAACCTTGTAAAATGCTAGAGTATACATTTTTTTGCACATTATTACTAATTAAGGTCTACTATTGACATTTCTGCTGTGTACAACCCGAAATTTTATTTTCAATCCTCGGCAATCCGTATTTCTAATCCCACCAACGGCATCTGGCAACGGCTTCATTTTCCCAGCGTTAAGCAGTCTACCCAGTTGTTTATTTATATCGATGGTTACCATACAACATTTAGTTATACGAAGAACAATAAAATTGAGAGATGTTTTCATTGCCAGTTGAAGAATTTTTAAAAATGGACATGAGCCATTTCAACAATTACACTTTCCTGAGTGCGCTATGGGCCCAACTGACACTAGAGGTGTGGAACATCGCACAACTTTCAGTTATTCGACAGACATGACATTTTGTCCTTACTTGTGCATGAAACAGGAAAAAAATAATCATTGATGGGTGATGCTCAAGAGCAAAAAGTTTAAATTCACTCATTTTTCAACTTTTTATGCTTTTACCTCATTTTAACTGGAATTTCGAAGGTGGGGATGACTCAATACCTTAGAACACCTTAAGAGACATTAGTACATAAAACTGGGCCCTCGTGGGAGACAAAACCAGTCTATCCATAATACGCAAAGTCAAGAGCATATCCCGACTGCACAAAGTGCACTTTCAGTGGATCCCGTCACATGTAGACATCCACGGAAATGAATTGGCTGACACTCTTGCTAAGGAGGGACTAGAACACCCTGTCCTCTCTACTCAAGAACTCACATATCAAGAGTTATACTCAAAGAAAATAGCTCAAAATAAAGCGAAATGGCATATACCTCCATCTCACGAATGGTATAAAGCCAAAAGGCCAGGACACTCCCTATCTCTTCCTTGTGATACACACCAATACCCGTCTGTCCCGACTTGCTAGTGGTCACCTTAAAGGCCTCACATATTCTGGGGGAAGCAAAAATTTTCCTCTTTGCCCTAAATGCCAAAAAGAACAGGCATCACCTCAGCACATTTTGGACTGCCTTGGACTGGACTGGGAGGACATTTATAACTGTCCACAACTAGTGTCAGACTTCATTAATGTCAATGGCTTCACTGATATTGTCTGACTTCGTCAGACAAAAGGGAGATTAGAAACAACAACAACAGTACATAAATTTTAATCAAAATCGCTAGAGCCGTTTTTTAGCAATTGCTAAAAAACAGGATTTTGTCATGATAACAATCTTATGCGCATGCGCGATTTCAACCAAAACCTAAATGGTAGGTCCTATGGCCACCACTGATTCGCTCACAAAATTTTAACATCGTATGTCAATTTGTTCGGGAGTTATAATGACCACGTACACACATATAGAAATTTTTTCTTGACCACTTTTTTGAAATCAAAATGTTACAAAACGTTCCAAAATGTTCTATACTTTCATTACCCTATGCAAACAAATGGGTAATTGAAAGTAAACTAGGGGTGTGGAACATCGCACAACTTTCAATTATACTATAATACTATGTCATAATTTACCGATTTTATATTTTCCTCATTCATTTAGAAAAAATTGCCAGTTTGGCGATATTTTTTGCGATAATTCTCGTATGTTATTTTTGATATGCTCAAGGAAAGAGAACTCTGTGTCAAAGGCATTCGCTATTCAACTATTTATGCCATTAAAGCATTTTTACGGGAATTTTAGAGGTGGGGATATTTAAAACACCTTAAAAGGCATTTACACAGCGATTTTGAACAAAATCGTTAGAGCCGTTTTTTAGTAATTACTAAAAAACATCATTTATTCAATGACAGCTACCTATGCGCGTGCGCTATTTTGACGAAAACCTTAATGGTAGATCTTTGTGCCATCACTATCCCGAGCACCAAATTTGATCATTGTAGGTCTATTGGTTAGGGAGTTATGCTGATCACAGACATACACACACACACTGACACACACTTTTTCTAGATCACTTTTTTGAAATCACGATGTTCCGAAACATGGAGAAATGCAAAAAAATCGATTTCTGCTTTGACCGAAAGCTATACTTATGTATATATATGGGTAATTGAAAGTAAAACATCTGCCGATGCCATCTCTCAGGGTCGTAAACAGGGAGGGAGGGGGGGGGGGAGAAGAGATCCCCCCACGCCGAAATTGTGAGAAATTTTGTTTCACCACTTCTCCTTTTTTGTGTAACTTGTATTTAATTAATAAAAGCATATAATTGAATCTTCAACCATACCTCACCCCCGAAAAAAAATCCTGGCTACGGCGTGCCGACCAAATGGTATAGTGGTTAGCATGCTAGCTTCAAGGTTGCGGGTTCCGAGTCCCGTGTTAGGCATGGGTGTTTGTAAATGTATGTTGGCTTGTCTAATGACGAATGTTTCGGCGCATTATAGCCCTCGTGTTGCTGACGGAGCCAGATAATCTAAAAACAACCAACCTGGCTACGGCCTTGCCATCTTTCAATGAGATGAAAAGGAGAACGCTAAATATTACGGCCCATATGATAGCTGTGGGGTTAGCGCTCTAGTTTCGCATGTCAAAACTGACGGGTTCGAAGCCCGGATAAGGCATGAATGATCGTTGTGGTTCAGAATCCACGTTAAGCTGTAGGTCCCGGCCTGATTAGCCGTTATTGTGCACAAGTATAGGTCGTTGAGCTCACAAAACAACCAAAATATTACGAGATAATTCCAATCATTTAATCAATCAAGGGAAATTCACTTATCACTTATTGGACATTTTTACGATCAGCGGTTTTCGTATAAAATTTCTAGAATTCTCGAACAACGAAGTTTGCAGTTACTGATATGTACATTGGTCGCAATCAAACGTCACCGTGATATTATCCTCAACTGTGCAGACGGCGGTATCATGAATTCACTGTACAAAGGGCGGTATGCAGGGTTGTAGTGCTAAGAAAAGGATTACCGGTATGCAATGTATCCTGAATTAATTGTGAAAATATGCAACGTTTTAGTGCTAAAAAGAAGGTTTACCGGTACGCAAGGTTTCTGGTCGTGGCGGTAACCCTATCTGTAATTGGGATTTTTTTTTTAATTATAAAATGCAAATTTATAATATTATGCATAATTTACCATACAAAGAAGGGGAAAAAAAATACTCTTAATTTAAATATTTATTTGTTCACTAACTAATATCACAATACATGAAGATTTATGTGTTATTATCTAAACATGTCTTCCATCACTAGGTTGGTTGGTTGTTTTCAGATTATCTGGCGCCTTCAGCAACACGAGGGCTATAATGCACCGAAATATTCGTCATTAGACAAGCCAACATACATTTACAAACAACCATGCCTAACACGGGACTCGGAACCCGCAACCTCGCGGTCTAGAAGCTAGCACGCTAACCACTATACCGATTGGTCGGCCTTCCATCACTAGGAGCACAAAGCATTAGCATGTTTTCGAAGGCTCATAAAAAAAGTTAGGTGAAGGTGGTACCCGATATTTATTTTATTGGAAGGATTTTTTTTTACTATAAATGCTTTAAGACAGCATGTACTGAAATTCTAACATAAAGAGCAAAGTAATAAAGGGCATTTGATACAATAATTTTTAATTAAAAGTAACCTATTAGAATTCGATAAAGCAATTAGGCATGCCAATCAAAATCATGTTTCTGTAGGTAGGTCATTAGATTTTTGAATGTCCCTGAATTTGTTTTTTAATTAATCTTTATGTAATTTAAGTTTAAAAACAATTTTACAACTAGGTAAAGATACAATTAAGAAAAATGTAAACGATTTGCCAGTGTGATTAATAACCACGAACAACCAGTTTCGTCTTTTGCCTGCCAGTTATTGATAACCATTTTCTAAATCCAAAATTCCCACATCAAAAAAATGAACCTAAATTAAATTAACTCAAATATAAGCTGATGTGTCTTCGTGATTTAGTAGTCTGAAGATTGCTAATTAAAATCTGATTTTATTATTTATTTTTATAATTTAAGTTTATAATTTATTCGTGTTCAAAACCTAATTGAAAATATTGTTGCGTTGAACGGGTTCGAAAGATTTGAAGCCAAAGCAGATCAAATGTTGCAGAAATTTATTCCAATATAACTCTTCTCAGATTCTCTTACAACTCCAGAACTTCTCGTTCTAGTAGACAGAATACAGCTCTTTTCACAACAATAGAGCACAAAACAGCAGTTAAAAACTTGACAACACAACTGCTCAAATCGCTGCACAAGACAATGCAATACAGTTCGCTTTCGGAACTCTCTGAACGCTCACTGAGACTCAGTATCAGTAATTCCAGTCAACTAATGGACTCAGCTAACAACTAACTCCATCACCAGCTCTGCTGAGCTTTTGTAGGGGAGAAGAACATACGTGAAACTTCCAGAGATAGATATTTGGAGAACTTTCCAGATTGTAGTCGAAAAGTCCTATACATGTACATGGAGACCGAAAATGTCGCCAAATTTGGCGACAAAAATTAGTCGCTAAAACCATCTCCAACTTGGCTCTATCTCGCCAATTTGGCGAGATTGCCAGTACCATAATGTTAAATGCCCTGCTCGCTTCCCAGCGTTACCTCTGTAAAACCCGTTATCAAGCATCGAGACCCATATTGCCGGGAAGCCAACTCAACGACGAACTATTGCACTGCCTTATGCGAAATGTACATAAATTTTACTATTTACAAAATTAACACTACGAAATATTTACAAATATACAAAAATTCGTAACAATATTGAAAAATGACCAGGGTTCATTTGGACTGCAACAATATTTGGAAATTTTGAGTCGCCGAGCCTGGGCTTGTGCGGAAATTATGTCTTGTTTATTATTAATTAGTTCTTAAAAGTGTCAGTTTCGAGCCCCTTTTACACACCTGGCGGTATATGAGAAGGATAAATTCGATAAGTTTCCTTTTTGCGTTATCACGAGAATAGCGCTTAGGCCTCAATCCTTGTCTCGAAACAATTTAACCGTAAATTTCAATATTGTTGCACAAATTGTCTGTATATAGTGTAAATAGTGACGTATTATTTTAAAATTCTATTGTAATTTATTTTATCTTATTTTATTTATTAACAGCGATTATACAAGTTAGAAAAAGGTGGCAACACCTAAAGCAATCGAGAAATTTCGAGATGTTTCTTTTCCGACGAATTGGCTGGAAATTTCGGGAATGTTCTCTCTCGCCAAGTATAAATAAGACTGGAGATCGGGAAAGTTTTCGGATTGACTTCGGACTTCGATGAAAGCTAATCGCTTTGCTTACTGGAGAGAGCTTGTATAATCGCTGTATTCGAAGTTGTTCTTACTGAAGCTTGTGTTGAAGCTTGAGATTGATTCGACTGTTGTTTTTGAATAAATTTTGGGCCTATGAAGAGTGAATAAATAGTAGTTTTCATCTTAAAAACTGTGCTATCATTGCCTCAGTGGAAAAATTCATAACAATATTCAATTTTTCAATGTAATATTTTTATTTGGGTATTCAAGTACAAGTACTTATAAAGATTTTGAGTCTATTTCTGTCTGGCCCAGTTTTTAAAATAATTAGGCAAGATGTTCAATCTAAAAGAAAGAATGAAAGAAAAAGAAAAGTAAAAAGAAAGAAAAAAAGAATGGGAAAAAAAAGCAATATTTTAATACACACAATTAACCTGGTAATATTTTTCTAAATATATTATTTTACTTATGACTTGTGCAGAAAATCTCCAATAGAACCAATCTTACTTTCTAGATCTTATAGGATACGGGAGTGACTAGAATTCACAATATAATCACTATAGATTAGGCTAGTTGTATACATTATTTTGCAAGTGGCCAGACGAAAGCTAATATATTGCTCCAAAGCACAGCAACTCAATTTCAAATGCTCCATTCCTTCCGGAAAATCTTTCAAGGGTAAACTGGACCTCGTTTATAACTCGAATGGAAGGAAGCATACTAAACTCCCCCCCCCCCCCCAGGTATATCGACTATTGACACTAGACTATATGTACTATAATTTCAAATGCTCCATTCCTTCCGGAAAATCTTTCAAGGGGAAACTGGACCTCGTTTATAACTCGAATGGAAGGAAGCATACAAAACTCCTCCCCCCCAGGTATATCGACTATTGACACTAGACTATATGTACTATAATTTCAAATGCTCCATTCCTTCCGGAAAATCTTTCAAGGGGAAACTGGACCTCGTTTATAACTCGAATGGAAGGAAGCATACAAAACTCCTCCCCCCCAGGTATATCGACTATTGACACTAGACTATATGTACTATAATTTCAAATGCTCCATTCCTTCCGGAAAATCTTTCAAGGGGAAACTGGACCTCGTTTATAACTCGAATGGAAGGAAGCATACAAAACTCCTCCCCCCCAGGTATATCGACTATTGACACTAGACTATATGTACTATAATTTCAAATGCTCCATTCCTTCCGGAAAATCTTTCAAGGGGAAACTGGACCTCGTTTATAACTCGAATGGAAGGAAGCATACTAAACTCCCCCCCCCCCCCAGGTATATCGACTATTGACACTAGACTATATGTACTATAATTTCAAATGCTCCATTCCTTCCGGAAAATCTTTCAAGGGGAAACTGGACCTCGTTTATAACTCGAATGGAAGGAAGCATACAAAACTCCTCCCCCCCAGGTATATCGACTATTGACACTAGACTATATGTACTATAATTTCAAATGCTCCATTCCTTCCGGAAAATCTTTCAAGGGGAAACTGGACCTCGTTTATAACTCGAATGGAAGGAAGCATACTAAACTCCCCCCCCCCCCCAGGTATATCGACTATTGACACTAGACTATATGTACTATAATTTCAAATGCTCCATTCCTTCCGGAAAATCTTTCAAGGGGAAACTGGACCTCGTTTATAACTCGAATGGAAGGAAGCATACAAAACTCCTCCCCCCCAGGTATATCGACTATTGACACTAGACTATATGTACTATAATTTCAAATGCTCCATTCCTTCCGGAAAATCTTTCAAGGGGAAACTGGACCTCGTTTATAACTCGAATGGAAGGAAGCATACTAAACTCCCCCCCCCCCCCAGGTATATCGACTATTGACACTAGACTATATGTACTATAATTTCAAATGCTCCATTCCTTCCGGAAAATCTTTCAAGGGGAAACTGGACCTCGTTTATAACTCGAATGGAAGGAAGCATACAAAACTCCTCCCCCCCAGGTATATCGACTATTGACACTAGACTATATGTACTATAATTTCAAATGCTCCATTCCTTCCGGAAAATCTTTCAAGGGGAAACTGGACCTCGTTTATAACTCGAATGGAAGGAAGCATACAAAACTCCTCCCCCCCAGGTATATCGACTATTGACACTAGACTATATGTACTATAATTTCAAATGCTCCATTCCTTCCGGAAAATCTTTCAAGGGGAAACTGGACCTCGTTTATAACTCGAATGGAAGGAAGCATACAAAACTCCTCCCCCCCAGGTATATCGACTATTGACACTAGACTATATGTACTATAATTTCAAATGCTCCATTCCTTCCGGAAAATCTTTCAAGGGGAAACTGGACCTCGTTTATAACTCGAATGGAAGGAAGCATACAAAACTCCTCCCCCCCAGGTATATCGACTATTGACACTAGACTATATGTACTATAATTTCAAATGCTCCATTCCTTCCGGAAAATCTTTCAAGGGGAAACTGGACCTCGTTTATAACTCGAATGGAAGGAAGCATACAAAACTCCTCCCCCCCAGGTATATCGACTATTGACACTAGACTATATGTACTATAATTTCAAATGCTCCATTCCTTCCGGAAAATCTTTCAAGGGGAAACTGGACCTCGTTTATAACTCGAATGGAAGGAAGCATACAAAACTCCTCCCCCCCAGGTATATCGACTATTGACACTAGACTATATGTACTATAATTTCAAATGCTCCATTCCTTCCGGAAAATCTTTCAAGGGGAAACTGGACCTCGTTTATAACTCGAATGGAAGGAAGCATACTAAACTCCCCCCCCCCCCCAGGTATATCGACTATTGACACTAGACTATATGTACTATAATTTCAAATGCTCCATTCCTTCCGGAAAATCTTTCAAGGGGAAACTGGACCTCGTTTATAACTCGAATGGAAGGAAGCATACAAAACTCCTCCCCCCCAGGTATATCGACTATTGACACTAGACTATATGTACTATAATTTCAAATGCTCCATTCCTTCCGGAAAATCTTTCAAGGGGAAACTGGACCTCGTTTATAACTCGAATGGAAGGAAGCATACAAAACTCCTCCCCCCCAGGTATATCGACTATTGACACTAGACTATATGTACTATAATTTCAAATGCTCCATTCCTTCCGGAAAATCTTTCAAGGGGAAACTGGACCTCGTTTATAACTCGAATGGAAGGAAGCATACAAAACTCCTCCCCCCCAGGTATATCGACTATTGACACTAGACTATATGTACTATAATTTCAAATGCTCCATTCCTTCCGGAAAATCTTTCAAGGGGAAACTGGACCTCGTTTATAACTCGAATGGAAGGAAGCATACTAAACTCCCCCCCCCCCCCAGGTATATCGACTATTGACACTAGACTATATGTACTATAATTTCAAATGCTCCATTCCTTCCGGAAAATCTTTCAAGGGGAAACTGGACCTCGTTTATAACTCGAATGGAAGGAAGCATACAAAACTCCTCCCCCCCAGGTATATCGACTATTGACACTAGACTATATGTACTATAATTTCAAATGCTCCATTCCTTCCGGAAAATCTTTCAAGGGGAAACTGGACCTCGTTTATAACTCGAATGGAAGGAAGCATACTAAACTCCCCCCCCCCCCCAGGTATATCGACTATTGACACTAGACTATATGTACTATAATTTCAAATGCTCCATTCCTTCCGGAAAATCTTTCAAGGGGAAACTGGACCTCGTTTATAACTCGAATGGAAGGAAGCATACAAAACTCCTCCCCCCCAGGTATATCGACTATTGACACTAGACTATATGTACTATAATTTCAAATGCTCCATTCCTTCCGGAAAATCTTTCAAGGGGAAACTGGACCTCGTTTATAACTCGAATGGAAGGAAGCATACTAAACTCCCCCCCCCCCAGGTATATCGACTATTGACACTAGACTATATGTACTATAATTTCAAATGCTCCATTCCTTCCGGAAAATCTTTCAAGGGGAAACTGGACCTCGTTTATAACTCGAATGGAAGGAAGCATACAAAACTCCTCCCCCCCAGGTATATCGACTATTGACACTAGACTATATGTACTATAATTTCAAATGCTCCATTCCTTCCGGAAAATCTTTCAAGGGGAAACTGGACCTCGTTTATAACTCGAATGGAAGGAAGCATACAAAACTCCTCCCCCCCAGGTATATCGACTATTGACACTAGACTATATGTACTATAATTTCAAATGCTCCATTCCTTCCGGAAAATCTTTCAAGGGGAAACTGGACCTCGTTTATAACTCGAATGGAAGGAAGCATACAAAACTCCTCCCCCCCAGGTATATCGACTATTGACACTAGACTATATGTACTATAATTTCAAATGCTCCATTCCTTCCGGAAAATCTTTCAAGGGGAAACTGGACCTCGTTTATAACTCGAATGGAAGGAAGCATACAAAACTCCTCCCCCCCAGGTATATCGACTATTGACACTAGACTATATGTACTATAATTTCAAATGCTCCATTCCTTCCGGAAAATCTTTCAAGGGGAAACTGGACCTCGTTTATAACTCGAATGGAAGGAAGCATACAAAACTCCTCCCCCCCAGGTATATCGACTATTGACACTAGACTATATGTACTATAATTTCAAATGCTCCATTCCTTCCGGAAAATCTTTCAAGGGGAAACTGGACCTCGTTTATAACTCGAATGGAAGGAAGCATACAAAACTCCTCCCCCCCAGGTATATCGACTATTGACACTAGACTATATGTACTATAATTTCAAATGCTCCATTCCTTCCGGAAAATCTTTCAAGGGGAAACTGGACCTCGTTTATAACTCGAATGGAAGGAAGCATACAAAACTCCTCCCCCCCAGGTATATCGACTATTGACACTAGACTATATGTACTATAATTTCAAATGCTCCATTCCTTCCGGAAAATCTTTCAAGGGGAAACTGGACCTCGTTTATAACTCGAATGGAAGGAAGCATACAAAACTCCTCCCCCCCAGGTATATCGACTATTGACACTAGACTATATGTACTATAATTTCAAATGCTCCATTCCTTCCGGAAAATCTTTCAAGGGGAACTGGACCTCGTTTTTAACTCGAATGGGAAGGAAGCATACAAAACTCCTCCCCCCAGGTATATCGACTATTGACACTAGACTATATGTACTATAATTTCAAATGCTCCATTCCTTCCGGAAAATCTTTCAAGGGGAAACTGGACCTCGTTTATAACTCGAATGGAAGGAAGCATACAAAACTCCTCCCCCCCAGGTATATCGACTATTGACACTAGACTATATGTACTATAATTTCAAATGCTCCATTCCTTCCGGAAAATCTTTCAAGGGGAAACTGGACCTCGTTTATAACTCGAATGGAAGGAAGCATACAAAACTCCTCCCCCCCAGGTATATCGACTATTGACACTAGACTATATGTACTATAATTTCAAATGCTCCATTCCTTCCGGAAAATCTTTCAAGGGGAAACTGGACCTCGTTTATAACTCGAATGGAAGGAAGCATACAAAACTCCTCCCCCCCAGGTATATCGACTATTGACACTAGACTATATGTACTATAATTTCAAATGCTCCATTCCTTCCGGAAAATCTTTCAAGGGGAAACTGGACCTCGTTTATAACTCGAATGGAAGGAAGCATACAAAACTCCTCCCCCCCAGGTATATCGACTATTGACACTAGACTATATGTACTATAATTTCAAATGCTCCATTCCTTCCGGAAAATCTTTCAAGGGGAAACTGGACCTCGTTTATAACTCGAATGGAAGGAAGCATACAAAACTCCTCCCCCCCAGGTATATCGACTATTGACACTAGACTATATGTACTATAATTTCAAATGCTCCATTCCTTCCGGAAAATCTTTCAAGGGGAAACTGGACCTCGTTTATAACTCGAATGGAAGGAAGCATACAAAACTCCTCCCCCCAGGTATATCGACTATTGACACTAGACTATATGTACTATAATTTCAAATGCTCCATTCCTTCCGGAAAATCTTTCAAGGGGAAACTGGACCTCGTTTATAACTCGAATGGAAGGAAGCATACAAAACTCCTCCCCCCCAGGTATATCGACTATTGACACTAGACTATATGTACTATAATTTCAAATGCTCCATTCCTTCCGGAAAATCTTTCAAGGGGAAACTGGACCTCGTTTATAACTCGAATGGAAGGAAGCATACAAAACTCCTCCCCCCCAGGTATATCGACTATTGACACTAGACTATATGTACTATAATTTCAAATGCTCCATTCCTTCCGGAAAATCTTTCAAGGGGAAACTGGACCTCGTTTATAACTCGAATGGAAGGAAGCATACAAAACTCCTCCCCCCCAGGTATATCGACTATTGACACTAGACTATATGTACTATAATTTCAAATGCTCCATTCCTTCCGGAAAATCTTTCAAGGGGAAACTGGACCTCGTTTATAACTCGAATGGAAGGAAGCATACAAAACTCCTCCCCCCCAGGTATATCGACTATTGACACTAGACTATATGTACTATAATTTCAAATGCTCCATTCCTTCCGGAAAATCTTTCAAGGGGAAACTGGACCTCGTTTATAACTCGAATGGAAGGAAGCATACAAAACTCCTCCCCCCCAGGTATATCGACTATTGACACTAGACTATATGTACTATAATTTCAAATGCTCCATTCCTTCCGGAAAATCTTTCAAGGGGAAACTGGACCTCGTTTATAACTCGAATGGAAGGAAGCATACAAAACTCCTCCCCCCCAGGTATATCGACTATTGACACTAGACTATATGTACTATAATTTCAAATGCTCCATTCCTTCCGGAAAATCTTTCAAGGGGAAACTGGACCTCGTTTATAACTCGAATGGAAGGAAGCATACAAAACTCCTCCCCCCCAGGTATATCGACTATTGACACTAGACTATATGTACTATAATTTCAAATGCTCCATTCCTTCCGGAAAATCTTTCAAGGGGAAACTGGACCTCGTTTATAACTCGAATGGAAGGAAGCATACAAAACTCCTCCCCCCCAGGTATATCGACTATTGACACTAGACTATATGTACTATAATTTCAAATGCTCCATTCCTTCCGGAAAATCTTTCAAGGGGAAACTGGACCTCGTTTATAACTCGAATGGAAGGAAGCATACAAAACTCCTCCCCCCCAGGTATATCGACTATTGACACTAGACTATATGTACTATAATTTCAAATGCTCCATTCCTTCCGGAAAATCTTTCAAGGGGAAACTGGACCTCGTTTATAACTCGAATGGAAGGAAGCATACAAAACTCCTCCCCCCCAGGTATATCGACTATTGACACTAGACTATATGTACTATAATTTCAAATGCTCCATTCCTTCCGGAAAATCTTTCAAGGGGAAACTGGACCTCGTTTATAACTCGAATGGAAGGAAGCATACAAAACTCCTCCCCCCCAGGTATATCGACTATTGACACTAGACTATATGTACTATAATTTCAAATGCTCCATTCCTTCCGGAAAATCTTTCAAGGGGAAACTGGACCTCGTTTATAACTCGAATGGAAGGAAGCATACAAAACTCCTCCCCCCCAGGTATATCGACTATTGACACTAGACTATATGTACTATAATTTCAAATGCTCCATTCCTTCCGGAAAATCTTTCAAGGGGAAACTGGACCTCGTTTATAACTCGAATGGAAGGAAGCATACAAAACTCCTCCCCCCCAGGTATATCGACTATTGACACTAGACTATATGTACTATAATTTCAAATGCTCCATTCCTTCCGGAA